>CM040239.1:106318982-106348555 GCA_022545495.1 Chrysanthemum lavandulifolium | reverse complement strand
ACAAATGGAAAGGTTATTTGCTCCTCCGCTCGCGTGACGATATTGATGAACGTGCTCTGTGTGTATCCGTTGTTTCACCGCACAACCCGATAATATTCCCATACCGATACACTGCTACAACAACTCTGTTGAAGATGCACCTACACCGCTTGACTCCAACACAACAGTTGAACACACCGCTTCCAACAATGATGAACCGGTGATGATATTCGAATAAAGTACCCCCACCGCAGATTTTGATCCAAATGCGTTCTTCAACCCTTTTGCTAATGAGATCTGCGCATCGATGTCGCGAATCTTCAACAAACCATTTGAATCCTCAAAATATGCACAATGTATACCAACATCAACCTCTACACATAGATGGACAAAGACCATCCTCGGCTAACATTATTGGCAACCCGAATCAACCGATCGTTACGAGACAACGTCTTCGCATGATGGTGAACATTGCATTTATGCTCTCACCGTGCGCCAATCCGAGCCTAAAAACATTAAAGACGCAATGACAAAAGACAACTGGATTGAATCCATGCAGAAGAACTCAACCAATTCAAACGCCTTGAAGTATGGGAAGCGCTTGAAAGACCAACAGGGTCTCGTCATTGGTCTAAAATGGATTTGAAAACAAATTGGATGTTGAGGGAACTTCATCGAAACAAGTCGACTCGTTGCTAAGGGTTATCGTCGGAAGAAGGAATAGACTTTGAAGAATCTTTTGCTCTCGTTGCTCGCCTTGAGGTCGTTCGGATATTTCTCGCGTTCGCAACTCATATGAATATGACGGTCTATCGATGGATGTCAAAGCGGCGTTTCTCAATGGAAAACTTAAAGAAATAGTCTATGTCACCAACCGGATGGATTCGTTGATCCTGAGTTTCGAACCATGTCTACAAACCGAACAAAGCTCTTTATGGTCTCAAACAAGCCCTCGAACATGGTACGATAAGCTATCATCTTTCCTCACCGCCAATAATTTCACCAAAGGCTCGGTTGACCCAACTCTCTTTATACAATATCACGGGCACATATCTTAATTGTTTAAATTTACGTGGATGACATCATTTTGGGTCGACACATAAAAGTTTTCAACCGCTTTTGCAAAACTAATGAAGAAAATTTTGAAATGTCCATGATGGGTGAACTTACGCTTTTTTAGGACCGCAAGTTCATCAATCACCCGTGGTATTTTCTTGAGTCATCCAAATATGCCCTTGAACTGTTAAACAAATTTGAATGACAACTGTGACACTTATGCCACACCAATGGCTCATACCAAGAAATTAGATCTTCGATTTACATGGGAAATTGGTTGACCCTACCAAATACCGAAGTATCATTGGGTCTCTCATGTATCTAATACCAGTTGGACGATATTGTCTTTGCCGCTTATCTATGCTCCCGTTATCGATCGCGACCAACCGAAACCCACCTCTCGAGGCTAAAAGAATCCTCCGATACATCAAGGGAACCATTAACTTGGGGATCGGTATCCAGAAGGATTCTAGTTTTGAACTAATCGCTTTTTGAGACGCCGATCACGCAGGATGCTTAGACTCAAGAAAAAGTACTTCAGAGCTCTACAATTTCTCGGTGATAAACTGGTGTCTTGGCAATCAAAGAAGCTGTGATTGTACATATTTGTCATCAACCAGCGAGAATATGTAGCCATGTCCGCGTGTTGTGCTCAATTCATCCGGATGAGAACACAACTCAAAGACTATGATTACGATTTGATGAATCTCGATGTATCATGACAATCGGAGTGCCATTGCCATTTCGTGCAACTCTGCTCAAGACTCAAATCAAAGCACATCGATTCACGCTATCATTTCATCAAGGACCACGTGGAACAGGTACCGATTGAACTATACTTTATGGGTCGAGAATACCAATTGGCGGATCGCTCACCAAAGCCTTGCCTCCCGCTAGGTTTAATGAGTTGGTCCACCGAATTGGTATGAGGTGTTTGACTCAAGAGGAATTAGATGACCTCTTAAAACAGTCTTAAAACCCACAAACACCAAAACTTCTTCAGTAAATATCTTTTCAAAACAAAATACAAAAATATAAAATCCGATAAAACAACAAAAATATTCTCCTAATCTATATTTCTTTCAACATGGCAAGTACATTTCTTCCACAACACTTTAATCTTTCAAAATTCAGATTTTTCCGATCAAGTGTTGAGGGGAGAAAATAAACTCTTAATCGCTTCAAAACATCGTGTACTTGCATGTTATCATATCTCGATTGATTCTTTTACAAATGGTGGTACATTTTCGGTTCAAAGACACCCTTGGACTTAAATTAATAACCTTTCATTATTTTCTCAAGTCGAGGGGAGTGTCGTCATGTTTCTTTCCTAAAATCTTCGTTTGGTAACCAAAATGGAAGTTAAATGGTTTTGTTTGAAAAAGAAAAGGTGGAAGGACCAAAGCTGTCAAGAAAACCGTGTTTTGATCTTCATCTTGTAAGTGTTTTGTGATCACAACATGTTTTTATCATAAGGTTTTGAATTTCATGTAAATCCTACGGCTAAAACGTTTTCACGCATAATTAGGTGATCTACGCTTATGCGTATGAACACACAATCAATATGTGTGTGTTTATGGTGAAATGGTTTGTGTCAAAGCGCTCATAATACATCAATGTTACCATTTTAACCATTAAAATCCACCCGTAAACACGAATTGATGATTTTTGAAAATTAGGGTTTATGAATCGAATTGGGTATTTTCAAATGCGAAGTGTTTTGGTCAAAAGATTGTTGTGTTATGCTTATGTAATGATGAATTGATGATATCCATGCCTTATAACCACCCAGAAACCTTAATTGATTCAGAATTAGGAATTAGGGTTTAATGTTCTAAAAATTGGGTATTTTGATTCACTGCAAACTAAGTGTTAAGATTTGGTCAATATGCTCTCACAACATCTAAGATATACCAGAAAAACTTTGGTGCATAATCCATGGCTAAAATTCATACGCCGTAGATTTAGGGTTTTAAAACTACGCGCGTAAGAGTTTCGCATAACCGGAAAAATGTCCAATTGTGTTTTGATCCATCATAAACCGAATGCTATGTGTTAATCATTGATGATGTGATGCTTTATTTCAAGCTTGCAACACCCAATATTCGTAATCAAGGTTGTTGTTAATCTACGATAATGATCACCCACGCGTAGCTTGTTACGCGTAAGATTAGTCTTACGCGTAGCGCCCACGCATAAGGTTCTACATATGGGACCACGCGATCCACGTGAAGGATATGCGTAAACAATGACCTATACGCATAAGGTCAACTCTTACGGTAGCCTTACGCGTAAGGTTAATATATGCCCACGCATAAGCTCTACGCATAAGGTCTCTTTTTCCTCGCGTAACATTTCTTACGCGTAAGTTAGGATCCCACGCGTAAGTTTACGCACGCATATATCATTCCTGTCACGCATAACTTTACCAATCCCACGCATAAGCCGAGATCATACCTTCGTTATGAATTGTTACGTGTTCAAACTTGTAAATAAACTAATCATATCATCACGAATCCAAAATGTCACTAATAAACTTAAATCGTTTGATATGTTGTGAACAATAAGTGATAAAATAAACTTTAAAACTTAAAGTTAACTAACTCACTGAAACATTTCACGACATCATTGAACTATTGAACATACAAGTGACTTAGGACTCGTAATAATCATTATCACCGTACATTCAATAACTAGACAATAAGACCTTCGTTAACTAACATTATGTCTTTCGATATGTTGGTTCTTTTGGCTAATGTTATTTGAGATCACGACATGGTTGAACAAATGAATGTGGATGCACAAGTTCTCTCCATTCTTCGATATCTATCCTCATGGCTATCCAATGAAGATAGGAAAGAACAATCTCCGTGTTGACTTTGACACCCTCACTTGCTCGAATCTTCGTGTTTAATTGCTATTGACATTCGAGGACTCATCCAGTATCGTAACATGCTTACTCACTCTGCAACTGTTCCCGAGATCTACATCCAACAATTTTGGAACACTATGGAAAGGGTCAAAGGACAAATCACGCGACAAAGTGACTCAATCACAAACAAGTCACCATTACACACGCAGACTTACGGGCTATTCTCCTAATTCACGATGTCGATCCAACCAAACTATATGCCACACTGTTTGAAGAGCTCACTCTCCAATTCTTAACCGATATCGGTTATGACGAGGCTACAGGAGTAATCACCAAGCATTCTCACGTAGAGCTTAAGAGTATTCCTCAACCCCGAGAACTCTCTACATGATCATCACCAAGTCATTTACGGTCGTGGACAGTGCTATGAGCACCCTAAGCTCATGGAGCTGCAAATATTCAGGCATTGGTCATCAGAAACACATCTCTATCGAAGCTCGATTTGGGATGACATGATGTCATTTCTCAACAAACTTGGCTCAAAGATTCCTACATCGGATACACTAAGCTGTTGATCCGAGAGCACTTGGACTTCATCCCGATATTCCCAAGAGGCTCAATGACCCCGACAATCACGATATGTTGACGGAACCTATACTATCCGCCGGAATCAAGGAAGCGTCTACAAAGAAACAAGGTGTTGTGCGCTTGATTTCCTTCTAGCGAAGATGTCGAAAGCTCAAAGCGTATAAAAGGTATCTCGAAGCGGTCGAGACAAGGCAAAGTTGGTCATCTCGACGAAAAATCTTCGGAACACCTGTAAGGAGAACCGAAAAGGAAGTCTTGGAAGTGTCACAAGTACAGATAGTCAAAGGAATGTTCCAAAGAAGAAACCTATTCCAAAGAGGAAACCTACCCCAAAGAAGAAAGTTCCTTCTCGAAGCCACTCCGATCCTTTCACCGAACCGCAAAGGCGGCTCGGGGCGAGGACTCGATGCTACCGATACGGATGAAGAGATCACATACTCAAACCGCAAGGATGAAAATCCTCGCACTCAAAACCTCCAAGTCCTCAAACTATTAAAGGAAAAGGAAGACTCGCACTTGTGCCACATGATGATAGCTCGAAGATGAAGAAGAGCAACTGGATCAATCATATAGGAAAAAGTTTCACAACGTCGAGACACCTTCAAAAGGTCAAGAATTTGCTAAAGATCAAATGGGTGGCCTCGGAGGATCAAGTGGTGCTTGCTCCTCACCGGATCCCGATATGGTTAATCAACGGTGAGGGATGCGGGTGCCACCACTCTTACGCAACAACAACGACTGTGGAGGATACCATCGTATATGAGTTTAAGAACCACGATACTAAGATGGTCGAGGAAGATAAAGATGATGATTATGACAAGTTGCTTCGGTAGTCCCACACGGTCTCGAAGGAAACTTTTGAACCGCCTAAGGACCCCAAGCCTCCTCATGTCTCCTCCTCATCGACTCTTCATCTCATTCATCACCACCACCATCAAAGAAGTCAACGGATCATCATCCAAATCGTGAAGAAACCACCTCGCTCTTGGATTTCTCGGATACATGAAAGAATTGTGAAAAGTGTCAAACAAGTCGAATGAAAGACATGTTATCTGAAAGCTTAACTTTCTCAATCAACAAATACAATATCTACATGGCGAGAATGACAAGATGCAAGAAGAAAGAAAGTTTATACAGAATTCATGAAAGGTCATCGTAAAGAAAGCGGATGAAATGATTGAAGGTTACACTCAAAAGTACCTTCAAGATATCGTTCCTAAAGTCCAAACGGAACTGGAGAAGGCAAAGAAGAGATCATACCCACAAATTTCTTCTCGACATCGTCCTCGGTGTGACTAGAGAAGTATTTTCGGACAACTCACCCTAACATCGTCGCATTGGTTAAACATACAATGGCCAAAGGAGCCGATCTCTACGAATCGAGTTGATCGCTAAACTAGTGATGCAAATGTCAAAGCGATCCGGCGTTTACTCGGATGAAGCTAAATTTTTCAAAATCTACTTGATTTTCAACTCGAGATCATCATGCAAGGAGTCACCGATCAACCCAAACGACCAAGAGATGACGATGATAAGGATAAGGACTCTGCACCTAAGCGTCGGAAGCGTTATGGTAAATCTACTTGATGCCACCTCCTCCACCACGGACTTCTTCTCAACAAAGTCTCCTCCACCTCGGTCTTCATTGATAAACCTGGGACGATTCCGAGTTACCACCCTTGACTCATAAAACGGTGATTACTTTGAGTACACGGGTGGTGACGATGAAGAGGTCCTTGAGCCTGACAACAACCCACCTCACCCAAACAAGTGCGAAACCAATATCATCATCAAGGCCTTCCAAAGAAGAAGAAGCGACTCAACCTGCAATGTATCATGGCTAGATGACGATAAAACCAAGAGTTTGAATGGTTCTCCACACTCGTCAATCAAACTCCCTACGATGAAGGTCAAGACTTGGTAGACGGTTCTACATTGGAGCACGCAAAACTTTTGCAAGAAAAGTTCCATGTGAAGAAAATGACGAAATCGAGTTGAAGCGAATCAAGAATGAAGCGTTTCAACTTCTAAAAGACTGACTCGAAAGCGCCTCGAGGTCGAATATCATCTTGAGAACATCGCCGAGCTATGTCTAACAACATGGATTGGCTCAATCCGGAAGCAAACATTGACTTCACACAAGGGACAACCCTCCATACTACACCGATTGGACCAAACCCTACCGACCATTGGCAAGCAGACGAACCACGGATTCCTTCCGCTACTTCTTTAACGAGACTGGATTTTCTCTTACATGGTAGCGATGGTTCGCGAAAATACGCTACATCCTTGACTCTTCCATTCTCGGCTATTTACTCAAACCGCATAGCTATTGAGGAACGTGCAAATCACTTGTTTTCGACAGCGCAAGCATACGACCAAGATGCATTGTATGGGATTCATCATTGGCACGAACGCAGAAGAATCTACTACTGTTTGCTGGTTCAAGTCTCAACATGCGATGTATAGTTCTAAGGACATCGTGGCCATCAAACACATTGATCTCAAGTCTAAGTGGGACTACTTATTCTTGAAGAATATCATAGTCAAGCGACAAGATGAGCAGGACTATGGATTCTCCGAGGTCGACTTTGAGAACTTGTCCCTCAACGACATCAAGACATGTATCTTGCCAAAGTACGTGGTCGTATGAGACAATTCTCGATTGAAGTTCAACGTGAATTTATCAAGTCGGTTCTCATCTTCATTAGACGATCGTGATCAAAGAACGTGTTGAAGATATCGGATGGTCGTTGAATCTTATCGACGCGTGTCAACCTCTCCTCCAACGCTCACTCTTCCCGATCTCAACAAGCTATCTCAATATACACTCATCGACCAAACCTTTGGCGTTGTTTACCATAGTGAACTTCAAAGAAAGCGCTTAATGGCGTGTAGTGAGCTCCACAATTCGGGTATCATACCTTGAAGGTGGTTAGGGATGGATTGGCGACTGGGTTGAAGGATATACCTGAAAGTTGGGTCTCCTAAGCTACCGGAATTCTCGTGAAAGGAGGGATGTGCGACTAATCATCACCATGATTGATGAACGGTTGTTGAAGGGATCGATTCGAGACGATTGGAGAGCTATGTTGGTGGTCGACCCAGAGAAACATCACCGCTTTCAACGCCTGCATGCACTCACAGGAATATCCTTGCACTTCCGGTACCCCTTAAATGGTTTCCTTCATATAATTTTGGATGTATGATTATATATATTAATGGCTTGTGCACATAACGATGTACAACCCGTAATTGTCAAGAAAGGACCACGTGGTGCGCCTCGGTGCCACAATCCTTATAAAAGGAGCTAAAGCTTCTTATTTTTGAGTAAAACCTATCAAACCTTTCATTTTTCAAGGTTTTACTCAAAACACAAGTACTTCCCATATGATTTTCAAAACCTCAACCGTTTATATCACTAGTTGAGGGGAGTATTTGTATTAAAACTTTGATTCAAAATTGTTCATAGTGGTCATCTTCCGCAACACTCGAAATGGTCATATTTATTGTCAACCGCTCAAAATAACATTTTATATGCCATTTTGAGGGGAGAAAATTGTGTGATAAGAAATATGTTGTGCAATATGCAAATGAATCTGTGTACCTCGGACTTAACCAACGAATTGTGATGCAAACTGTTAGTAACTCGAAAAGACTTGTCTGAACGGGTAATAATTTCAAGCTAGTTCGCTAGTAATGTAAACGTGTCTCGCAAAGGACTTGTCCAAGTAGAAAGTACCATTCGAAAAACTCTTGATAGACATGAACTCGACGGGTTTGACAACCTTCCAAGGTTTGTCTACACCTTCAAGGTAGTTATTAGAGCTAGTTGTCACCCAAAAGTCGACAATGTAACTCTTTAACTATGCAACGAACCGTGTCTCATGGGGATTGTCTATCTTCGATGGATCAATTCAAAAGTGCACGCTCTTTCTTCACGTGCATTTAACCATTAAAACTATTAAGCACATGTGTAGGGGAGTATTTATGCAAAACATCATCTCTCATGGTTCAAACATGTTTTCATCAACAAACCCTTTGAGAGATATTTTAACATACAATGGTTTTAATGGCAAACATAGGTTAGTCATGGAGTTATAAGGTGACTAAGGTTAGGAATAACCGTCCTATGATCCGCCAGAGCCGGAGGGATTCACCCAAGGACACTACCATTAGTGAGTGTTAGAAGTCCTTAGGAATGATTGTAAAAAGGAGAAAATGAGAATCGGAGAAAGAAGGAGTTGAAGAATCAAAAGAAATGTAAAGTAAAGGGTGAAAAGAAATGACCCTCCGCATTATTCAACTTAGGGCGCATACACGGGTTCAATTCATATGCTCTTGGTTGTCACTTAGTGACACCGGTATTGAAGATTAAAAGTCGTCATGGACCCGATGACGCATGCACTAAACCTTCTTAGCCACTCAAGTTTTTCTCAGCGTAAGCTTGTTTCATTCTCACAGGAACCCTCACGCAAACTATTGGCTTTCTCTTAGAGATCGTTGGTATTGAAGAAGGAGACCTCTCCCTAGTCTCCGTCAGAAAACCAAACGCACTATTGAGTCTAGAGCCACGAGATTCATCAAAAGATCTCTTAGGAACACTTGACATTTAATCACTTGATGATCAACAAATAAGATTATCGATGGTTCATATCGAGTCCTTCACGAGATCTTAGCAACTGTCGAGAACATTTATGAGAGGTTCACATATGTGATCCTCGGTGATTGAATGGAAACTCCCGCCGGTCAACATCAAACGACTCGACAGCAGGTCATTTCGGTAACTCCCGTGGATTACGCGGAGTGTGTCTCAAATGGTCTACGATCGTGAGGTGATGCTTGGTGTACCTCACGACTCATCTCGAATGTAGATGTGCCCGGCACATCGCGTTATCTCACTTGTGGAACTCCATTCGAGAACGGCCTTTGTAAGAATTAGAGTTGTGTCTTCACACTATGTCGCTGACACTCTCAAGTTCAAACTTGTAAGTGCAGGAAACCGCTTATTACTAACCGCTTGAAATGTTTTTTCTTATGGAAGCTCCAGGCGGGATGATCGTGTTGATTCTTCTCATGCTCACGCCAACTTCAACACTAATGAAAGTTCTATTGAATGCAACACAACGATGTAATGATTCTTCATCAAATCAAAGAATCTACAAAGTCAAAGACTTAAAGAACTTCATCGATCTTCAATTCCAACGCCAAAGAGCGTGTGAGCATGTTGAAGAATGACGTGGAGACACTGGAGCGATGAAGCGCACTGAGGCGCATCGATGCGCATAACAACATACTATCACTTTCACCACAAAGAACAATGATCAAAGAACGAAGTTAAAGATGACGTCGAAGCATAAGCTGCTCAAAGATAACTATCTCTACACCGGGAGATTGTTCGAATCAAGGCAATTCCTCTCACAAGAAAGAAGAATGTCGGAAGACGCCATCACTACTATTACATCAACGCCTTCACCGTTTACATTCATATATTGTAACACCCCGACCCGACAATGGTAAAGATATCACAATACGGTTTCATATCAGAACTTTAAATACTATCTGAAGCGGAAGCCTTTACAAAATATTCAAAAGGAAAACATAAACAGATAAAACTTCAAAATAAATCTAAGATCTCTATGGTAAAGTCTTGCTCTCGGCTCTACTCTCAAACCCGGATCGGCTATCCCATAAGCTCATCTCGAATGCTAAATACCGCCGAGAAAAAAAAAAGAAAAGTGCAATTTGAGCTTACAAAGCCCAAAGTGAACGGATATAACGAAACAAAAGCTAAAAAGAATAAATATACAAATACGAAATCAAAAGAAATAATGACGAAGGATCTTTTAGGATTCTGCGAAAGCACAAATATACGTAAATCCAAACAAACACATAACAGTTTAGACATCACATAGCACATTAAAGACACAAAACAAACACATCGTAACAACCAAACACTTAGCATATTAAGAATAACAGATTACTTATAAGCCAAACGAAAAGTCTAAAACTAACTGAAACACTTCTAGTAAATAAACATGGCATTCATACAAATCAATTAATCAACATTTAAAGCACTTAATTCAATAATGTAGGAGTGGAAATAGCAGACAGGTCATGGCAGACATAATAGCTAACCCAGTTCTCATATCAAATCCTAACCTTAGCAGAGTTTAACATGGCAGGTCACATATGTAGACAGATAATTAACCTTCAAAATACTCAATTATACACTAGCACATTAATCTCGCAGATCAACACATTCACGTAACGATAACAAATCATAATATCAGATATACAAATGATGTTTTAACGTATTAGTCTTATTCTAGCATGACAACTACTAATCACTTAAACAAATACGTCATAAGCACATTCACAAACATATCATATCAAAAATATCTTTTCTTCAAAGGTAACATCGGAAAACAAATATACATGGAGTAGCTAGCTCCCAGATTATTGTGAAGACGCGTATTGCACGACATCATTCACCGTGATAACATATCGGATAACGGATCGATCTAGGATGCATCCATACGCCCTTCCTACATATTCAAAATATGCTTCACCATCCGTAGACGGCGAACATCACTCATCGCCCTAGAGTCATATCGAGGTGCATCATCGATACGGACATGGAACCCCATGACTAGTTAAATATTTGGTTATAGTCAACCAACTTAAGTCAAACAGATTTTCAAATATGGCATGATCATAGATACACACAAGGTCACGTAATCATATCGGATAGTTCATATCATAAGGTTCATACTCGGATAGTCGAAATCATAAGTTCATATCATAGAGACATATCATATATTCATAAACATAAGTTCATAACCGAGGTTCATAATCATAGGGTCATAATCCAATATAGCGAGGTTCAACAAATGTATACATCAAAGTCTTCCTAACATAAGTTCACATCGATATTGCATAGTTCACTAGAACATAAATCCGGATAAGCAACATATCAAACATTCGTAAAAGGGTTCATAGCAATGGCATTGGGAATCCTAATAAGCATGAGAGATATGACGAAGAAGGAAAACATGAGGGACCTTCTTGAAAGGTCGAATATCTCAGACGATAACACAAGTGTCTTAAAGTAAGATGTAATATCCGTACCTTAAAGCAAATGAGAGAAAAGCAAACGAATGAACGAATACGAAGATGTAACGCGTCTCCTCCAACGAATCTACACGGATTATGATTTATTTAATACTTATTAGTATAACGGATTAATCTCATTAATACTTTTAGAGTTGTCGAATATTCTTATTTTAGTGATTTTGAGACGAATTACAATGTTTTAGAGTATTAATCATTCCTTAGCCAAACTTATGGGTTGCAAATGACAAACGGTAAACTTAAGGGTTTAATATGATAAATATCTTCTTTAAGAGCTTATATGATCATCTTTCAAAGTATAGGGTTTTCAATGTCAAAGACGGATTTTAAGACTCTCTTCCAAAATAGTTTACATAAACAATGACTTACATGAAATAACAAAATTACACACTTAGCTTTTAACCCTAATCACTTTCTATTTTGGTTCTAGGGTTTCTCATACTTTTAATACCACTTAATACGCATTTAATTCACATGTTACTTCTTTTTAATGGTTCTCACTTTGACCCAGAACGTACATGAAAACAAACCCAAGTTACCTCAAAACTCATGCATGTCCTTACGTAATTCATTTACACCTGTTGACCCATAATTACCCAAAATTACATGTTGCACCTTTAACATCTTTAATTATACGACCTAACCTTCTATTATCATATTTTACACTTTTAGCCCAAAGGTTTTAGAATTTACAAAACATACCCCTTTAAGTTAAATACAATTCGAATGGCCCTCTAAATATCCAAAATTACACGTTTAACCCCCATAATTATTTTTATACGTTTAGTACCTTTATTTTACTGTTCACAAAAATAACCTTTAAGTTTCAATATTTACAAAACCTACCCAAACTTTTATATAAAGCCGAATAGTGCATAGTTCAAGTACAAGACCTAAACCTAGGTATAACCCATCATTAACTCGTCATTATTTCTTCATTAATTACCTTTAATGATTACAAGAAACCCTAGTTTATGCAAAAACCCTAATCGTCCCTTTTAAAAACCTTCCTTTTTCCATGTTTAATCGAACCCTAAAACTCAAAACAATTCATACAAGCTTCGAATTCACAAACATATATTTTATTCAGGTCTTATATCATGTAATAGCTTCTGGAAAAATAGATTCATGATCTCTAAAAATATTTTAAGCTCATTCGTTAATTGTATACGCTTTTTAGGGTTTTAGGTTCCAAATAATTTCATACGACATCTTAAACATGCATGGCCAATTTTATGTGTTATATACGACTTATAGGACTGAAATCAACATTAGAAACATACCCTTGATGAGCTTGAATCGTTGGAACAAAAAAAGCACAAAACCTCTATTCTTGAAACCCTAATTGTTTCAAAAACTAACCACGATCGCAACAAAGAACTTAGGAACTCGATCACTATTTTTCCCACCTTTTTACCTCCAAACTTGTCCAAGAAAATTGGTCTCAAGCTCGAAACTGAAATCGATTTGTTAGGGGTTTTGAGTCGGTTTGATAAAATCGGTAATTAGGGATTATGTGAGCGAATATATGTATATATACTTGAGTTACTATTTTCTTGTGGGCTTATAATGCATTGGACTTAATTTAAATGGTCTCTCAATAATATAAATTTATATTGGGCCTTTTATTAATTTAATTCTTTTATAAAACTCTTTAATATATTAGGTTATTTAAATAAAAATACAAAGTTAATTTTATAAAATCATAAGCTATAAAATTAACTTTACATAGTCATTCAAGATTTATTTGAATCATATGTGATTTTCTTATAAGTTTTCTCGAATTTACATAGCTCATTTGGTATTGTTTTTATTTAATTATTCTTACTTTTGATCATAAGGGTATTTTGGTCTTTTTGTGAATTTCAGAAATTCAGGTATTACAATTCTTCCCCTCTAAAAGAAAATTTCGTCCTCGAAATTGGACAAGACGGAACAGAGCAGAAAACGAATCGGATTTCAGAATTTCTAAGAATATATCGAACATTAATCTTATCTTGGAACGAATGATTTCTTATCAGAATATTAAATCTCAAACTTATTCAGAATTTAATTCAATAATCAAATACTTATTATATACCTATCAGAATAATGGTGGAGAACAGATGAGACGCAGAAAGTCAAACGACAAATTCTAACTTATTCAGATATCAAATGATGAGGACATCAAATGCATAGACGAAATAAATACTATTGGCCTCAATAGTCGCAGAAATATGGGGAGACATATAAGGTTAAGGTGGTCATAGCAATCTAGAGGTTCGTACATATCATAACAACTTCGGATTCTAAGCGTACAAAACTTATATGTAACAATATCGACGAAAACTCGCAATTAGGTACGGAATTCCAAACGAACATGAGAAACACCAAACAACAGATACAAGTTAAACCTATACACACATCAATCACAGGCATTTCCCAGACGTCGTATACCTTCAATAAGTTCAGATTATATGATCTCGGTATTATTACGTTGATCAGGCGTCATAATACTTGCATCACATAACAAGTTCTTATTGTCATTATATTCGGTCTCGGGTCATGACAAAACACATAACTAATATCATAACAAAACATACCACATACAGACCATACACAGATAGCAAGTACCCTACTATAACAAACCAGATATACATGAGTATACCATCATGATGGCCATACCTCATTCAAACAGAAAAATAAACAACATCACCAAGAAAACGAATAGCAGACGAAACTTATGAGGACTAACGGAAACTTAACGAATCTAGCCGAAGTAACAACAGACAAGAACTATACTTTCAAAATTTTGCTTTATTTCCATATATCAAACAAAATTTTTGCAAAGTCGACATAAGACAAACTCCCAAAATGAAACTTAATAATCCAAGATTCAAACGTCAAAATGAAAACAAAAGCATCTAGCTCAAAATCAAATGTCGAAATTCTCATAAAGAGAGTAACTCATCGAAACGAAATTCTTATTCTTGGGTTGGATTGAACCTACTAGTAGCAGTAGACTCCAAATCCGAATCCACCTCGTATCCTCTTCTTCCTCTTCCTCTTCGTCTTCCTCGTCTTCCTCGCTATCCATCCGCTCTGTTTCCTTCATCTTTGTGGTAGTAAGCGACTAGCAAAGCCACCTTTACGCTTCCTCTCTTCCTCCTCCCGCACACGATCCACAAAGGCATACAGATCGCGACTCTCACTCGCCCTACTCCTTCATCCTCAACAAACTTAGGACACCTCCGGGATATCTAGTAGCGAAACCTTCGTTGTCAACAACCTTGGTTTCATATTCTTCCACCACCTCTCCGTCAATGGTCCTCGTGGTCGACTTCTCTCGATAGTGCATGGCCACATATAGGCCGAAACTTTTATCCTCTTATTAGTCCGCTTCACTTTACCATACCTCGTGCAGCCCTTAGCAATGATAACGCCCCACTTTGTCTTCTCCTTATGTTGCCTAGCCGGTCCTTGATTATTCCTATCAGATGTACTAGGGCGGCGGGGAATAACCATCTAAAAGAAATACCAACTATCAGCAAAGCTTAAATACGACAGGGTATGCAAAGAAGTACGCAGGAAGGAAAATCCTAAATCTACCCACTTCTCACGTGTCATAGCCTAAGCTCTAAGGGTCCTAAAACCTAGAGCTCGATAGGATAAATTGTAACACCCCAACCCGACAAGGGTAAAGATATCACTGTACTGGTTTCATATCGAACTTTAAATACTATACTAAAGCGGAAGCCTTTACAAAATATTCAAAAGGAAAACATAAGCAGATAAAACTTCAAAATAAATCTAAGATCTCTATGGTAAAGTCTTGCTCTCACTCTACTCTCAAACCCGGATCACTATCCCATAAGCTCATCTCGAATGCTAAATACCGCATGAAAAAAAGAAAAGTGCGGTGAGCTTACAAAGCCAGGTGAACGGATATAACGAAACAAAAGCTAAAACAGAATAAATATACAAATACGAAATCAAAATGAAATAATGACGAAGGATCTTTTAGGATTCTGCGAAAGCACAAATATACGTAAATCCAAACAACCACATAACAGTTTAGACATCACATAGCACATTAAAGACACAAAACAAACACATCGTAACAACCAAACACTTAGCATATTAAGAATAACAGTTACTTATAAGCCAAACGAAAAGTCTAAAACTAATCGAAACACTTCTAGTAAATAAACATGGCATTCATACAAATCAATTAATCAACATTTAAAGCACTTAATTCAATAATGTAGGAGTGGAAATAGCGCATGTGTCATGGCGTATATAATAGCTAACCCGTTCTCATATCAAATCCTAACCTTAGCGAGTTTAACATGGCAGTCACATATGTAGACAGATAATTAACCTTCAAAATACTCAATTATACACTAGCACATTAATCTCGCAGATCAACACATTCACGTAACGATAACAAATCATAATATCGATATACAAATGATGTTTTAACGTATTAGTCTTATTCTAGCATGACAACTACTAATCACTTAAACAAATACGTCATAAGCACATTCACAAACATATCATATCAAAATATCTTTCTTCTTCAAAGGTAACATCGAAAACAAATATACATGGAGTAGCTAGCTCCCAGATTATTGTGAAGACGCAGATTGCACACGACATCATTCACCGATAACATATCGGATAACAGATCGATCTAGGATGCATCCATACGCCCTTCCTACATATTCAAAAATATGCTTCACCATCCGAGACGAGCGAACATCACTCTCATCGCCCTAGAGTCATATCAGAGGTGCATCACTGATACGGACATGGAACCCCCATGACTAGTTAAATATTTGGTTATAGTCAACCAACTTAAGTCAAACAGATTTTCAAATATGGCACAGATCATAGATACACACAAGGTCACAGAATCATATCAGATAGTTCATATCATAAGGTTCATACTCAGATAGTCAGAAATCATAAGTTCATATCATAGAGACATATCATATATTCATAAACATAAGTTCATAACCAGAGGTTCATAATCATAGGGTCATAATCCAATATAGCAGGGTTCAACAAATGTATACATCAAAGTCTTCCTAACATAAGTTCACATCAGATATTGCATAGTTCACTAGAACATAAATCCAGATAAGCAACATATCAAACATTCAGAAAAGGGTTCATAGCAATGGCATTGGGAATCCTAATAAGCATGAGAGATATGACGAAGAAGGAAAACATGAGGACCTTTCTTTGAAAAGGTCGAATATCCAGACGATAACACAAGTGTCTTAAAGTAAGATGTAATATCCGTACTTAAAGCAAATGAGAGAAAAGCAAACGAATGAACGAATACGAAGATGTAACGTCGCGTCTCCTCCAACGAATCTACACGGATTATGATTTATTTAATACTTATTAGTATAACGGATTAATCTCATTAATACTTTTAGAGTTGTCAGAATATTCTTATTTTTAGTGACGGACAGAATTACAATGTTTTAGAGTATTAATCATTCCTTAGCCAAGCTTATGGGTTGCAAATGACAAACGGTAAACTTAAGGGTTTAATATGATAAATATCTTCTTTAAGAGCTTATATGATCATCTTTCAAAGTATAGGGTTTTTCAATGTCAAAGACGGATTTTAAGACTCTCTTCCAAAATAGTTTACATAAACAATGACTTACATGAAATAACAAAATTACACACTTAGCTTTTAACCCTAATCACTTTCTATTTTGGTTCTAGGGTTTCTCATACTTTTAATACCACTTAATACGCATTTAATTCACATGTTACTTCTTTTAATGGTTCTCACTTTGACCCGTAGCGTATATGAAAACAAACCCAAGTTACCTCAAAACTCATACATGTCCTTACGTAATTCATTTACACTGTTGACCCATAATTACCCAAAATTACATGTTGCACCTTTAACATCTTTAATTATACGACCTAACCTTCTATTATCGATTTTACACTTTTAGCCCAAAGGTTTTAGAATTTACAAAACATACCCTTTAAGTTAAATACAATTGAATGGCCCTCTAAATATCCAAATTACATGTTTAACCCCATACTTATTTTTATCGCTTAGTACCTTTATTTTACTGTTCACAAAATAACCTTTAAGTTTCAATATTTACAAAACCTACCCAAACTTTTATATAAAGCCGAATAGTGCATAGTTCAAGTACAAGCCCTAAACCTAGGTATAACCCATCATTAACTCATCATTATTTCTTCATTAATTACCTTTAATGATTACAAGAAACCCTAGTTTATGCAAAAACCCTAATCGTCCCTTTTAAAAACCTTCCTTTTTCCATGTTTAATCGAACCCTAAAACTCAAAACAATTCATACAAGCTTCGAATTCACAAACATATATTTTATTCAGGTCTTATATCATGTAATAGCTTCTGAAAAATAGATTCATGATCTCTAAAAATATTTTAAGCTCATTCGTTAATTGTATACGCTTTTAGGGTTTTAGGTTCCAAATAATTTCATACGACATCTTAAACATGCATGGCCAATTTTATGTGTTATATACGACTTATAGGACTGAAATCAACATTAGAAACATACCCTTGATGAGCTTGAATCGTTGGAACAAAAGAAGCACAAAACCTCTATTCACCGAAACCCTAATTGTTTCAAAAACTAACCACGATCGCAATAAAGAACTTAGGAACTCAATCACTATTTTCCCACCTTGTTTACCTCCAAACTTGTCCAAGAAAATTGGTCTCAAGCTCGGAAACCGGAAATCGATTTGTTAGGGTTTTGGAGTCGGTTTGATAAAAATCGGTAATTAGGGATTATGTGAGCCGAATATATGTATATATACTTGAGTTACTATTTTTCTTGTGGGCTTATAATGCATTGGACTTAATTTAAATGGTCTCTCAATAATATAAATTTATATTGGGCCTTTTTATTAATTTAATTCTTTTATAAAACTCTTTAATATATTCGGTTATTTAAATAAAAATACAAAGTTAATTTTTATAAAATCATAAGCTATAAAATTAACTTTACATAGTCATTCAAGATTTATTTGAATCATATGTGATTTTCTTATAAGTTTTCTCGAATTTACATAGCTCATTTGGTATTGTTTTTATTTAATTATTCTTACTTTTGATCATAAGGGTATTTTGGTCTTTTGTGAATTTGATAAATTGATTGTATTACATCCTTCCAAAGAATCATCTACGTGTTATTTACGGAAATGGAGAAGCAAACCTCATCTACTTATGAAAGGTGGTTCTCTGTGGAGCCGAGCTAAATTATCCAAAGATCGAGAAGCTTAATTGTGGCCTTGGTCCATGTCTGCGAGACACCTTCAAGGTATTTCCAAGCTCACCCCATAACCGTATTTCATCGACAAGCCAATCAAGCAGATACTTTCAAAACCGAGAAGTCCGAAGGATAGCTAAATGGGCTATTGAGCTAGGAGAGCATGAAATCGAAAGTACAAGGGTATAAACTCGGTCAAAGGGCAAATATTGGCGATTTTTTAGCGTAAACACCCTCCGAACCAAACATGACACAAAGGTTGTTGAAAAGAAGCTTGATAATGCAATCAAGGGTGGAAACTATATACTAACGGAGCCTCAAGCTCCGGGCTGGCTCGCGCAGTCTTATGCTCGCTGATCCCAAAGTGGAAGGAGTACACTTATGCACTCGCTTCAATTCGATGCTACGAATAATGAAGCGAGTACTAAGCCTTGTTAGCGTGTCTCCGATTGGCCAAAGATATGGAAGTGGAAGACTTGGCTATTTTGTTGACTCACAACCAGTGGCCAACCTGATAAAAGGCTCCCACGAGGCAAGACAACCGTGATCAAACAATACTTGGATAAGGCCAAAGAAATGCTTGAAGGATTCACATCCTACACCATAGAGCATGTTCAAGAAACCAAAACAAGAAGGCGGATGCACTTAGCAACCGGCATCAATGGCATTTGCTCATCTAACTAAGGAAGTTTTGGTCAAGTATTCAGATAGGTCCATCGTCCGAAAGGAGGTGTCCGATATAATCGGAGGAAGACTGAATCGATGACTCCTATTAGAGAATATCTAATAAGTGGTATATCACGGAGGATCGGTTGGCTCTAAAGGTGCGCATTAAAGCACCACAAAGATGTAATCATGGGAAATTACTTGTACATAAGGTCTTTCCTCCCCTCGGCTCCGCTAGGTAGGACCAAGGCAAGTCGCCAACATCATCCAAGAAGTGCATGAAGGCTCCCGCAGACTTCACCTGTGACCCCGCTCCGTTGTTCCAAAGTCACGAGGATCGGATATTACTAGCCTTCATGCATAGGGACACCGTTAACATCATCCAAGTGCTTAAGCCCGCCAAGTCCACTCACGAGTCCCAAGACTACTAAAGCAAGATATGACTTCAGAACGTCCGCATGGCCCTTCAACCAATGGGGAATTGACATCGAGGCCCACTTCCAATTGCCCCAAGGAGTAAAATTTTGGTCGAGCCATTGATTACTTCACTAAATGGGTGGAAGCAAAGCCTTTAGCATCCATCACAGTGAAGACACATGGAAATATTCGTGGGAACATGTTATCCGTCGGCCGAGTACCTCACATCATCATTTCGGATAATGGGAAGCAGCTGTCAAGGGGTATTCCCAGATTTTGCAGAGGTCTCAATATCAAACAATCTTTTACTTCGCTTACCATCCTCAAGGTAACGGCCAAGCAGAGGTTACCAACAGAGACATCTTACAAGGAATAGAATGAAGGTCGATATAAATACCACGGTTGGGTAGATGAACTACCTCAAGTACTTTGGGCACATAGAACGATACGAAGTCAAGTCACGGAGAAACACCTTCAGCCTTGACGATGGCACTGAAGTTGTCATTCCTTCAAGTAAGCGCCGAAATGTAAAGGGTCATGAACTTCAAGCAACAGACAATGAAGAAAGACCCATAGCAACTTGGACCCACTGAAGAATCTATGGAAATAATTTCAATTAGAGAGGCTATCCACAAGCAAAAGATTGAAAGGTACTATAACAATCGAGTCCGCCTTCGACCTTCAAACCAGGGAATACGCCTCCGACCAACAAATAAGTAAAGTCGAGTACTGTGGTAAACTAGGGCCCACATGGGAAGGACCCCACGCATTAAGGAAGCGATGGCAACGGAGCTACAAGTCGGAAACCTTGGAAGGAGACGTTATCGATAGAACTCGAATGGCACTACTGTGAAGTTCTACGATAACACTTACAATGTTTAAGGACACATTTTATTTGCTTTCAATCAATGTATTTGCATTCTTCTCACTGGGAAAGAAGCATTAATGGTAGCGCCTAGTATTCATTTCTTAAAATGATGTAATCCTCCCTACCCACTTAATGATATAACACATTTCCTCAAATCTCTTGTTTCGCTCAATACAACAAATATTTGCCCACCAAGTCGCTTTTATAAGTTTGAATGTCAAGGATGTACAAAGACTAAACAACATGTCTTGCCCATATGCATAACATCCATCTCAAATTCATTAACTTTCCTATATGGCCTTAAGGTATTTCTAGCCTTCGCTGCCCAAAGGATCAAGACGGAGCGGGTCGCGACCCTCTCATCGCAAATAAATTATACGATTGCTAATATTCTCGTGAAGTAACTACACACAATGAGGCTATGCATCTACCATACTTTAGTTTGTAAAAAAATATTTTACGCAAGTAAAAGTAAAAGAGAAGAATCACACATGGCAAAATTGAGCCCTAGTGGTTTCAGTAGATTTATGACTAGTTTTACTAGTCTAAAACAAAGTCGTAGCCTTAAACATCCAACATAATAAACTATTGTCTTAGGCCGAGCCTAATTCCAACATGCAATAAGTAAATTGTTTCATCGTGCACGAAGCCTAGAACGGAGCAAAGAAAATTGTTTTAAACAGGTACATACCAACTGGGATCAAATTACAACCACATGGTCGCTTTCTTTAAACCTTGGAGTGAAGGGATCACCGAGCCTGAGATGGAACCTGGGTGATGGAGTCCTCTGGAGGAAGACGGAGGTCGGATCATTATGGCTTGGCTAGGTGTCCTCAATTGAGGCCGGGTCCTTCACACATCCGCATGAGGGAACTCTAAAGCGCTAAGTGATTACCGCATCATCATATTCTTTTTCATGAGTTGTCTGTAATACGGAATTTTCTCCAACCACCGGTTCCCGCCTCGCCACCTCCTCCAAAGTGGTACACTTGCCATGAAAATGGCAAGATTCACCACATTCCCAATGGAAATCCCACATCATCACTATGGTAAAGTTCCATAGCACCGTAGGGATCATTTTGTTATCGTGTCCACCCTATCCTTCTTTAGCATCTTCGCATCTAAGGTTCAATCCATCTACCTTTTCTCGAGCTTGATCTCTTGGTCCAAAGAACTTTGACTCTCTTGTTCGAGACCTCCACACTTGGATGAAAGAATGATATATGTTCCTTATAGCCGACCGATTATAGAGCCTTCGACAGCTAATCAACAGACTCAACCCTCACCGCTGCAACCGAACTTTGAGCTTTTCATTCTCAAATTTAAAATCTTGAACCAATGGATTCTTATCAAAATCCTCCAATGCTTCCTCACACTTCTCCGTGTCCGCATACTTTTGATCTCTAGCCTTCTCCTCCTCAAAGATAGTATCCATTTCTTCTCGAGCCAGTGATAGCACTGAGCAATTCCCTGTCCTATCATTGAGTTGGTTGTCAGCATGCCCGCGAACATAGCTTTTATCATGAAGGTCGCAGAGCCTCTCTATGGACATGTTATCCATCACCCCTTCTACTGGGTGGGATCACATGGCTCATAAGTTGCTGACAAGCTCAGGAGAAGGAAGCTCCTTCAGATCGTGGAGTCCTACAACAAAAGTAAATTTCATTAACAATATTATCCTTGGTATTTAATTTTATTCCACAGAAAGAAGTTTAGCATGGATGTCATCGCCACGGGCCCTTCGATGGCTAGAAATTCCACACCCTTACCCCGACACTCTTCTCACGGGTAGTTGAGAGGGAGGAGTAGGTAGAATGAGCTTTTCAAGGCATTTCAGCTTTGGCAATGGCGCCTTCCCGCTTCGAACCCTCCTCACCCATGCCGGAGGGTCCCACGATAGCCAATGTTTCTTCTGAGATCGGGTTCGCTGTCGCCACGCTCTCCACCACCCGATCTTCCACATCTACGGGTTCCTTCGACGGAGGAGCAGAGGATACAGCTCAACAGCCGGGCTTCCACCTCATCTTTGTGTATAGACACCGACGGGAGCCCACGCCATAGCTTGTCTCTTAGGGATTCTTTAGAAGAAAGCTTACCTCCTTCAGACCTCCACCACAACAAAGTTCCCGAACGACATCTCTCACAAAGAATAAAATGAGATAAATATCACGAGATAAGTTTTAGTTTTTAAGTTAATTTAAAAGTACATACTTTCTCCATCACAAATTATCTCAAGTACCAACGGAGACCCTCCCATCTCTCAAAGAATGCCACCATGAACAGATTGGCTCAGTAAGGTCCGGCAACACTGGATGACGAGCCAAACGTTGATATAATGGATTTCTTCTCAAGATAAGGCAATGGATCAAAGGAACATTTTCTCATCATATTGAAAGTCCGGGTTTAACAATGCAAAGTATGCAGAGGATAATGGTGGTTCGATATAAAAGAACTTGCCTTTCCAGCTCCTTATGTTCAGAACGGTCTATCTATCAAAATGGACACATCCTTTCACCCCTCTCGCCAAGGTCAACATATCTCCTCCCGGCATAGATTCAAAAACCCTAAGAATACCAAGGATGGTTCAAACCCATAGGCTTTGCACATAACGATGTATGTTGTAAGTTTGGCTAGGCCAACGGTTGAACCTAGAAATGCGTATTTATAATACCTGAGGAATTCTAAGATCAAAGGATGCAAAGGTATCCTAAGATTGAAGTGGTGAAAGCGTGGATATACAAGCTTCATAATTTTCTTGGGCATCAAATATCCATTTATTTTTACTCAGAGCATTATTTTATGTTCCTTTGAATGGGGTAATCATGAGGAACGCTTAAGCTCCTCCTCGTTAATTTGCGCCTTGTTGTTTTATCACAAAATTTTTATTGGTTGACATGATTCCTTCTAAAGAACACAAAAATATTTGAAATATGAAGAAGAAGAAGGAGCGCTTACCATGTTTGGTCAAGGCTCGATCGAAAGAAATTTTAGTAGGTGAAAACTTTAAGCTAGAGTTACTTTGTTAGGGTTTTACTGCTTTTTGTATTTTATATACCCTACAAATGTTGCATCTCACCTCACACGTGTCCGTATTTTATCCCTTTTCACCGGATTTCAAACCTCTTTAAATTTTGAAAGGATGTTTACTAATACCGAGGAAAAAGGGTAGTTAAGATTAACTATGCATTTATTACGGTCAATATTAATAAGACTTTTCATCTTCGCTCGCTTTGTGACGGGGAGGTTTCGCTTTTATTTCGAGTCGAAGCAATATTTCTTGTTCGCACATATCACTTTCGCTGGGGGCTTGATGACGCATCTCCGATCGTGTCGAGGACCCGCCCGACCTCAACGAAATTGCATTACTAAGACCCAAGTCTTTCTTCATAAGTCATTGGTATGAAACCATTCATCATTGACATGGTTACCGGCTTGGAATCCGCCACCAAGGCCTATGCCCTTCGGTGTCTTCCCTCAAGATACCAAGACAAATAAGAACCTTGACTTGGTCTTCCCCACGCTCCCACTATGTCCTTAGCTTCCCGCCAAGTCCGAGACAAGGGATGAAGTCTAGCGGTTACTATAAATCGTGGGACGCCCCATGATCTCCTAAACGTGCTAACACTCCAAGCTATTTTCATCCCCTATAAATAGGTTGGACGAGTCATTTCAATGGTATATTCACTCAACATGATTTCACATACATCATATTATCCATAACTCATATCACATACTTATTCACACGCCGGAGGTGGTTCGTAGGCCCAACCCCTCAAGAATCACTTTAACGGTGTCTATTATTTCTTATTGCGCATTGACTACAAGTTTGGCGCAAGCATATCACCTCGCACCCTTCCGATCACCATCAAGGCCCGGTCGAAATATTATTGTACAATCACTATGTAAGGCACCACCTTCGATACAACCTCCTCACGATCCTTCAAGAAGATTTTATACCTCATCCGCAAGCCATCAAATTCCTCCCTTAACTTTACTTCTACCTCTCCGAGCTTAGCCTCTCGCCTCCGTGTTAGCACACTTAGCGCCAAGGACAAAGATTTTGACCTATGAGAGTGGCTACCTTACCCTCCTTGTTGGAATCACTCCTAAACAAAGATTTCAAGTATTTATATTTCATATGTAATAGGTAGCTTTATTATGGCCTTTATGTTTGTTTAAGGTCAAGCTTATGTAGAAGGCCCATAAGCTCGATCCAAGCCCAATATGAATAGAAGGAGAGGAGGTTCCTAGCTCCTTGCCTATAAATACATTGTAATAACCTTCATTCAAGGTTGGTTGTTCAAGTTTTCTTCATTCACACACTTTCTCTTAACCGTGTTTACTCACACGTACAGTGTGTTTGATAGCTTGTTCATCCGCCTCCTCTCTATCTCTTTCATATAAGTTTGTGTTGTAAAACCAGTGACCTAACAAAGGTATCAATCGCCAAATAGTTGGGTGTACTCGTTTGTTTTTGAAGTTTTGTTTTGGGTCTTACGCTGAAAGGTAACGTAATCTTTGGTTATCTTAAAAATCGCTTTTTACACTTTTTAATCCAAGATTCTTGTACTTTCAATGTTTTGAGGTGTTAAAATACTTGTTTTTGCAAAAATTTCAAACTTTACGCGGATTTACGCTTAAGCTTGTTTTGTTCGTCGGGTGTCGTTTCATCGCAGTAACCTGCTTAGCGCTGCACATCAAAATTCACACTTTGTGTTCTTTGGTACTATTGAAGCTATTCCATAACAAAAACCGGTTTAGAAACACATTTAAGCGTAATCAGTTACGAGTAATCCTACGCCGATCAAAACCCTAATATTACGCTGTAAGATTTTCCTTGGTTCGATCTTCATTTTTCTCGCTTATTCCGTTTTCTTACTTGATAAGTCCGAAAATACGTCGACTTTGGATATCTTTTGCACCGTGAAGTGTAAAGATCATTTGGCAAAACCTAAAATTACGCGATAAGATAGCTTACGCCAGAGAAATTCTACGCATAAGATTCACTTTACGCAGAAACTAAGGTCTACGACATAATGTAATCCTACGCCAACTTTCTACGCCTAACTTTTGTCTACGACAACTTTAGTGCTTTTATCCTACTTACGCTGCAGCTAAATCCCACGCATAACTCGTTGTTACGCCAGAACTTTTGGTGTTTTTACGCATAAGTGCTACTTGGTTCTTGTCTTTTCTACGCCTAAGGACACTTCATCAACAAAGGTTCATTCGACTACAAAGATCCATTTTACCACACAAGTTTATCATCATGTCTCAACCACCATACTCTAACTATTTCCCTCACACTTATAATCATCAAC
The DNA here is from genome assembly GCA_022545495.1 of Chrysanthemum lavandulifolium. NCBI lineage: Eukaryota > Viridiplantae > Streptophyta > Magnoliopsida > Asterales > Asteraceae > Chrysanthemum > Chrysanthemum lavandulifolium. Next base: position 106,322,374 of record CM040239.1, on the reverse strand, counting down.
AACAACAACAATTAACCCACAACATCAACAATGGAATCAACAAAAGCCATTTATCAACAACAATTTAATTAGCAACATACTCCACAACTTGGTGCAATTCCACAACCACAAATGGTTCAACCACCACCAAGTCTTCAAGCTCTACCCTACACAAACGATTTCAATCAACATCCATCACGAAGCACTATGAAGGAACCCACTTGGTTTGCAAAGATGTGTGAAGCTTTAAGCACCAACAATCAATTCATGAAGTCGGATCACTTGATAGACCTCCAATGCTCACTCTAGGAAACTAAGATCAATGGGTGATAAGGTTTTTAGGTTTTGTGATCTAAAGAAGCCACATGGAAAGTTCTTAAAGAAGGTTATCTTGAAGGTCCATTTGAGATGCCTACCATCATTGTAAATCTTGAGATCCAACCAGTAGCTCCACCAAGAGATGAACAAACCAACATTGCATCATGCAGATTTAAATCCTACGTAACTCTACACTATGAAGTCGATGAACTTGCAATGGAATACATCCTCTTAGGATTACCAAACCCAATTCTTCGTAGTGTTGATGCTCAAAGACCGCATAAAAAATGTGGATCATATTCGCCTTCTTATGGAAGGATCTCAGACTCAATCAGAGGATTTGAACCAAAATTTACTTGGCTTATGAACACTTCATGATTGAACCCGGAGAGACACTAGAGTCCTATCATCATAGATTTTCGACATCATCAATGATTTGGATAAACACAACATCATCATGCCAAGAATTGCAAAGGAATACTAAGTTCTCGAGTAGTCTTGGTCCGTAACGGGAGAAGTATGTCATTTTTCTCCGCTGCGTAAGAATATGCATCATTCTACTTATGGATTGTTGTAACATTACTTGAAGCCTCATGAAAAGGAAGTTGATCGAAAGGATTCTCCGTGCTCAAATTGCTAAACAACCACAACCGACAATCAAAAACTTGCCTTGTATGCTCAATGTAATTATCCTCTCAACCAAAGAACTCAACCAACTGCTTCAAACACACCTTCACAAAGAACAACCTCAACCTCAACAAAATCAATTGGTTCCATACAAGAACAATGCTCAAGCATATGTCGTTGAAGCTACCGAGGAAATCGATCCATTCAAGCATTGCAACAAGGATTTGTGATGATTGCTAATGCATTTGGCCGTTACACCAACAAATCCAACAATCGTATTCGCTCCTCATCTAACACACGGACTCAAGCCGCGAACAATGGACGGGTTGAAGTTCGTAATCGTGAATATGGTCGCTGATGGGCGTGGTCAGGGTTTATGCTCGTAGGAATAACAACAGAGCTCAAGTGATGGAAACAGGAAATGCTCGTAATCGGTTAAATGGTCTTAGATGCTACAACCGCAATGGAAGGACACTGTTTAATGCATGCCCAAAGCCAAGGACTAGGGCGTGCTTATTTCAAAGAGGCTTTACTTTTGGCTCTAAGGATGAAGTCGTGGATCTCTCATGCATAAAGAACAAAGCTTTATGGCGTATGCGCACTGTGATGATGATATGGAGGACTGCAAGCTAATGCACAAGTTATGTTGATGGCTAATATGCATGAGCCGCACATGAGTGATACATGTGCAAATAGAGGACATCGATGGCTTGTCTCGTGCACCAACAAACCATCATCATATCTCGAACCAATATCTCCGCTAATATCTCGACCGCAAGACGGATCGACTGCTCAAATGAGTCTTCACATCTCTTTCGATGATTTTCGTTAACCCCGTAGTCACATTTGACGATCAAGATGACCTTATGGTTTCCTTTAATAATCAAATTGACTCGTAGTCGCATTTTGAGGATCTAAAGAATGATCATGTTGAGACTCACGCTGAACAAGATGATCTGCCTCATCCGGATTTTGCCTGTTAATTCAAGACCATAAAATCAAAATGGAGGAATGTTATGCACTAAATCAATCTTAAAAAGTAAAATGCATCGTTAACCAAGGATTTTGAATGTTTACAAATGCAACTCAACTTTTCAAAACTCAAGACAATCAGGAAAAAGGTTTTGAAGCGCTTTGCAAAATCTCATCAAAACGAAAAATATTTAGAGACAGATGCGTGATCTAGCCTCAAGAATGCTTTGTTGTTCTAATTAGAACAATCAACATGAACATAAAAAACAAATTAACACTCTCACCTTGGAAAATCAAAAAGCTAAGGTCGAAAGTTGTTAAATTGTCAAAACAGCTTCTCCGTGATATAAAAAGCATTCAACGAATCGGTAGATGACCTTCTTGAAGAAATCATCGCTTGCAAAACAAAATTAAAGAATTTAAAATCGTTGTTTACAAACATGGTGAATCCGTACTGACTATTGAAAAGTTTATTTTAAAACCCAATCCAAAAGGATATGGAAAAATCTAACTGACATAAACCAAAGCTTTACTAAAAACATTCAAACCAACTCCTCAAGTTTCCAGTAATACAAAATTGATAATAATCACGAGTGTTGTTGAATATCATCACAAGAGGAATTAGATGCGTAAGACGAGAGTCGATCAAAATTAAAAAATGTTGTTTACAACAAACCTTTAATTATAATAACGCGGTCACTTTCGGCCACACCAACGGATTCTACTAACACACCAAGGGTTATCATCAAAACACCGAGTCTTCATCATTAATCCCAAAACAGACTTTGCACAAACTTATGGTCCTTACCTTCCATTAGTGAAGTAAACTCACAACCCGAAAATCAAAAATTCTTCGATATTTTGACATTTTCATGGTCTGACCTCAAAATTTTACAACATGAGATAGAAGATCGATCCGAAATCAAAGTTGAACATTTTCAATCGCTGCCCGCGAGAACAAAGAGACATTTTTCTAAAAATCTTTACCTAATGTTAAAAACTTGAAAAGTTGTGCAATTGCCTCGGGAAAAGGATTTTCATAAGGAACTTGGGGTAATGAAAACGCCGAGAAAAACAAAACATCTATTTCTAACACAAAACGCAAAAAGAAACTATTGAGAAAAGATGTTGATCGACTCTTGGAAGATGTTATCTCAGGCCGATATCCATAATGTTGTGTTACTTCATGCCTTGCCATTTGCATCCGACATATCTCTCACCGATAGTGTTGAAATCGTTGTAATCATTGAGAACACCGATAATGTGCTTCAGACGAGTCTTAAAAGTGAAAATAAACGAGTACACACGGAAATTTACAATGCAAAACGCCGCTTCATTGGTGTGAAAAGATATTCACAACCATCAACTTAGTTTTCAAAAGAAAATCGCCACCGAAAGTGAAAATCTTCCGATCCTAAAATTGAGCAACCTCGATGATCAAAACGTGTCTTTGAAAAGTCAAATCAAAATATGAACAAGAACTTTTAAAAGTTAAA
>CM040239.1:106295963-106318882 GCA_022545495.1 Chrysanthemum lavandulifolium | reverse complement strand
TCATGTTAAATGTAACATATTGATTTCACAAACACACTAAACCAAAGATCAAAGAGGCGATACTATGGTTTTAGAGAGAAAGTTAGAGGTTGGGAACTTTAGTGAGAGAAAGAAAATATTATTATGAGCTCCAACTCCCTACCTTGGGAGGTAGAGAGTATTTATAGTTCTTACATAAATCGCCACCTACGGGTCAGTGGATCGTGAATACAGTGGGTAAAGACCCGTCTGCTCTCCACGGTGTTACATAACTATATACTACTTAACACTAAATAATCTACGACTCACGAGCTTTCTAACGATTACATATACTGAGGTGACCGACTTTAATAACCGGATTTACTAAATCCTAACAATCTCCCCTAAGGAGATCACCTCAAAAATACATAGAATACAAACATATATTACAATTATATTGTTCTTGGTTTCTTGTTAATGTTCTTTGATCCGTAGCTCGTAGTCATTGATTCTTCATTATTGCATGTTTGGATAATCAATGTGAGGTCTTTAATCGATCCACATGATAATGAGTTTTGAGCCGCCTTTGAGATCATCACCAACATAAATCTCGACTCTTCCATTGTGGTGTTGGTATTATGTGATGTTGTGACATTTGGACCGACATGCTCACATTCGGATCATGATATATTCTCATCGAGTAGCGGAAGCTTTAGTTGATTCATGATATTTGCAAGAGTAGTAGCGTGTAGCATAGTATAAAAATATCGTAACCGTGTTATGTAGATATGCACCATTCATGATTTCTTCAATTAAGTGTGGATGATGTGAGCATGCGGCTTTGGATTGACTTCTCAATTTTGATCACCGCAACCGTCAAATGTACCGCAAACAACAGCTAGCAATAAAACACATGAAAGTGTCTTTGATCACCTTCGTTGAATTGAGGTACACGACCCACGATTCCCCGCTGATCAAGACAAGTCACGCCCGCGATCGTGTAATTCAAGAATCTCCTTGACGGGTTTCGCAAATGCTTTAGTTGTTCTCAAACCGAACGCCTCAAAGAAGACAACACGGAGTGAGTGAACCAAATAATTGAGATTCACTTATTGATGAAAAATTGATTTGAAAACAATTGCGTATTGCTTAGAAGAAAGAGTTTTGCAATATGACGAAGGTTTTATGAGAAAGATCAATTTTCAATCAAAATACTTTTTGTATTTGAAAGAGTACACATTCGATGTGCTAGAGAAAGAAGAGATTCGACATCGAACGGTTTTTCCAAAAGCATTTTTCAATCGTAGATACTTTTTCAATTTGAAAATGAATACACATTCGATTTGCTAGAGAAAAGAAGACATTTGCACATCGGACGGTTTTTCCAAAAGTATTCGTCAATTTATTTCCTGGACCAAGGTTGATTCAAGATTGAATCTCCCCATCGTTTCTATCCAGTTGTCACAAGCTTGATCTTACGAGAATATCTCACATGTCACCCACCAAGAGCTTGTTTGATGTTGGCTCTAGAAGGATTTCCATCTTCATCGTGAATATTTTTACATATCACTCGGATGTTCTGGCAATACCACAAGGATAATGCGTAGGACTCTTAATTATATTCTCACTTTCCACATTGTGTGAAACAGCAAGTCTTCAAGAATAGTGTCCTAATGAGATATTGTGGATGATCTCTTGGCTCTAGACTCAATTGTGCACATTTGGTGCCTATGCCGAGACTAGGAGTAGGTCTCTCTTCAATATCAACAATCTCAAGAGAAAGTCGATAGATTATGTCGGTTCCCGTGAGAATGAAACAAGCCCTTTTAAGAGGAACTTGAGTAGCTTGGGAAGTTTAGTGCGCAAGGCCACCGGGTCCATGACGCCTTGTCTTCAATACCGTTACCTTGGTAACCACCAAGAGTATATGTATTGAACCCGGTTTCGCTTTAAGGTTGAATTAATGGAGGCTATTTCTTTTCACCCTTTTCACATTCAATTCTTTTCATTCTTCAACCCTTCAAGCTTACCGAGATTTCATAACTAGAACCTTGTTGGGTTTATTCCGCCTCTAGCTCTATCTCACCCACACTCTTCCCATATCTCACTTTTCTCCTTTTTTCATCATACCTAAGGACTTCTACACTATCTAGTGGATTGTCTTGGGTAGATCCTCCGGCTCTGTCGGGATCGTGGGAACGAATACCTAACCTAACCATCCTTATAACTCCATACATAATGTAAAATGGTCGATCTTTTGGTATTGTTCATCTGCCATTGGAACCAATTAAAATCCATTTGAAAATCAATCCAGATACTTGTCATATATTATCAAAGTATTTTGTACCTGAATTGTTTTTAATATTTTTAGAAAAAGAGCTCCCCCTCAACATGTGCATCATGTATTTGAAATCGTTTTAGCACACGGAGGCAAGAGGAAGAATTAACTTCTTTGAATACCATTTTCTAAAAGATATCAACATCACTTCCCTGATTAAATCACGTAGATAAAGCATATTGGGGAAGGATGAGGTTTTCAAAAGTTTGCTCCCCCTCAATATGTGCCTCGAGGTTTGAAAGAGTTTTGCACATACTAGAGGGAACCTGCACTTAGAGACAAATCAATCACGTTTCAATTCTTTGTGGTTTAAAATTTGCTCCCCTCAACATGTGCATGGAAAATTTGAAATCGTTTGGCACATGTGGGAGGAAAGCTTATAAATACTTATGAAACCATTTATCGAATTATTAGTTTAAATCCAATTTAAATCACAAATTCTCCCCGATCACAATTTTCAAAACATTTGAGATTTGTGATCTCTCAGATTTAAATTGATTTTGAAAGTCATTGAGGAGAATTGTGACTTGATTATGAAAACGCTTTAACGATAAGGATCGGATTTTGAGACTTTACACTCCATTGATTAAACATGCATGAATATCTTTCAAAACAATTATATGACGAATAACCTTTGATTTATTTGAAATCATTCTCCCCTCAATCAATGACATAAGTTGTTGATTGAGAGATGGATATTTTGACAAACGTTAAGTACGTATGATTTTCAAAAATAGAGTCCGAGTTATTTTTCAAAGCAATTAGTTTTCATTAGATAGTAAGTAATTGTTTATAGAATCGTAGCATGAGAGTTGAAAACAAGATAAAGCATGGCTCGTTCTTTCTTAGAAAACGAGTTATCGCTCAAATGACAATAAATCATTGTTTCACTTTCTCCCAATTTTATTTTTTTTATTTATTTTTTTTAACATTCGAACAACATCTAAATCCCATGTCATTCTATGAATGACAGCACAAAGATCGTAGATATTATCGAATCGAGAAAAATCATGACCAAAAGACAATATTTTTTGAAATTTTTCAAGATTTTCAAATTTTTATGGATTTTTGAAAGTTTTATATTTTTCTATTTGTTTTTTTATTAAAATATTTACAAGAGATGGATGAAGAAAGACCTTTACTCCTCGTCTTCCTCTTGAAGACGTTTGAGTGTTTCCGGTTGTAGACTCTTTAGACCAAGTCGTGGAAGGATAAACTCAAACGCTCCCTAGGAAGAGCTTTGGTGAAGATGTCGCTAACCGGTATTCGGACCTCACAAAATAGAGTTCCAGACACCGCTTTTCTACTTGCTCCCCGATGAAATGATGTCGAATGTCGATGTGCTTTGCTCTTGATTGTTGTACGTTGTTGCATGAGAGAGCAATAGCACTTTTATTATCACAAGATGAGGATTTTGTTGAATTCAAAGCCATAGTCGATAATCGAGATCTCATCCATAGGATTTGAGCACAACAAGATGACATGGCTATGTATTCATCCTCCTAGAGGAAATAGAAGTACTCATTTGCTTCTTTGAAGACCACTCACAAGCTTATCACCCAAAATCGAGCACCTCCGACGTGCTTGACGTGTATCTTGACATCCCGCATGATCAACATCTCGTGATAGGTCGTTAGTGACATACCGGTGTCCTTCGGTACTAAAGTCCCATATTGATGGTTCCTTGGAGATACCGAAGACCCGCTTAACCACTTCAAGGTGCTTTTGGTAGGCTTAGCTCGATATCTAGCACACATGCAAACAAATGAACAAAATGTCTGGTCTCATCGCTGAGGTACATCGTGATCCAATCATACCGCGATATTTCGCTTGGTCTACCATGATCCCCGAGCGGTCCTCATCCGCTTTAGTACACTCTATCATGGGAGTGTCAACAGGTCACTAGAATCAAATCCAAATTTCTTTAAAATCTCATTTGCATATTTAGATTGATTTATAAAATGCCTCCGGACTTTGTGAAATTTGTAATCCTAAGAAAATGACATTTGTCCCATCATTGACATTTGAAATTTGGAACCCATTTCATTTGAAAACGATCACATTCATTGGGGTCACCGACCGCTTCTTTGTTGAATCCAAGAGATAGAAAAACTTTGATAGCGATCATACCATGCCCTCGAGCTTGCTTCAAACCGTAAAGAGCCTTCTTCAAACGATAGACGTGAGTAGGATCCTCCGAATCACAAAGCCTTCAGTCGGTGACATATACGACTTCTTTAAGATCTCCGTTAAGAAATGCCATCTTTACATCCATATGATAGACTACCATGTTCTTACTTGCAGATTAGCCAAGAAGATTCGATTGCCTCGATACGAGAAACAGAGCAAATGATTCTTCAAAGTCAATATCATCCTCTTGACGGTATCCTTTTGCAACCAATCGAGCCTTGTTCTTCTAAACATCACCATGCTTATCAAGTTTTACTTTGAAGATCCACTTTAGAGCAATGATCAATGCACAACTGGAGCAGTACTAATTCCATACATCTAGTTGATCAAACTCATGAATTTATTCTTGCATGGCATTGAACCAAATTGCCTTCATTCATGGCGCTTTCACGCCTTTTGGTTTAATCTTAGAGAGTACCGAGTTGAAGAAGCACCATAAGGCATCGGTTGCAAGTTGTTTCCATGTGGATACCGGACGGGAAAGGTTTCAATGATGTTGTCCAATAGATGATCATGTGTCCATTTTTAAGGTGTTCATGTGGTTGTTGTTGAGGAACTAAAGTAGCAGAGTTGATATCTCCTGAAGAAGATGGTTCGATGATGACTCAGAGCAAATATGTTTTCAAATGGTTCATCTTCGGAGGAGCAAAATGGTTTTCATCATCTGTAATGACAGAACATTTCCATTGTGTACACTCGATGATTGATGATTTGTTGATGAGACATAATGATCGCAGCAGACGCTTCTTGACTTAATGACATTGAAACCAAGGGTTAACTTCATCGACAGAGATAGAGGCAGCCTCGCTGATGGAACCGACATATCATTAGCCCTTGGCTCATAGTTTTCATCAAACATTGGATTAGAAACAAGAGTAGAGCTGATAGGACTACTTGATAAAGGTTGAAATGCGGTCCGTAATGGATTGTCCCGGAGCCATTTGATCGGTCACCATCGAACGTAACGTGAATTTTTCCATGATATTTCGGGTTCTCTTGTTGTAGATTCGGTATCGCTTTCGTTTGGTGCATAACCTACAAATACTCCAATGTCCGCTTTAGCTTTTAGTTTACCTAAATCTTGACCGTCATTAGTTGGGTAACATAAAGAACCAAACACAAGAAGGTAGGATAGATCAGGTTTTTGTTTATGGACAAGTTCATATGGAGTTTTTCCATGAGAGGTGTAAATAAGAGAACGATTTTGGGTGTAGCAAGCAGTGGCAATGACTTCAGCCCATAGAAACATTGAAACCTTTGAATAAATTAGCATTGTTCTTGCAGCTTCCACAAGAGTTCGATTTCGTCTTTCAACTACACCGATCTGTTGAGGAGTTCATGGAACACTTCTTTGATGACCGATTCCAACACTTTCATAAACCGAATTAAGTCTTTGTTAACAAACTCGCACCATTGTCTGCTTGAACAATTCTAACAAGATTGTTGAGTCGAACCTGTCGCTTTGATAAGTTTGATGATGACATCCGAGTTTCATCCTTTGTCCTCAAAAACTTTACCCAAGTAAATCGAGAGTAGTCATCAACAACTACTAGAATGTATTTCTTCGATTTATCGCTTGCACTCTCATTGGTCCACACAGATCCATATGAAGGGTATGAAGAACTTCCATTATCGAGTTTGTGGGTTTTGGTTTGTGGTCATATTTTGTGCTTTTTCCCAATTGGCAAGTCGAACAAAGATGATCTTTTCATACTTTAACTGGGTAATCCTCTTACTAAGTCCTTTCTCGAAAGATTTTTATGGTACCAAAGTTCAAGTGATTGAGACGACGTGCCATAGCCATGACTTAGTTTTGGAAGCCTTTGACAAGAAGCGATGGGTGAAGATTTCATCATATCTTCGATAGAGATGGTGTATAGGTTTGAACCATGAGTTCCTCCGAGAAGTTCCACACCATCAAGTTCTCTAACAAAGCAAGTATGTTTTCAAGGCCACTTCTAAACCGAGTCACAAAATTGTCCGACAGAAAATAGATTATGTCCAAGACCTTCGACATAATATACCCGGAAATCACACTATCTCCAACCACGTAATCTCCATAACCCATAATAGCACCAAATGATCGCTTCGAATCTCACAGCTCGATGAATCTACTCACGAAGTTCTTGAGCCGTGACCGGTCTCCAAATATATGCTTGAACATACCGAGTCCGTACCATGTAACGATTTGAACGATCTACGCTTGAACATGACAAGAATGGATAACTAGATAATTGGGATCCCCATGCAAGAATGGGTTCCATTTGGTTAGTAATGATGATTGGAACACCCACATAAGAAGTAGAAGCAATAGAATCATCGTAAATAGATGCAAGCTAGTGTCTCAGATTTGACCTATTTAAAGTGTGTTCACTTCTTAAGGGAATAGTTCTACCAAGAGGCATCCATTTTCTAGTGGGCATTGATTTAGCAAATTTAGGGCACAACTCATTAATCTTACGGCAAGAGGTATCCATTGATAACCCATATTACTAAATTTCCTTCCGTGGCCGTAAGATTAATGAGTTGTGCCCTAAATTTGCTCATAGTTGGTGTTCTTCAATCCTTTGGTTAGCTTCACGAGGTGACAAACTTGTGCCATTCGGGATTCATGTTGTTCACAAACTTTGAGTTCAAATTTAATATTTGGCATAGTCATTTTGATATTCCTCATATTATTCACAAGTTTGTGAAATCTCACGTAATATTCATAGATACTCTCTTCGGTTTCATCTTGAAGTGCTCAAATTCATCATACACCGTGATTCTCTCTGCCTTCCTTAGTTAATTCGAACCCGAGAGAAGCATCTTGACATTATCCCAAACAACCTTGGCTTCGATGTTGTGATTGATAAGCTTGTAGATATCTTTGGAAGACCTTGAAGTATAATGTTTCAAGCCCCGATATCAAGATCGAATCTCTTTTTCTCCTTATCATCGAGCTCATCATACATCTTTGGTCCGTCCAATCCAAAGATCATGGTTCCATTTGCAACAGATCAATTAAGTCTCTTGTAGTCTCAATCGATAAGGTCCTTCATCAATGGATTTGAGAATGTTGACCCCATTTTCCTTTCCAAGACAAGACAATCTGATTCGTTGAGCCCAAGAGTCGTAGTCGGCCTCGACAAGCATAGGTGGACGAGTATCCGAACCACCGCTTGAACATCCTCAACAACAAGGGAGATAATCAGAGGTACGCTGGTAGACATGTTAACATATTACACGGATTTTATAACTCTATGATTAAACTGAAAATAGATTCTTTCACGGATTTTACTAAATCAAGAGAAAACCAGACATAAACAAAAATCAACCAAGTCGCTACGAATTCTTGAACCAAGTCGCTAATCACCAAGTCGCTAAGTAGCAACTCGCCAAGATCTCAATTTCGTGAACCAAGTTGCTAAGAACCAAGTCATTGGACACAAGTCGCTAATGCACCAAGTCACTACACAAATAAGTCGCTAAAGAGCAACTCGCTAAGGTCCAAGTCGCTAGTATCAAGTCGCTAACAATTTACACTACAACTCGCTAACAATTTCAAGCAAGTCGTTAACCTCACTAAGTCGCTAGCAGTAGTGGAGAATCCACTAACTTGTACTATTTGTCGGCTTGTCTCAATAGACAAGTCGCTAACAACTAACACCGTAACTCGCTAACTTTTATCAAGCTAGTCGCTATGATGAAAAACACTCCGAGAACCAAGTCGCTAGCAAGAAAAACTTCAAAACACACTTTTCAATCCAAAACAAGCTCAACCACGTTGATTCAAGCTTACCAAATCAAAACCCAAGCACTTACAATGATTCTTAACACAAAAGTACACCCAAAATTCAAACTTTAACACTAGAAATGATCCAAATGATGCAAAACCACTAAACTTTTCAAACTCAAAACCATCTAAAACCACTAGAAATCCAAGGATATGTAAGAGAGATGATCAAACCATGGCTCTTGATACCATTTGTAACATATTGATTTCACAAACACACTAAACCAAAGATCAAAGAGGCGTATACTATGGTTTTAGAGAGAAAGTTAGAGGTTGGGAACTTTAGTGAGAGAAAGAAAATCTTATTATGAGCTCCAACTCCCTACCTTGGGAGGTAGAGAGTATTTATAGTTCTTACATAAATCGCCACCTACGGGTTGTGAATCAGGCATACAGTGGGTAAAGACCCGTCCGTCCTCCACGGTGTTACATAACTAAATACTACTTATCACTAAATAATCTACGACTACGAGCTTTCTAACGATTACATATACTTGAGGTGACCGACTCTTTAATAACTGGATTTACTAAATCCTAACATTAAATTTCCGAATGTCATGAAAAAACCGTTTGCTAATCTGATCGTTTGATGTATAGAGTTCTAGCAATTCCTTTGGAGGGTTCGCAATCTTTGGAATCTCAACTTCGCCCTTTTTGCAGCACATTGTGAATGAATCTTCTTATGTTATGCCCTTTGTTTTTGTTTCGGCTCTCCATAGTTTGGCTTTGCAACTTTTACACGTTTGTAGGGTCGCCAATATCTATATACTGTTTAGGATGTACGGGTTGTTAATTTCATCTTTACTATATATGTTTGGTGTAATTAAAAATTACTAAAAATAAAATACCTTTTGAAATCCTTTGTATTCAAAGCAGTGTTTTCTTTTACTTCCTTGCATGGTTTTGCACCTTTCTTGGAAGTAATATAGCATATCTTCTAACCATTTGTTCCTCTCTAAATTTGTTGGTTGTTGGTTTTAGTTAAAAATTTGTCCACCCTCTTTGATTTTGCTTTAAATTTCTGCAATTTTTTTTAAAAAAATATTATAAATTTAACTGCTTTGTATGTAACTTTCATAATTGCGAGTTTTTAAAGAGATACCTTAAATTGATTTTGTACTTCAGATATTCTAACATTATCATCTTTCATATATTGTATGATTTTGCCGGAGTTGCATCTCAGAAACCATGTCCATAAAAATTATACACATATATGATTTGATAATTAAATAAAGAGCTCTCATTAATAAATTCGTTTCTTGACCTTGACATCCTCCAAGTTTAAGCACAATAGCAATGAACTTTTGTACCTCTCCCAAGACCATGTTGTATATTTCGAATTGATATTTTCAATGAAAGATACACATTTATAGTTTATTAGTTTGATAGAAGTATGATAGTTGATAAGAAAGTATTCTAACATACCGCTTTTGCTTCCGCCAAATATGTTACCAACATCATTGTTTGTTTTTTTTTTTTTTGGGCAATCGGTTTGTTCATGTTAGTTTCATTTTGTACGCCTATTTTGGAATTTTGTCTATTGCAATGTCATCCGTGGTTGGTGTTTTCTGCCTTTCTTCGTGTTCCCATCTTCCTTTGAAGTAATATATCATTTGTTGTGTCCAATCTTGCGATCAACCAAAGATGGTCGTTCCTTTGTCATCACGAAATCACAACCGCCTTTTGTTTTACGCCCGAATGTCTTCAAATAAAGAAATATAAGTTTAATAAGACAAACTTTATGCAAATAATCATGTTAAATAAACATTAAGCTATAAATTGTTATAACCACTAAAGGTTATCTCGACCGAGATGTTTTTGGACTTCCAAAATCGTTATATGATCATCTTTCATTTGTTCTATTATTTTCTTTACGCTGCACCGTCATAGTATTTTAATAAAACAAAAGAAGCAAATAATTAGTGAAACACAAAGTAAACACTTAGTATAGTGTTTCTAGTTGCAAACCTTTGGATCCTCCAAGTTTAACAACTATATCTATGAATTTCTTTTCCAAGCTTGCATTCCATGTTTTCCTTTTCTGAATTTTAAAATTTGCAAATTAGTTTTGCATGGAATTAGAAATCATTCTTGGAAAGAATATTCAAAGATACGAAAAAAACTTCACCGAACCTGTTTTTTGCTGTTTGTTTCTTTTTCTGAAAGAAGTTGTTCTTTTGTTGTTCTCTGTTTTGTTTTTATTCTTGATCATAAGATTGTCGAATTTTTTGGGTTTGAGTTTAGTTTGCTGATAGTAATAAACAAAATATATATAATTTGATCTCAATTTTTGTTTATATATATATATATATATATAGAGAGAGAGAGAGTAGGATCCACCGAGAAGTAAATTAAAATAAGAAGTGGTGAGAAGTGACCAAACCACGCATTTGAGATGCAACGATTTGCATTAGATGCATTTCTATTCATATAGATGCAACATCTTGAGTTTCGAAGTTAATTTGGTGTGAAGATGGTGCAACCGATTTTCATGATTTCGCACGCAGAGGAACAAAACCAAGAGAAATCATGAAATGCATCTAATATATGTATATGCATCGATTAAAAGCTAGAAAACACATTATGGTGCGTTATAATGCATCTAAGATTATAGGGATACATCTATTTTATGTCGGTGCATCTCGAATTTGCGGTTATAGTTCTTCTTATTTTAAGTAATCTTCTTATTTGATCCTAAATCTATATATATATATATATATATATATATATATATATATATATATAGAGAGAGAGAGAGAGAGAGAGAGAGAGAGAGAGGGATCAAGTGAGAAGTAAATTAAAATAAGAAGTGGTGAGAAGTGACCAAAACTACGCATTTGAGATGCAACGACTTGCATTAGATGCATTTCTATTCATATAGATGCAACATCTTGAGTTTCGAAAGTTAATTTGATGTATAGATGGTGCAAATTGATTTTCATGATTTTGGCACGTGTAGAAGAACATAAAACAAGAGAAATCATGAAATGCATCTAATGTACATATATGCATCTGATTAAAAGCTGGAAAACACACTATGGTGCGTTATAATACATCTAAGATTATAGAGATGCATTTAATTTGGGTCGGTGCATCTCGAATTTGCGGTTATAGTTCTTCTTATTCCTTCTTATTTTAAGTAATCTTCTTATTTGATCCTAACTCTATATATATATATATATATATATATATATATATGAATATGAATATTAATAGGAATAGGAATAGGATTTACGAGATTTCAAATATAGTTTTGTTAAAACTATAAACATCTTAAATTTATTTTAATCGTGGTTTTTAAACTTTTTTATTGGCCTTTTATGTATTTTTATTGGGTATAGGCTTATATTTTTGGTTTATATTGTAGAATTTTTAATTGTAGTATTATTGTATAAGGATTTCCTTTACGTAATTGAGTTTTTATTGTATAACCATTTGGTTTAAGGTTGATATGGTCTATATAATTTGTTTTTTTAACAAAGTGTTTCTTAATTTTTTTAACTTTTCTTTTGTTACAATAAAGTCGTGGTTCTTGTTTGCTGTAAGATGGGATTTCTGTGTGAATTTAAGAACAGGCTTGATCGCGGAATGGTATGTTCTATTATTCTATTATTCTGTTTCAAATATTAAATCGGTGTTGAAAATTTTACTAATTGTTTATTTTTAAAACAGATTGTTCCTGTTGGTGTGTTGAGTTTTGCAAAAGGAAAGAGGCATAAGAAGTTGTGTGTACGTACAGTTGATCGTGTTTATTATGTTTGTGTAAGGTATATCAATGTGTCGTTTATGCTGGTATTTGGTAGAGCTTGGAATCATTATGTGGAAGCTAAAGGTATTCAAAGTTGGATGGCATGTGCACTTTTTGCCTTCGAGTACGCATCGTATGTTGTATGTTGCTGAATACAATTTAGAGGGCATGCCTAGTAAGAGGCCTTATAATTTTGTGACATATGCCCTTCTCTGTCTAACATATGCTTCTTTGCAAAGTAAACATGTCCAGGTATTTTTTTTTTTTTAATTTTTTCAAAAATATAGAGGTACTTTTTGTTTGATATAAAGGTACTCATGTGTATTTTTTTGTGGTAGATATTACCTAAAAGATTCTTTGATGGATTCAAGAAGCGTGATGGACTTGATCTTGAGGGAATAGAAAAGCACCAGGTGAAACTTCACTTTATTGGAGATGCACCTCGTGGATTTCGTGGGAGTAATTGAGCTGATTTCCTTGAAAGTGAGAACATTAGTGAAGGTCAAAATGGTTTTTGTCATGTTGGAGGGTTTAGATTCAATGTTACGCTTTCGATTATAATGGAGTAGCGATCGAGATTTTTTTTGGTCGTAGTTGATGATGTTGAATGGTTTTAAGTCGTGATAGATTTAGCTTATTGCTTATTAAGTGTTTTGTAATTGATATTAAGCATTTTAATAGTTTACATTTAATTCAGTTTTATAATCCTTAATGTTTTGAAAGTGCCTATTTTGAAAATGGTTATTTCTGCTTATTTATAAACGACTTATAAATTGCTTATGTACATTTTACATCTGCTTATTATGTTTCTGTAACATATTGGATTTCACATACACATCAAAACATGATCACAAGTAGGCGATAACTTAAGGTTTTGAGAGAGAAAGAGTTAGAGGTTTGGGAACTTAGTGAGAGAAAATGAATGTATTATTATGAGCTCCAACTCTCTACCTGGGAGGTAGAGAGTATTTATAGTCTTAGACAAATCGCCACCTACGGGTCAGGATCGTGCATACAGGGTAAAGACCCGTCTGTCCTCCACGGTGTTACTTAACTAAATACAACTTAACTTTAAATAACTACAACTACAAGCTTTCTAACGATTACATATACTTGAGGTGACCGACGCTTTAATACTTGGATTTACTAAATCCTAACAATCTCCTCAAGGAGGTCACCTCAAATTACATTGAATACAAACAGATATTACATTAAGATAGTTCTTCGATTCTTGTTCATGTTCTTTGCTCAAGAGCTCGTAGTCTTTGATTCTTCATTTTGCATGTTTGGATAATCCAAGTGGAGGTCTTTATCGATCCACGTGATAATGAGTGTCGAGCCAACTTTGAGATCATCACCACCATAAATCTCGACTCATCCATTGCGTTGTTGGTATTATGTGATGTTGTGACATTTGGACCGACATGCTCACATTCGGATCATGATATATTCTCATCGAGTAGCGGAAGCTTCGTGATTCATGATATTTGCGTAGCCTTAGCAAAAGCATGGAGTGAAAATATCGAGTCGTTGATGCACTTATCATGATTTCTTTAGAGATGAATGTGTAGTGTAAGCATGCGGCTATGGATTGACCGCTTCATTCGATCGGCAGAAGAAGCGCCGGGCGACTCGCATGCAACAGCTTAGCAATAAAGTGCACGAAAGTGTCTTTGATCACTTCGTTGAATTGAGGTACACGACCTACGGTTCCCCATTGATCAAGACAAGCATCACTGTGATCGTGTATAATTCGAAGAATTTCCTTGACAGGGTTTCGCAATGCTCTAGTCGTTCTCAAACCGAACGTCTCAAAGAAGACAACACGGAGTGAGTGAACCAAATAATTGAGATTCACCGATTGATGAAAATTATTTGAAAAAAATCGTATCTTCGCTCAATAAAGTGTTTTGCAATACAACGAAGGTTTTAAGGAAATCAATTATCAATCACGAACACCTTTTAATTATGAAACATTAATACACATCGATGTGCTAAGGAAAAGAGTTTTTAAGCACAACGGCCGATTTTTCAATGGTATCCGCCAATCCATAACTGAACGTGGATTGATTCAAAAGATTGAATCGCCCCATTGTTTTTGTTCGCTTGTCACATGGTTGGTCTATTGGATAGATCTCACATGCCACCCACCGTGAGCTTGTTTGATGTTGGCTCCGAAGGCTTTCCATCTTCATTATGAATATGTTTGCATACCACTCGGATGTTCCGCAATACCACAAGGATAATGCGTAGGACTCTTAAATATAATCTCTTTCACATTGTGTAAAATAGAGAGTCTTCATTGATGTTGTCCTTAATGATATTTATTGATGATCTCGAGGCTCTAGACTCAATTGTGCACATTTGGTTCCTATGCCGGAGACTAGGGAGAGGTCTCTTCTTCAATATCAACCATCTCTAAGAGAAAGTCGATAGATGATGTCGGTTCCCTTGTGAGAATAAAACAAGTCATTTTAAGAGGAACTTGAGTAGTTTGAAAGTTTAGTGCAAGGCGTCATCGGGTCCATGACGCCTTGTCTTCAATACCGATGTTACCTTAGTAACCACCAAGAGCATATGAATTAAACCCGGTATCTACCCTAAGGTTGAATAATTGAGGCTATTTCTTTTCACCCTTTTTCCATTCATTTCTTTTACATTCTTCAACCCCTTCATGCTTACCGAGACTTTTTAACTAGAACCTTGTTGGGTTTATTCCAAGATTAGCCTGCCTCATCCGCACTCTTCCCATATCTCACTTTCCTCCTTTTTCATCATACCTAAGGACTTCTACACTATCTAGTGGATTGTCCTCGGTAGATCCCTCCGGTTCGGCGGATCATGGAACAAATACCTAACCTTATCATCCTTATATCACCATACATAAAGTAAATTTGGTCGGTCTATTTGGTATTGTTCATCTGCCATTGGAACCAATCGAAAACTGTTTGAAAATCAATCCAGATACTTGTGATATATTATCAAAGCATTTTGTACCTAAATTGTTTTTGATATTTTTAGAAAAAGAGCTCCCCCTCAACATGTGCATCATGTATTTGAAATCGTTTTGGCACACGGAGGCAAGAGGAAGAATTAACTTCTTTGATTACCATTTTCTAAAAGATATCAACATCACTTCCCGATCAAATCAAGTAGATAAAGCATATTGGGAAGGATGAGGTTTTCATAAGTTTGCTCCCCTCAATATGTGCCTCGAGTATTGAGAGAGTTTTACATATTAGAAGGAACCCACTTATAGACAAATCAATCACGTTTCAATTTTTGTGGTTTAAAAGATGCTCCTCAACATATGCATCATGTATTTGAAATCGTTTGGCACATGTGGGAGGAAAGCTTGCTAACCACTTATGAAACCATTTATCGAATTATCAGTTTAAATCCAATTTAAATCACAAATTATCCCCCGATCACAATTTACAAGTACTTTGAGATTTGTGATCTCTGTAGATTTAAATTGATTTTTTGAAAACTTTTGAGGAGAATTGTGACTTGCTTATGAAAACATTTAACCGATAAGGGTCAAATATGAGACTTTAAACTCCATTGATCAAACATGCTTGAGTATATTTTGAAAACAATTGTATGACAAATAACCTTTTGATTTAATTGAAATCATTCTCCCTCTCAATCAATGACCTAAGTTGTTGACTGAGAGATAGAGATTTTGACAAATGTTAAGTCCAGATGATTTTCAAAAATTGAGTCCGAGTTATTTTTCAAAGCAATTAGTTTTCATTAGATAGAAAATATTTTTTTTATATAACCAGAGCATGAGATTTGAAAAACAAGATAAAGCATGGCTCTGTTCTTTCTTTAAAAAACGGGTTATAGACTGAAATGACTATAAACCATAGTTTCACTTTCCCCATTTTTTATTTTTTATTTTTTTGAACATTCAACAATATCTAAAGTCCCGTGTCATTCTTTGAATGACATCACAAAGACCGTGGATATTATCGAATCGAGAAAAGCATGATAAAATGACAATATTTTTGAAAATTTTCAATATTTTCAAATTTTATGGATTTTTGAAAGTTTTATATTTTTCTATTTGCTTTTGAAGGTTTTGTAATTTTGTATTTTGCTTTTCAAAAGTATATATACAAGAGATGGATGAAGAATGACCTTTACTCTCTTCTTCCTCTTGAAGACGTTTAAGTGTTTCCGTTGTAGACTCTTTAGACCAAGTCGTGGAAGAATAAACTCAAAACGTTCTCTAGGTAGAGCTTTGGTGAAGATGTCTCGCTAACCGGTATTCAAGACTACAAAATAGAGTTCCACCACACCGCTTTCTACTTGCTCCCCGATGAAATGATGTCGAATGTCGATGTGCTTTGCTCTTGAGTGTTGTACGTTGTTGCATGAGAGAGCAATGGCACTTTTATTATCACAAGACAGAGGATTTTGTTGAATTCAAAGCCATAGTCGATAATGGGATCTCATCCATAGGATTTGAGCACAACAAGATGACATGGCTACGTATTCACCTCTGTAGAGGAAATATAAGTACTCATTTGTTTCTTTGAGGACCAACTCACAAGCTTATCACCCAAAACCGAGCACCTCCGACGTGCTTGATGTGTATCTTGACATCCTGCATGATCGGCATCTCGCATAGGTCGTTAGTGACATACCGGTGTCCTTCGGTACCAAAGTCCCATATTGATGGTTCCTTGGAGATACCGAAAGACCCGCTTAACCGCTTCAAGGTGTTTTTGGTAGGCTTAGCCCGATATCTAGAACACATGCAAACAACGAATGTAGATGTCGGTTCATCGGTCGTGAGGTACATCAGGATCCAATTATACTACGATATTTCGCTTGGTCTACCATGATCCCTGAGTGGTCCTCATCCAGTTTAGTACGCTCTATCATGGGAGTGTCAACATAATCACAAGAATCAAATCCAAATTTCTTTAAAATCTCATTTGCATATTTAGATTGATTTATAAAAATGCCTCCGGGACTTTGTGAAATTTGTAATCCCAAGAAAAATGACATTTGTCCCATCATAGAAATTTGAAATTAGGAACCCATTTCATTTGAAAAACGGTCACATTAGTTGGGGTCAGTTGAGGTAAAAATAATATCATCAACATATATTTGAACGTGAATTAAATGTTTGCTCGACTTTCGGTGAACAATGTCGATCAACTGTTCCTTTGTCAATCCAAGAGATAGAAGAAACTTCGATAGCGATCATACCATGCCCTTGGAGCTTGCTTCAAACCGTAAAGAGCCTTCTTCAAACGATAGACATGAGTAGGATGCTCGATTCACAAAGCCTTCAGGTTGGTCGACGATACGACTTCTTTAAGATCTCCGTTAAGAAAAGTCGTCTTTACATCCATCCGATAGACTACCATGTTCTTAGTTGCAAGATTAGCCAAGAAGATTCTCGATTGCCTCGATACGAGCAACTGGAGCCAATGATTCTTCAAAGTCAATACCTCCTCTTGACGGTATCCTTTGCAAACCAATCGAGCCTTGTTCTTTAAAACATCACCATGCTCATCAAGTTTTACTTTGAAGATCCACTTTAGAGCAATGATCATTGCACAACTGGAGCAGTACTAATTCCATACATCTAGTCGATCAAACTCATGAATTTCTTCTTGTATGGCATTGAACCATTGCCTTCATTCATGGCGGTTTTAACATCTTTGGTTCGACCTTAGAGAGTACGGAGTTGAAGAAGCACCATAAGGCATCGGTTGCAAGTTGTTTCGCGTGATACCGGACGAGAGGGTTTCCAATGATGTTGTCCAATGGATGATCATGTGTCCATTTTCTAAGGTGTTCATGTGGTTGTTGTTGAGGAACCAAGTAGCGAGTCGATATCTCCCGATGAAGATGGTTCGATGATGATTCGGAGCAAATATGTTCTCAAAGGGGCATCTTCTGGAGTAGCAAAGGGATTAACTTCATCATGGGTGCCAGAAACAATTTCATAATGTACACTCAATGATTGATGATTTGTTGATGAGACATAGTGATCAGCAGCAGGCGCTTCTTGACTTAATGACATTGAAACTGAAGGGTTAACTTCATTGATAGGGATAGAAGTTGCCTCTGTTGATGGAATTGACATATCATTAGCATTTGGCTCATAGTGCTCATCAAACATTGGATCAAATATATTCTTCAAGTCATCTTCTGAAGGAGGTACATAAGGAGTTGCTGGTGAGGATTAGAAACAAGGGTAGAACCGATAGGACTACTTGATGAAGGTTGAAATGCGGGTCCAGAATCGGATTGTCTCGGAGCCATTTGCCCGGACAAACCATCGAACGTGACGTGAATAGTTTCCATGATATCTCGAGTTCTTTTGTTGTAAATTCGGTAACCCTTCTTGTTTGATGCATAGACTACGAAAACTCCAATGTCCGCCTTAGCTCTTAATTTACCTAAATCTTGATCGTCATTTGTTGGATAGCACAAAGCACCAAACACACGAAGATATGATAAATCAGGTTTTCGTTTATGGACAAGTTCATATGGATTTTTCCATGAGAGGGTGAATAAGGAACGATTTTGGGTGTAGCAAGCAAAGGGCAATGGCTTCACCCATAGAAACATTGGAACCTTTGAATAAATTAGCATTGTTCTTGCGGCTTCCACAAGAGTTCGATTTAGTCTTTCAACTACACCGCTCGCCGAGGAGTTCGTGGAACACTTCTTTGATGACCGATTCCAACACTTTCATAAACCAATTAAGCCTTTGTTAACAAACTCGTACCATTGTCTGCTCGAACAATTCTAACAAGATTGTTGAGTCGAACTCAAGTCGTTTGATAAGTTTGATGATGACATCTCGAGTTTCATCCTTTGTCCTCAAAAACTTTACCCAAGTAAATCGAGTAGTCATCAACAACTACTAGAATGTATTTCTTCCCATTTATCGCTTGCACTCTCATTGGTCCGCACATATCCATATGAAGAGTATGGAGAACTTCCATTCTCGAGTTTGTGGGTTTTGGTTTGTGGGCATATTTCATGCTTTTTCCCAATTGGCAAGCTGAACAAAGATGATCTTTTTCATATTTTAATCTAGGTAATCTTCCGACAAGATCCTTTCGGAAAGGTTATTAATGGTGTCAAGTTTAAGTGATTTAGCCGATGATGCCATAACCATGACTTTGTTTTCAAGCCTTTGACAACAAGCAGATTAGAGGACTTCATCATGTCTTCGATAGAGATGGTGTATAGATTTGAACCACGAGTTCCTCTTAACAATTCCACACCATAGAGTTCTCTAACGAAACAAGTATGCTTTCTAAAAGCCACTTCTAGACCGGAATCACAAATTGACCAACAGAGAACAAGTTATGACCAAGACCTTCCACATAATATACCCCGGAGATTACACTTTACCAACAACATAATCTCCATAACCCATAATTGCACCAAAATGGTCGCTCCCGAATCTAACAATCCCGATGAATATACTCACGGTTCATGAGTCATGAGCGATCTCCAATCATATGCTTGGAACAGATCGAGTCCGGTACCACGTAATCGATTTGAACGATATGCGCTGAACACAGATAAGAATGGATAATCGGATAATTGGGATCCCCATGCATGAATGGGTTCCATTTGGTTAGTAATGTTGATTGGAACACCCACATCAAAAGTAGAAACAATAGAATCATCGAAATAGATGCAATGCTAGTGTCCGCATTTGACCTATTCAAAGTGTGTTCACTTTTTAAGGGAATAGTTCTACCAAGAGGGCATCCATTTTCTAGTGGGCATTAACTTAGCAAATTTAGGGCACACTCATTAATCTTACGGCTGTAGGTATCCATTGGTAACCTATATTACTAAATTTCCTTCCTGTAGGTTTCCACTGTTTTCTAACTTTCTTTCACCTTTGCCTTTGTTGGAATCACTCCTAAACAAGATTTCAAGTATTTATATTTCATATGTAATAGGTAGCTTTATTATGGCCTTTATGTTTGTTTAAGGTCAAGCTTATGTAGAAGGCCCATAAGCTTAGGCCCAAGCCCACATAAGAAAGGATGGGAACTAGGAGTGTTGCCTAGCTTCCTCCTATAAATATCTTGTAAACCCTCATTTGAGGGTTGGTTGTTCAAGTTCTTTTCTTTCACTCACCTCCCACGCCTAACCGGATACTTTATTGTGTGTGTGTGTGTTTGATACTTGTTCAATCGCCTCATCTCCTTTCTATATAACTTGTGTTGTAAAACTAGTGACCTAACAAGGTATCAATCGCCAAATAGTTGGGTGTACACTTTGTTTTTGAAGTTTTTGGTTTTGGGTCTTACGCCAGAAAGATAACGCCATCTTTGGTTCACTTAAAACTCGCTTTTACACTTTTAATCCAAGATTCTTGTACTTTCAATGTTTTGAGGTGTTAAAATACTTGTTTTGGCAAAAGTTTCAAACTTTACGCGTGGATCTACGCTTTTAAGCTTGTTTTTGTTCGTGGGTGTCGTTCTCTACGCGTAACCCGCTTAGCGCTTTGGTACATCAAAATTCACATTTTTGTGTTCTTTTGGTACTATTGACGCTATTCCATAACAAAATGGTTTATAAACACATTTGGGTAAAATCAAAGTTACGGTAATTATACGCGTATCAAAACCCTAAAATTACGCGTAAGATTTTCCTTGGTTTGATCTTCATTTTCCGGTTTATTCCGTGTTTTCTTACTTGGATAAGTCCGAAAATACGTCGACTTTGGATATCTTTTGCATTTGTGAAGTGTAAAGATCATTTGGCAAAACCCTAAACTTACGCATAAGCATAAGCTTACGCGTGAAATCCTACGCATAAGATTCACTTTACGCGAAACTTAGGTCTACGACAAGGTAATCCCACGCCTAACTTTCTACGCCTAACTTTTGTCTACGATAACTTTAGTGTTTTTACCTTACTTACGCAGTAAGCTAAATCCTCGCGTAACTTCTTATTGTTACGCCGTAACTTTTGGTGTTTTTACGCTAAGTACTACTTGGTTTCTTGTCTTTCTACGCCTAAGGACACTTCATCGAAAAGGTTCATTCGACTACAAAGATCCATTTTACTACACAAGTTCATCAACATGTCTCAACCACCATACTCTAACTATTTCCCTCACACTTATAATCATCAACAACAACAACAATTAACTCCACAACATCAACAATGGAATCAACAACAAGCAATTTATCAACAACAATTTAACCAAAGAATATACTCCACAAATGGGTGCAATTCCACCACCACAAATGGTTCAAACACCAAGTCTTCAAGTTCCACCCTACACAACCGATTTCAATCAACATCCATCACGGACCACTATGAAGGAACCCACTTGGTTTGCAAAGATGTGAAGCTTTAAGCACCAACAATCGCTCATGAAGTCGGATCACTTGATAGACCTCCAATGCTCACTCCAGAAACTACTATCAATGGGTTAAGGTTCTTTAGGTTTTGTGATCTAAAGAAGCCACATGGAAAGTTCTTAAAGAATGTTATCTTGGAAGGTCCATTTGAGATGCCTCTTCGTCATTGTACCCGGAGATCCAACTGCTGCTCCACCAAGAGATGAACGAACCAACATTGCTACTCAAGCATGATTTAAATCCTACGTAACTTCTACACTATGAAGTGATGAACTTGCAATGGAATACATCCTCTTAGGATTACCAAACCCAATTCTTCGTAGTGTTGATGCTCAAAAGATCGCACAAAAGATGTGGGATCATATTCGTCTTCTTATGGAAGGATCTCACTCAATCGTGAGGATTTGGAATCCAAAATTTACTTGGCTTATGAACACTTCATGAATGAACCCGGAGAGACACTAGAGTCCTATCATCATCGATTTTCGACATCATCAATGATTTGGATAAACACAACATCATCATGCCAAGAATTGCGGTGAATACTAAGTTCTCGAGTAGTCTTGGTCCCGAATGGGAGAAGTATGTCATCTTTCTCCGTCCAAGCGAAGAATATGCATCATTCTACTTATGGATTGTTGTACGATTACTTGAAGCCTCATGAAAAGGAAGTTGATCGGAAAGGATTCTCCATGCTCAAATTGCGTAAACAATACAACCGGATAATCAACAACTTGCCTTGTATGCTCAATGTAACTATCCTCTCAACCAACAACTCAACCAATCGCTTCAAACACACCTTCACAAAGAACAACCTCAACAAAATCAATTGGTTCCATACAAAGAACAATGCTCAAGCACATGTCGTTGAAGCGATCGAGAAATCGATCCATTCAAGCATTGCAACAAGGATTTGTGATGATTGCTAATGCTTTTGGCCGTTACACCAACAAATCCAACAATCGTGTTCGCTCCTCATCTAACACACGGACTCAAGTCATTGTGAACAATGGACGGTTGAAGTTCGAATCGTGATTATGGTCGTCGGATGGGCGGTGGTCAAGGGTTTAATGCTATGGGTAGGAATAACAATGAGCTCAAGTGGTGGAACAGGAAATGCTCAAAATCGGTTAAATGGTCTTAGATGCTACAACCGCAATGAGAAGGACACGGCTAATGCATGCCCAAAGCTAAGGACTCGGGCGGTGCTTATTTCAAAGAGGCTTTACTTTTGGCTCTTAAGGATGAAGTCGTGGATCTCTCACGCATAAAGAACGAGCTTTATGGCGTGCGCACTCGGATGATGATATGGAGGACTTGCGTGCCAATGCGGTTGTTATGTTGATGGCTAATATGCAAGAGTTACACATGAGTGAAACAGCTCAGTGTAGGACATCGATGGCTTGTCTCGCAATTCCGAACAAACCATCATCATATTTGAACTAATATCTCCATTAATATTCGAATCCGGCGACGGCCGAATGTTCAAAATGAGTCATCTACATCTCATTCGACGATTAAATAAACCCCGTAGTT
>CM040239.1:106276763-106295863 GCA_022545495.1 Chrysanthemum lavandulifolium | reverse complement strand
GATCCAATAACAATCTCACCATTCACTTTTTATCAAAGTTAATAAAACTATTTTCCACATTTTTTAAACAACATATCTCGTAAACCAGAAATCTCAAACTATAAAAACATCATCATGGACGGATTAAATTATCTTTCATCAATACGCACTTTTCATATTTTCGACAAACATTTTTTTTTCCAAAATCTCCGCCTTTAAAATCATATATGATTTGTAAAATCATATATGATTAAAAATCGAATCATATACGATTTTTCCTACCAAATTTTTGAAAAAAATGGTTAAAATATATAAGAATGCATATCTATAGAAAGATAATTTAATTTCATCGCATACACAGAACAATTAATCTGTTCATAGATATTTAATTTTTAAAAGGATGAAAGTTTATTTTAATAAAAAATGAATTGCTATTATTTCATTGACGGATTTATTGTAAATTGAGATAACTCTCGACAAGGTGATTTTAGATAAAATAATGTTTTGATATTTAAATGAAGTAAATAAATAATACAAAAAATAGAACAACATTCAGGAGCTAGAATGGTTTTGTTACCAAAATCATTCTACTCTATTTAAATACAGAGGTAGAAGAATAATACAGAGTCTTAGAAGAATAAATTACTTGTCCCATTAAGGAATTTTCAAGTCCCTATTCAATCTAACAAATATAGTTCAAAAATAAAAGTCTAACAAATAATTTTGATGTTCATATACCCATTTTGAAGCTTTAGTTATAATAGGTTAAAGCTTGATCGAATTTCGAGGACTTTAGGAGTTGATGATGGAGGCTTCGAAGAAGGTCAATTCTTTGTCTTCTTCTCGAGTATGGACTTAAGGAAATGTAAAGAAAATGAAAGACAGAAGAGTTGTGTTCATGAATACCATTTAAGGAGGAAAGAAAGGAAAGGATTGAAAAAAAGTGTTGTTTGATTGATTTTAAAGTAAATTGTCTCCTCTTATAATTGAAGTGAAATTGTTTACCTTTATTACTTTACTTTTCTTTACTAATAAAAACTTAAGAACACAGTGTGATCTTGGCAGTATTTCGCTGCTTATTAGTGGCTAAAACAAAACTTTTATAGACTTGAGTTGTATCAATAATTTTGCTTTTAAGTTGGGGCCAGGGTCATCAATAAGTCTGAGTCAAGGTCCATCAGGCCCCAGTTCAGTCTACAAAGTTCACAAAATGGTATCTAGCTTTCAAGTAAATTCAAGTCAAGTGATCAAAAGATTTTAAGTGTTTTGTTTTCAAGGTTTTAGGATCTATGTGCCAAGCAAGTACTACTTTACAATGGTATGGAAAGACATCTTTTGAGACCCAAATCAATATAAGTTTTATCCTTTCACCCAAAAAAAAAGGGTGTAACACAAACTCTATTTTCATAATAAATTAGTCTAGTCGACCCTTTCCTATCACAACACAAATCTCATCCAATTCAATACAACAATTGTGCTTCTATACAGCCAATAAACCCTTCATCTTTCACAAAAGCACAACACAATGTACATGTCAAAACTGTACAACCAAATTTCTCACATCCTTTCTCAACTCCTACCACCACTAGAGCTCGAGCCCGACCTGAACCTGAACCAGAACCAGCACCAACACCAACACCAACACCAACACCAGCAGGTCTCGGAGAAGAAATGGGCCTGTTATCCCCATTTTTTAACTTGTTCTCTTCTTGTAGTATCCGCTGCTTTTGCAACTCTTGAAGTTGCTCTAAAGTTTTACCAACTCATCAGCACTCGCCTTTGTTTGGCTCTTTCAGAGACATTTCACAAGCATGGCAGCTCTCATGGCTACATTTGGTGAGTATTGTCCGCTTAGACGTGAGTCCATGATGTAAAGAATCCTTCTTTGTTGGTTAAGTAAGGCTTAGCGAACTCAACTAGTACTTGTTTCACCGTTGACCTGTTCTTGTCAATGCACCGCCTTCCTGTTAAGATTTCTAGGAGGACCACCCGTAACTGTATATGTCGCTTCCTTGCAGTTAAGGACCTATAAAATTATGAACAATGAATAAAAGATTAGATCAATGGCAACAACTATGTATCTTTCTAGTATTACAAGGTAGAATAATTTCGAGGATGGTGTTTTTCTTCAGAATTAATAATTTTTTTTTTTTTTTGGTTAGCTTACCTGTGGCCATATATTCAGGAGCTGCATATCCATAGGTACCCATAACTCTTGTCGAGACATGACTTTTCCCATCAACCGTCCATCCTTTGCCAAACCAAAATCGAAAGTTTTGCGTTGTAATTCTGAAAATAGAAGTGAAATAAGTAAGAAGCCAAGTAACAATAATAAATGGAGTACAAAATCATAAGAAAGATGTCAATGTGAGGAACATACAGAATCGATCAGGATATTGGAAGACTTGAAATCACGATAAATTACTTTTGCTTCTGGGCTATGAAGGTAAGCAAGCCCCTTTGCAGCACCAAGAGCAACCTTGAGCCAGAGGTTCCAAGACAAAGGTTGAAAGTAAGTACCCTGTTATAATGATCAACACATAAGCGTAAGTACTATATAAGTGATAATAAGAATCATCGAATGTGGCAAAATGGATTTGCAGGTCGGCAGACAGGTCAAATGAGCTGAACGATAAATAACTTTTGCTTCTGGCCAGCAAATTTCTCTTTGGTAATACTAAAGCTTTAAAAGTTTTATAGAAAAGTAGCGCTTACAAAAAAGCATATTATCTTGGTAACCTATTATTTCAGATATATAACATTTTGGGCAACTTTAGCCTTCATTCGACCAGTTTCCTTTTCACAACTAAACTTTATGATTTTAACTAGTTGACCCGTTAGAAATAAACGTAGCCCAAATCGACCCATTCAAAAGTAAATGGTTAAAATTGCCACCTCAGGGCTTTGTGATCAAAGTTTTGAATTTAATGGATTTTGAAGTAATTTACAATGGCAAGAACTTACTTCTAAATAAGTGGTTTTCCAAGCTGCCTCGTGGCATAAACTCACACTAACATCCTGTGATCATCTTCCAAGCAGTAACCAATCAACTTCACAAGATTCGGATGATCTAGCAGCCCTAGATAATTAATTTCAGCCTGCAACAATATTAAAAAGTCTCAAACTTAGCCAAGAATGAAAATGACTTAAATTTACTAAATGACTTGACTAAATAAATTTATAGAAGATCCAATAATTCGTACTTACCAACCATTCTTGGTGACCTTGAAGACCTTCTTGGTTCAATCTTTTACAGCAATGACAGTGCCAGTACCCGGTTTGGCAGCCGCAAGTGATTGCTCATCAATCCATCCCTTAAAACCGACCCGAAACCACCTTCTCCAAGCACACTGTCGGGTCGAAAATTCTTAGTGGCCATTTTTAAGAACATTGTAACTAAAAGGCTTCAAATTTCCTGATTGTAAAATCTCAGTTTGAGTCCTTGGGCTCCTAGGACTAGGTGGTATAGATGCAGATGTAACTTACCTGTTACACACCAGAAAATACAACATAACACTTTAAGACCTTGATCATCACATAATTGAAGTACTAACTTAGCTAAAGCAAGTTTCTTTATAGCAACCATAAAACCAATCATAGATCCTCAATAATCAAGAGAAAATAAAACTGTCTTTTGTTGGGCTTTCTTTAGTAAAGCATATAAAACATCATCTCAAAGGTGTTTGCTTGTTCAAATTGATTACCTAACATTTCTAACCAAAACATGAAACAACAAGAATATGTGTTTATGGATGTGTGTCACAAAAGATCAACAACAAACTTATGTAAGATCAGAAACTCTAGTCCAACAAAGTTTGCTAACAAATTTATAAAAAAAAAAAAGTTACAACATCAACTAAAATCACAAGATATAATATGATAAACTAACCATCAAGACGTGAACTTTCATTCAATCCAACACTAAAACAACAACCCATATTCTTGATTGATCTCTTGTTGATTCAAGAAAGAAAAATGGAATCAAACTCTTTTTTTTCTAGAAAAAAAGAGAGAGAGAAATAGTAGTAAATATTGGTTTGGTTTCAGTGGAGAATTTAATCAAAACAGTTGGATGGTGTAGAAAATATAAACTTACACTAGAAAGATAGATATACATCAGTATATATATAAATGAAAATAAAAAGTATTTATTTATAAAACATGTGTTTGAAGTATGTACGTGTAGGAAGCTTCCAGAAACAACCACTTCAAAGACATAAGCTTTGACTTGTCACCATTAATATTTGACTGCAACTTGCTTCTTAATCTTTCTTTCTTCCTTAACACCTTATATTATTTAAAAAATAACTTTTACATACAAATTTGTCTTTATTAGTTGTGAAATCTGCAGTAAAAAGGGTTTGTGTTTAATACTAGTTTATTGGTAAGCCAATAATATGCATTATTTTACAACTAAATGCATGTCATTTTCTAGGTTTCGGTTATGCAACTTTTAATAAGATGGTTTACGTGGCATGTGTGTTTTTTGTGATGTCACAGCGTGTCATGCACAGGCTATAAATAGTTATTTTTAGTTAAATCTAAATATATTACACAGAATAATTGTAGTGCAACAATGTTTTATTTCATGGAACGTTAAGATAAAGATTAAAGTGTAACATAAAAAAGTGTTTTTACCTTGCAGCCTTTAACTTTTTAGTTTAATTATCTCCACGAACATTTTAGAGATATTCTAATTTATGAACATGCCCATCAGCATCATATTGATGAATTGAAACACTAGAAAGTGAGCTTTCAATTTGTCCGAAACAATTACAGTAAATGATTGGACGTATGATACAATTTTGAAAGTGCAAGTTCAAAATGTATAAAAATTAAATATGGAGTATTCCAATTTTCGTGGTCGTTAGAAATGCAAGGAAGAAAATATGTGAACCATCAAAGTCACATAGACAAAATACACTCTTGGTCTTTCCAAAACCATCATCTATGCTGAAAAGTTGAGTTTTACTGTCGGTAGTCCAATTCATGTGATTTCGAGGCCAAAGTGATCCTCACCCATAACGCCGCGTCAACGCTCGCTTATATAATCGGCGATAATGTATCAAACACATTTTGCCGCTAGAGATTGTGGTTGGCAGAGCAAAATGCTAACTTTCGAATGACAAGTCCAACACCTTTAGGACTCGACGAATAGAAGGGATAGATAGGAACAAAATGCGTGAGTAAACAAAATGCAAACACATAAAGATGGTGGTTATCAA
Source organism: Chrysanthemum lavandulifolium (assembly GCA_022545495.1). Lineage (NCBI taxonomy): Eukaryota > Viridiplantae > Streptophyta > Magnoliopsida > Asterales > Asteraceae > Chrysanthemum > Chrysanthemum lavandulifolium. Next base: position 106,290,659 of record CM040239.1, on the reverse strand, counting down.
AGAGGAAGAAGGTGTTTTCATAACAAAAGGGGAAACAATAAGTGGAAAGGAAATTGACAAGGAAGAGGATGTTTTGCAAAATAAAAAGGCAAGAAAGTTGTAAAATATTTTAAGCGAGGTTTTCATGGGGGGAAGGCTAAAATCGTTGAGTTTCCGTGTTTTGATGGTGAAACAAGGTCATGGTGATGTCAGGTTGAATATGTGGTCATGGTCCTCATGTATAAGTATGGTTAGTGGTGTTAAGACACCTTTGAAGAGTGAAAGGATTACCAATCACAGATTGTTTTTTTGGCCAAAGGCCATCTTAGGTGAGGTTTCAATGTTAAATTGCATGGCATCTGCTTTTATATTTTAAAACCGTAATTATACCTTATCTAACTTGAATATTTGGTGTTCGATACTTGTTTTTTCTGCATAGTAGCAAGATGATCATTAGTTTAAGGTTCATGTTTGTGTGTTGCTCGCTTAAGGATATCCGATACTAGTATGTAGATCATTAAGAGGTTCATCGCCAAAGGTTGTTCAATGGAAGCTACATCATCTTTTCTATTTTGTCAATTATCGTAGAACCTTTGTATCGCATAATTAATCTTTAGTTTAATGTCAATTTCATGTTGTATCAAACAATGTATCCCGTGTTGACTATTATAAGTCAACTTGTTAACCGGTTGGTAATGTTACAATATGTGTTTGTTTAACTTATAAGTTATATTCTCAGACAGACGATTAGTTTGTCACCGACCTTTATAAAGTAAAACTTCAAATATTAAATGTCATGGTATAATCAAGACAAACGATCACCCTTTGTATCAACAAAACCAAACACGGTGGTACATAACATCCGATGTATGGAAACAATAATATGGTACAAGGTCAGTTAGATTTAACTAAGGTATAGTGAAAAATGTGTTTGGTCTATTATATCCTCGACATATAACCGAAACGAACGCCGACCGAGATTACGGGTCAAGTGGACCACTTTGGCCTCAAAATCCCAAGGTTTGGACCACCGACGATGAAAAGCTTCAACTTTTGGGCAAATCGATGATTTTGACAAGCTTAAGCGACCAACCAGATATTTTTGTCTTTTAATAATATTGGGGGAACTCAAATTTCATAAATGTAAAAGGTAATTTGATATAACATTTAAAATTATCTAAATGGTCACTCTGTTTGTCCATTTTTTCACATTTAATCATTGAACTTTTTTTTGACAATGTCACTATTAAGGTTTTAAATCGTTACGTATCCAAATATTAAGGTTTCAATTTCATTACATAAATGGTCATTGTGGTTTGAAACTTCAAGGACCATTTATGTAACGAAATGGATCGAATCAGAATGATTTGAAACTTCAGGACCATGTATGTCAAAAAAAGTTCAAGGACTAAATGTGAAAAATTAACAAACCATAATGACCATTTATGTAATTTACTCAATATCTAATCGCGTATGTCGAAACAAGGGTAATAATGATGAATAAATACTAGTGCATCTTACGCTAATACACAATGCAATCCCAAATGCCATTTCGCTTTAGTAAAGGGATTATCCCTTGAAATATATAATCACATGAAAAAGTTAATACAATGAAATGTGATAGAGTATCACATTAACCTCAAACAACGCTTGAACAAGCACTAACACCATTTTAGTTTCATAATTTACAAAAGAAGAATACAAAAGCAAAGAGTGTTAAACGATCAATTTTAATGGAGGTCGAATTTCATATTCACCCAACTTAAACATCTCTTTTAAACAATCCTTTTTCACAATTTAATTACAAATATGCAATCTTAGTTTTGTGTTAACGAATGATAGCAATATGTTATTACACATAGACGAAGGACTATCTCTATATGTAAGAAGAATAGCTTCTCTGGACCATTTAAACAAACTATTATGAACTATTAATTTTCAACTAAGCTAATTCTATATCTAACATCTAGAATTAACATAAAATTATTAAGAGCATCAAGTATCACAATTCACAACTTGATATAAGTATTTTTGTTGATCACGCTGTCAACCTCACCACACCAACGCGGTCACTTTTCAAAAAAATAACCACACTAAGCGTGGTTCTCGTAGACCGAACTGTTTATTTTTGGGCATCTCGAGACACCCATGGATTTTTTGGTGTAGTATTAATTTTTATAAAACATCATTTTTCCTAAGGCTCGATAGAAGATGGTTACTCACTCACCTTACACATCGCCCACGTCAACTTTTTATCTCCTCTCACTCACCGGGAAGGTCACCTTATCATCACATTTCATTAAAATACCCACTTTATAAAAATATACCCCACTAAACACCCCACATACACTCACAAACCAAATAAATAATTATAAAAGATTGAATGGCCCCCGAATTTTTTCAAATTTGCTAGGTGAGCGAGTCACCTTAAGTGACTTTGGGAACCACAACTCACGCGTGACTAGAGGAGGTGGGCATGAGACTCACGTGTGACTTTTGAAGTCACTATCCCATTTTCACACCTTTACCGACTAGTCTAAATGCTCCAGTAATTTTTGTATAAAACCTCACTTTTTTTTAAATGCTTCCGATCCAAAATTGTATTCCTCGATCGTATAATTTTTAAAAATATACATGATCAAATTATGTCTTGGTCCGCTATGGTGTTCTTTCGTGTGGTTCGACCACACATTGAAAACTACTATGATGACTGGAAAGATTCGGGTTGACCCGGCTCGGGTTCGGGTCAACTCGGTCAAGCCTTGAAAAAACATACCCAACCCGACCTTATTTAGAACTCAACAACTCGGGCCCGGTCAATTCGGGTTCGGGTCAACCTCTGGCCTGGGTCAACGTCGGGTCAATTCGGTTCGGGTCAACCCGAGTATTTTACATTGTAAATGTGTTGTTTAATGGTTAGTTTGTTCGGATCGGGTTCGGTAGTGGTCAAGGCTAAAAATATACCCGAACCCGACCTTGTTTAGAACTCTGTCAATTCGGTCAATTCGATTGACCGAATATTTTTGAATCGATTGACCCGACCAATTGGCTCCTGCCTGTCGGTTCGGTTCGGCCACCCGAATGACACCCCTAGTGATGACATGATCGTATCAATGCTATAAATATAAATATTTAATTTTCAATTTGATCTTGTTTTGTTACATGCAATTTGATATTGACATGTACTAATGTGGTAAACTTTTGGTGACATTCATGTAATTAGATAGGTCCTTCTATGCAGGCACCTGCAAGGAAGCGGTCAATTTTTGCCTCGATTTCTATGTCAATCATGGGTATTCAATCATCGGTAATGACGGCTGATTGCCAAGTTTTTTTACCACTTATACCACTTATTTTTTACAAGTTTTTATACACTTTTTTTACATGTTCTTTTTTTACGCTTTTTTATAACTTATACCACTTTTTACAACTTTTTTTGGTTTTACAATTTTACAAGTTATTTTTGGTTTTACAAGTTTTTTATGATATAAATTCGCTTTTAAACTTAAAAAACCGAAGTCGGAAAATTTTTGAGGCTCGGGTCAAGGTTGCAAAAGTGAGATTTTATCCCACTTTGTCATCCATTCGGTTTTCATCATCGCCGGAAAGTTTTAGGCTCAAAATCATCATCGCCTCTAAAATTTTAGGCTCAAACTGAAGGTTGCAAAGTGAGATTTGATCTCACTTTACCGTCCATTCGGTTTTTATCATCATCGCCTGAAAGTTTTTAAAGTTTTTAGGCTCAAAATCATCATCGCCTAAAAGTTTTAGTCACAACCGCACAAAGTCACCGGCTCACAAACCGCACTCACAAACCGCACAAGCCTCACAAATCAAGACAAGCACAAGACTCACCCGCTTCACAAGTTTCACAAGTTACACGCTTGAACATGATTCTCACAAGTTACCACCGCAAAAGTTCACAAGGTACTAAGATTCTCAAAAGTCACAAGGTGTACTAAGATTCTCAAAGGCAATACTTCAAAGGCACCCCATATAATCCTGTGTGAAAGCAACAACACCAACAACAATACTGTGAAAGCAACAACACCAACAACAATACTGTGAAAGCAAGCTACACCAACAAGTGGTCCGTAAACAACACCAACAACAACATAATTTTAGAACCATGATATTACTCTATAACAAGATTGGTTATTTATGTATTCGGTTATATTGTAATTTTGTGAACCATGTATCAACTATTAATCTATAACAAGATTGGTGATTTATGTATTCAAAGCTTATAATTTTCAGTGAACCATGATATTACTAATTTACGTTGTGAATAATTGTACAAATTCTTTCGCTGATGCAACAAGAAAATCCTTACTGTGTGTTGTCAACGCGATTAATAATCGAAGAACATCTCACAAGCCCAAAACTTGTGGGTCCAAGATATGCACGCCCTTCTCAAAGGTGAATAATTAAACGCTTGCTTATTTGCAGAATATATCAATAACTTGTTTGTTTAGAATACATTTTTATAATTGTTTCGCCATGTAATAGCCTGTGGACTAAAGACTATGTGTCGATACTATGCAAGGAAATATTTCAACAAAAGTACTTTGTGAAGCCTCTTCTTCAACGCAGTCTTCAAACTCGCTAAACTAAAGATACAACGATCAACATGCTATCGGTCGAAAACAATTTGTTGCGTGCAAAAATAAAGCGTTGGAGGCATCATCGAATTGGCAAGAATCCAGTTGATCACGCACGTCACCGAGTTAATACTCTACGAAATTTTATAGATGACATTAATAATCTTCATGTGAGTAGATTTCGTTATAATATTGAAAACATTTGTTGTTTTACTTGTTTAATGTTTTAATGTATAATGTTTTATTGTAATATTAGTAACATTTGTTGTTATACTTGTTTAATGTTTTAATGTCTAACATTTGTTGTTACACACAATTAAAAAACATAAGGTAAAATAAATACCATATAAAAACACTACACAATTAAATACACTATACATAAAAAAACACTACACAAATTAAATACACTATACACACTATACACTACACAAATTAAATACACTAAAAAAGACACAACACACACAATTATTAAAAAAAATAAAAATAAATAAATAAATAATTAATAAAAGCGCCGCCGTACGGATTGGGAGTCCACCCTACTTGAGGTGTCTGCCAAGGATTTCATTTTTTTTTTTTGAAAAGAAACCTTCATTAGAACACAAAAACCAACCCACGAAACGGGGCGGCAACAACAACCAAAGGGAATTACATAATTACAAATTTACACCAACGTTCCCAATCCAAAAGGGGAACCTTAGCTCTATTCTTTGCCCAAAGAAAACCAAAAACTTTTATATCTCCTAAAACATCTTCGACCTTCGCCTTCTTTCTTTGAAACTTGAGATTATTCTCGCTTCCATATACACCAACACCGATGATAATAATACCATAAAAATCTTTCATGCACTTCCCGACAAATTCTAATGATTATGAATGTCCAAAAGATCACTAAAAGAGAAAGCGAAGAAGTTTTGAATTTACACCACGATCGATATCAAGACCCAAACTTGAAGCAATATGCACCCAAAGAAAAGGTGCTCCACCGCCTCCTCTCGACTCCTCATTAATAACACACACGAAACATCCTCGCATGTGAATGTTCCTATTCTCAATAGACACAACGCCGGAATTCTATTCATCCCGCCTCCACGCCGAAAATGTTACATTTCTTAGAATCCACTTGCACTAAGAGTAGACCGACGAATTGTCAAATCCAACCCGCCATACAACATACCCTAACCGCACTCAACCGAGAACACACCTTTACCGCACTAATCCAACCCCACCCATCCACGGAATCGATATCAACACATTCACAAGCAAGGAATCGAGGATACCCCATTCGATCGAAAGCAAAGATCGCCCAGATCTGACCTTTCCACTTCCATACCCGCAGCAATACGGACTGCCTCACAATTTATCACTAACCTTGCACCTTTTCTCCATCTCAATCCGAAACAAGTTCGCAAATACACATCAGTGGTATGTTCAATAACCACGGTCAATCCAAAAAGAAATAGAATTACTGCTACCCACAATACCTTTAAACAACCTACTAATCAGCAACCCACCCACCATAGTTCTCGAGAGGACTTTACGATGTTACCTGTGTACCATTAGAAGCTTTCTTGACCGAAGGAAGTCCCGCTTTCATCGAACCGGGCACGCCCACTACCTCGCTCCATAGATTTCCTTTTTCTTTTTTATACCGCCACCCCCACTTGGATAAGAGGGCTATGTTAATGAACTTAAGCTTGCTCAAACCTAGGCCACCATACTTTTTAGGAGAACAAACTTTCTCCCAAGCCACCCAATGAATCTTCCGCACCTCCTTGGAGCCACCCCAAAGGAACCTGCTAGTTAAGGATTCAAGGTCCTTGATGACTTTACATGGGGCCTTAAATAAAGAGAAGAAGTAAGCCGGTAAACTCTCCAACACGGATTTAATAAGAGTCACTCTCCCTCCAATCGAAAGACACTCCGCTTTCCATTTAGAAAGCCGCGCTTCAAAAATATCATAGACCGGTCTCCAGTTATTAATCCTGTTCATATTCGCCCCAACCGAAATACCTAAGTATTTAAACCGAAAGGAACCAACACAACATCCCACCACTTCATTTTTTCACTGACACCTCCACGCCACTCACTCCAATGCCAGAAAGACACGCTCTTAGATATATTGATTTTCAACCCGAGCACACATAAAACACCTTAAGATACGAACAATGTCCTCGATACACCTTCTCGCACTATTCGCTAATAATTATAGCATCATCGGCAAACAAGAGACGAGATAAGACCTGACCCCATTGTGGTTCAATACCTTAATAACCCCTTCGCCTCGCTTTTAATAACCCCTTCTGTCTGCCAAGGATTTCATGGGTGGCTAGCTTGTCTATTAGATATTGAAGCTACAAAAGGAAAAGGAAAAGGCCTTTTCACATTGTGGGCGCAAATTTTATCTGAAAAGAAAAGCGAAATGATTTCAGACGCTTAATAAACACGCCAAAGATATGCCAATAAGAAGATTGAACACTGTCAAGATCAATTCACAAGATAACGATATAGAAAATGATATTACACGCCAACTAACGAATTGATTAAGATATCTTGTGCCTCAGATTTTACCATCTATATCATTGCTCAAAAGAAAGGAAAACCTAAAGAAAAATGGTTAGATTGATTAGGCAGTTGCCAAGTTTGACAAAAGGATGCATCCAAAGGTATATTATCAAAACTATAATAAAATGAAAAAGAAATAAGAAAAAAATTGTTAGATTAATTAGGCAGTTTGCCAATTTGGCCTTTGGCGAAACCACGGGGTCCTTCTCACCTTCAAGCCTATAAACGTAAATGGTGACCCAACTTCTGCAAACTAGAGTTTTTTTGAATCATGGTATTTAGCTGTTCGTGACTAACGTAAATTATTTGCTTATCATGCATTTATTTTTTCATATTTTATCCAGAGTCATTAGTTTTACTTTTACAGATTAGATGTTTCGTTTTATACTTTTATCATTTGTCAAAAGAACAAAATTTTGTCCGTAAAACAAGGACACCTACCTATAAACTATGTCAAACTAAATGTAGTAATAGTAACTTCCTGCTTTTATTTACCTTGTGTTAGTTTCGTATGTTAATCTTAACGGTGTGTCGATTTTGGTTGAGTTAAGATCCATCTCCAAAAATTTATAAGCCCACTAGATAAATGTTGTGCATAAAAGGTTACCTATTAGAATCTCGGCCAAGGCTAACTCGTTTTGCAGACTTTACCTGACCAAAAAATGCTGTGAAATTATTCTCTCGTAGCACTGATACTTTAACGCCAAAAGTCAAGTATCTATTAGGTGTTTTCACCGATATGCACCTTTGTGTGGATAATCCATTTTTCTTTAATGGTTAGAGTTGGAAAGTATTGTCAATCAATATATTATTATTATCTATCAGTTAATTAGAATCTCTTATTGATGACATGCTCCATGCCACCATGTATATTCTTGTTTGTTGGATTTTGTCCTATTACTTATTACAAAATTAAACGAAGATGATATCTTCTTGTCATTAAACTCTATGTTCGGTACATACATTATTAATAAAGATATATACTCATTAAATTCTTCTGCATAATAAGGTTCATACTCTAATACAGTAACTATTGTGGTTTTGATTTTTCGGTCTTTTGCCCGGAATATGTTTTTGGTTGAAATCTGTTTTTGCAACCAGGTTTTGGCCGGGTATTTGCTTTTGTTAGCTCAATTTTGTTTGAATTTGGTTTGGATTTAAGTGGTTAAGTATGTATGTAATCAGGTAACTATGTACGCTATTTGAGTCGAGATTATATGATATTGTTATGACAAAAAGCAAAAGCATTGAATATGTAAAGACCAAAATGTAAAGAAATATATAAAAAAATAAACATATGGCCCCAAAAGCCGAAAGTAGTTAGATAGAAGCTAGTCTTGAGACTTCGTTTTTGTGTATCACCAAATTTGGCATGTCACCTTCCCACAAATACATGCCAACCTAAAAGATAAAAAGAGTAGGTAATGTGTATAAGGTTTTGCTAACCATATGAGTTATAATTAAGTATATTTTAATTGCAAAAGCAACCATCAATCAATTTTATATTCAGCATCACATTCTATATAGACATTCGATGAACATGTGTAAATAAATGTGATTGTGATAAATATGGTGAACTTAACTATCATTTTTAAGATTATGGTTAGCAAAACCTCGATATTAAAGTATAAAATGTAATCACACTAGTTAGTATTTTTATTTTATTTTTTTTTTTATTTTGAAGGGCAAAGATATAATATATGTATAAAAGCTCAAAAGAGCAAAACCAATTATAAAAGCTTAAAATTATCACAGATATTCGACGTGGCCATCTCACATACCCGCTTTAATTTTTATTCTCAAAAATACCCATCAACGTCGTAGATTTATATACACTATATACACGAGTGATGAGTTACAGAATACTCATCATTTTGACTATTTAAACCGCAAAATCATCTCAAAACACCGTAAACACATCAAAATGATAAAAATATCACAAATCAAATTTTTATGTGTTTTAAAAAAAAATATCAAAATCGATGAAAAACATATCAAATTTGCAAAATTGCGCTTTTAGTCCCCAAGTTTCAAAAGTTGTCAAAATAGTCCTCGAGTCAAAATTTCAAAAGAAAAATCATCAAAGGTCCTTTTAAATCATAACTTGTCAAATTTGGTCCTTGGTGAAAATGTAAAAGTTTTGAGAAAACTACACTTTGTCCTTCAAGTTTGCATTGACAGACTGCCCCTCGAAAATTGAAAAAGGCAATTTTGGTCCTTGTAATGTTAACTTTGTCAATTTCACCATAAAACACTTTTGCGTAATTACACTGGTCCCTTGATTTTGTGGAAATTGCAATATGGTCCTCGCAGTTAACTCTTCCCAACCGGACCCTTTTACACCTCGGGCCCAATCCAATTGCTCCAATTTCAAACAAATTACCCGTTTTTTTAACCCAATCCAACCTCGGTATTTAATAAAACCGGTCAAATGGCTCACCTCCCATTTTCCTCTCTCCTTCACATGTGCACCACCACCATCATTTCCCGCAACCCTCTCGATATCACTCCACCTCCACTCCATCATCACATACACCCTCCAAGCACAAGACCCAATGGAGCATTAAATGAGCCCCATACCCACCCCCGCCCACCTCACGTTAAAACCAAGTTTACGCCAAAATAGCTTGAATGGCTAGATCAACTCGAAAGTGATCCAATGGTCATTTTTTGTTGGGATCTTTTCGTAGCGAGCAGAAGGATACTGGGTGTATAAAAGGCCACAGAAGTTGTAGAAGGGAGCTAGCTTATTTTTTAGCAATGAATGTCGCTTTATAAATTCCTTAGTCTAAATTAGATTTACATTTGTAATTTCAAGTTCGTAGACTTAAGTAAACCTTGTTAGTGTATTTTAACTTGATTTAAGTATTAATTTCGCTTATGTTAAATTTCCATAATCAATGTTAATCGTTGAAATTTCAAGTCTCAAACTCATTTGTTTAAGTCGGTAGCAATTCAATTCCATCTCAAATAAGCTTATACAAGCTCATAAAAGTTTTCTATAAGTTCACCATTCATTTTTACTCACTTGTGAACCTTGGTCAATAAAAGTCAACACCTGCACAAAAGTTGAAGCAGAATGGATACGGTTGCGCAGTATGGAAATGGGTTGAATAGATTGATTTGGGTTGGTATGTATTAGGTAGCCGTCCATTGTTTCACATTTGCTAGCCACAGCTGGCTATGGACATGTTGTAAGTTCAAATCTGCTTTTGCTCGCTACTTTTGATTGAATCGCCAAGAGTTGTTATGGATAATGCTTGATCTATACATGATGTTTGTTTAGATTGATTTGTCAGATATCCGCTTATTAGTTCTATAACAAGAGGTTAAGAGTGTTCGTTTAGCCGACGAACCTGGTAGGCTAGTAGATCTTTGGTTTTGCTTATACTTGTTCGAGTAGTCAATTGATAGTCATTTAGGTCTTGGTTATTGCATATTTGGCTCGAAAGTCAAATCTCTTTGTGATCTGCTCTAGTGCCTATTTCTGTCAAAAACAGTAGGCATAAATTGTTGCACAATGGTTCGATTTGTTAGATCTAGTTTGTGGTTATCATATCTAGTGTTAAAACATCATTATCTCGTGCACTATATTGGATTAAAACTCATTTTGGTCAAAGTTTAAGGTGTTCTTTAAAAGTCAATCATTATATCATTGCGCTTTTTCACAAACTTTGAATGTATCTCATGGATTCATTTCTAGATTCGTAGATTGAAACTTTAGATATTACAATTTCAACTCGGTCTAGTTCGATATTCACTTTTGCTTAAACCGGTTCACCAAATTAAGCTTCAAATAAGCTCATTTTCAGCCAATCGCTTCACACCAAAAGTCGCTGAACACCGACTTTTTCTCGTAAAGTGCAATTAGTACGCTTCTCAAGAGCTTAGTAAGGTCCGAATTTGGTACAATTATAGTTGGCCGTGGTGTTTAAGATTGCATAAGTGATTTGTGGTTTAGCTTATCGGTGTAGTTTCGTGTATAGCTCAAACAGCTTGGGTAAACCACTGTTGGCTAAAATAAGTAGCTTGCTTATTCATTGATTCCGAGCTTAAGGATTGTTAGGAGTAGTTAGATTCTGTTGCTAGTAGTTCATTTTAGTATAATTTAGCCTTGTTCATCGTTTGGTAGCTTATCTCTATAGTTAGCCTATTTTGATACTATTTCTAAGAGCATTTGCACTATAGCTTCATTATTTCACACATAACCCGCTATTTTCTTAATTTTCATAGATTCATAATCTGATTTTAGAATTTTCCTGAAAGTTTCATAAATTTTGGTCTTAATTTGCTATTTTCTCATTTTAAATAGATTTTAATCAATTTTAATTAGCTTTTAATACAAAAATTCGTAAAAGGTTCAAAAAAAAATTTTCAATTTTATTAAGTTTAGATAAATATAAGAAGTGAAAAAGTAATTTTCCAGATTTTTCTTAGTTTATTTGGCAATTTTAGTAATTTAAATAGTTTTTAATAGTTTAAAATTCATAAAAATAGAAAATAGTCGAAAAATACAAAAATAGTTTTGAAAATTCTAGTTTGTTATTTTAGACTTTTCCGCTTCATAATTTATTTTCTAGCCTAATTTCCTATTTTCTTGTATTTTAGGTAATTAATTATTAGTTAAAATAGTTTTAATTAGATAATTAGTTTTAAAAATAATTTTCCTTTTCTATAAATTTTCTTATATCATTAGGTTTGTAAAACATCATTTTCATATTTTTAGGTTAATAACGCTTTAGTTTCACTTTTTAATTGTACGTCACAGATTTTAATTTAGTTTTATTAAAACAAAAAGAACAAAACATCATTGTAAAAATAGTGATAGCGTTTATTTAATAGATTTTATCTTTTTAATTTTCTTTAATTTGCATTTAAGCCGTTGTTATTTGTTGGCTTATTCAGTAGTTATAATCATAATCAATATCCCTTTTCCGCTCAAACTTCTCGATCATCGACGCTTGATAAATCATCAGATAGCTCACGGACATAACGAACCGGGAGACCTTATACTCCTCGATCTTCATTGATTTCGTGCTTGTCGTTTTAGGTTTTCACATGCATGCGTAGAGAACTCGACGTTTTCATACAAGATCAAATTTTCGCCACGCCGGGAGTCAGTATATTTGTCACGCTCAGCGATTAGTTGTTTGAATCCTCACCATTTGTCTATATCATCCATCTCTCAGATATATATATATATATATCCATATTTTCTTCTAAAAATCCAAAACCCAAAACATCCAAAACGATAAAACACAAAATATTTTTCTTTTGTTTCTATATATGTATCAAATAATAAAATACAAAAAGAATCGCTGCTTTCTTAATAATAAACAACTTAAAAGATTACCACCGAAACTGTATAAAGGCACTACCTAACCTGGTGCGACCATAATAAGTTCTCAACTAAAGATATAAACTTGCTTCAGGTCCATTGCGATTGGGTACCTTTTTCAAAGCCATTCATCTTGGATTATTGGTTAAGTTCACTGTTGTTTTGCCTCGATCTTGTGTTAATTGATTTTGTTGTGATATCGACGCTTCGTAAAATGTAAAACCCATAAAGATTCTTCTCACCACCATTTTACAAACGCCTTCATAATTCTCATTCTCATCCGAAAGATTTTCATAATTCCATTTCTCTCCGTAACTCGAAGTTTCCTGTAGTTAACTCTAGTGTATGCGCACTCTTCTAGATCCGCGAGCCCATTTCGTGAGCTTGTCAAGATTCCAAGGGCGCGTTCGCAGACTTTCGCTTCCATCACGATCCGAGATCCTGACTGCTCACACTACTTCCGCCACGGCGATGAAATTCTATGCGAAGCTTCTCCAGCACCCATCGACGGTATGGAGATGTTATCGCAATGCCACCATCGCGGTCGAAAACTTTGAACTCAAGACCGGTTATCAATCTTGTAACCTCTAATCAATTCTTCGGTTTTGAGCGGATGATCCTCATGCTCATATAAGATGGTTTAACAAGATCGCATCTACCATCAAGTATAAGAATGTCCCTACCGATGTCGTTAAGCTTCTTCCGTTTCATTTTCTCGAGGGCAAGCCCGGATTTGGCTTGAAAACAACCCCTCGCCTATCGAGACACGGAAGATCTCGGTGAAGAAATTTGTGAATGAATTTATCCACCTTCCAAGACCACGAGTCTTAAAATGAAATCATCAAGTTCACTCGTAAGTTCGATGAATCCTTCAAGGAATCGCGGATCGCTTTCAAGAATTGCTTCGCAAATGTCCTCACCACGGTTTCTCCGAGTTGATGCAACTCGATACTTTCTACAATGGAGTGAGTCAATCTGATCAAGATTCTCTCAATTCTCCGCTGGAGGAAATTTCCTTAGCAAACCGCAAAGAAGCTTTGGCGATAATCGAAACAAGTCTAAAGTCCGTGACCGCACGGCAAGCCGGTTGTTTCTCAAGTCGCTGTTGGACCTTCTTCTTCATCGCCTGCGAGTCGCCTAGCACCGATGCTAAGATTGATAAACTCACGAAGCTATTCAAGCTTTCTTCTTCCAACCGTAAGAAAGTCTTTTTCCACAAACTTCACCTCCGTCAAGTTAAGAAAGTGGAAGTTCAGGTTACCGTGGTGGCCCCCATGCTTATTATAACCGTATGGCCACCGACAAGAACCCTTTGAAGCCAATGTCAGGGCGGATGTCTAATCAAGGAGGCAATCAATATCGTGCCTCAGAGACCCGAACCACCGCCCCAACCACTACTCGACCTCCCGGCTTCAA
>CM040239.1:106248490-106276663 GCA_022545495.1 Chrysanthemum lavandulifolium | reverse complement strand
CCGATGGGGTCAGAGTTGGGAAGTTATAGAACCGAAAAAGCTCGGTCGCGAAAAGCAAACAACTATTTGAATGCCGAACCTCGCGGAAACGAAAGCCGAAGATCCGAGGTCAAAAAGTAGAAGCCAAATGATTATGACTGCAACCTGGCCAGACCCTGGGTCTGCAAGGAGACTGATCCATTCACTCCACGTATCCGCTACTTCAAAATGCCAGTAAACACGCGGATACCAACCAACGTGAAAACATACAACGGGAGTGGAGACCCTGAGGATCATCTAAAGGTCTTCCAAGCAGCAACAAAGGTGGAACGATGGGCCATGCTGACATGGTGTCACATGTTTAACTCCACGCTCACCGGGCCCACTAGGGTCTGGTTTGACGACCTTTCGCCCGAATCAATAGATAGGTACGACAAGCTGAGAGGTTTTCTCGGTTAACTTCCTACAACAAAAGAAATATATCAAAGACCCTGTGGAAATTCATCGCATAAAGCAAAAGGATGGAGAGCTAACGGAAGACTTCGTAAGGAGATTCAAAGAAGAAACAAGAGGCGTAAAGGGAGCCCCGGAAAGTATGAAAGTCTTAGGATTCCTGCATGCGGTCACCAATCCGGAACTGGTTAAGCGGTTGCGTAACAGAGCTCTGAGGTCAATAGATGAGGCGATAGATATAACTTCTTCCTTCCTAAAAGGAGAAGTAGCCATAGAAAATTGTGAAGGAAAAAGGCTATGGATGCAGCAACCAACGGAACGAAGAGAAAAGTGATTGTACAATAGATTGCACTACCAGGCTTCGATGATGATCAAAGGTATGAGGGGTGTATGTTCCAGCTAAGACTTTCCTTTCACGTGAGAATAAAAAATACGAAACATTACGTTAAGTGATTATGCAGGGGTATGACCTTGCGAACCACCTCCGGCGTGAGAGTAAGTATGAGTTATGGTTGTATAAGTGTGTGTAAGTAAAGAAATGAGTGTGAAATGAGCATACCATAATCCATTGCCCGTCCAACCTATTTATAGTGGATGAAATAGGGTTGAGCATACGCATGAATGTCGGAGATCATGGGGCGCCCCATGATTGTGGGTAACCGCTAGGGTTTAGTGACCCACGCTCGTAATTGGGGAAGCCAGAGAGGAGATTGTGGGTTTGACCAAGTCGGGAGGTTCTCTATCAATGCTTCTTCGTCGGCCATACCCCGAAGGGCTTAGGGCTTCGAATGGCGAATTCCCTAAGGTAACCTTCGTGATAACGAATGGTTTGACGCCTATGGATATTTTGGAATTCTAACTTGGGCCTTGAATGGAAGGGCTTGACACGTCTTGGAGGTGTCCTTGAGCTACTCTGAGGTACATCATCAAGCCCCAGTCGAAAGTGATGCATATGAGCGAAGAGGCATTGCTTTCGACTTCATGCTTCAAACAATACCATCTTGTCGCTAATCGTACTAGTTGGAAGATAACTATGCAACTAACTAAGCGCATTTAATGCCAATTAATCCTTTAAATTTTGCCTTCACAGAATCACATTTCCCATTTTACCCAAGACCAAAGTCTTTTTCAAAATTTAAAACAATTTAAACCGGATAAGGGTAAGTATTAGTTACACGTGTACGGTTAGGAAAGCGATAAAAAAATATTTAAGAGGGTTGTTGAAACCTAAAACATTTTCACTCTCTACGCCATATTTTTCACGCTTGGTGAAACTTCATCGCCACCACTTCGAAAGTAAAGGTAAACCTTCATTCTCACTTTGGTAGCTTTTTTTTTTAATGGATTCCAAGTTTATCATAAAACAACAAAATGTACATTGTCGCAAAAGATTTACATGATCACTTTGATTACCCAATCCCACGAGAACACAAAGTGATTTACCCAAATCTAACGAGGTATTTTTTATGCTCCTCAAGGTTTCGTAGGCTATACACATGCATTTAGCCATTCTAACCTTAGGATTCCTCTGCACCCACCGATATTAGAGTTTATGCAATACTACAAGGTCCATATCTCTAGGTTCAACCCTTTGGTTTAGCCAAGCCGAACACATTAAGTAGTGATGTGTAAAGCATACGACCATGAACCAACATTAAAGGTTTTAAGAGGATTTACGAACTTGTATCCAGGGGCAATTGGTTAACTTTAGCAAAAAGGCATGAATCGGATGTTCCAAACTTTGTTTGGGAGGGTGTATACCAATATAACAGTTGGAAAGGTAGCTTTTCTATGTGCAAGACACTATTGTTCCCCTAAGTATCGAGTTGTTGAATAAGGAAAATATGTTTGATGCAAAATGGTACAATGACCCTTGCCATATGAGGCGAAGGATCCTGTTACCGGTTTGGCCAAATATCCTGTGGATGTGCAAGTGTTCCCAAGCCATCTTATACATGGTTAGGATTGCCCGAGTGGGAGGGGTCTCCCAAGAAGCACATTATCATATACCAAGGACAAAGTATGTTTATCTACTTCTATTTAAGGTAGGACCAATGTAGCACTGATACTTATTTCTTCTTGTTTCTATTTTGTAGAGATGCCATTCAGAAACTTCATGTACCAAGATTTGGATGAAGATTTTAGCTTTATGCCTGCTGAGAAGGCCGAAGAGTCTTATGGTGTTGGCTCTCCTTCGACATCTGTGAACAACAATGAGGTAGACACTCCGAATCCGGAGCCCGTTGCATCGACACCCCCTCAAGCTGCGTTGAAGGGTCCATCCCAACTTGTTGAGAATGTTGCTTACTCGGACGATCCTGCGGATGAGGATGTCCCGGTTATAGGTTCAACAGGGATAGTGGCAGATTAAAAAGTAGAAAGGAACAACGACCCGAGGCATTAAGTCTACCAACAAAGGAAGAATCCTCTCACGCCTCCGGATCAAGGGTTGTGAAGCAAAAGAGTCTTGGCGAGAAAGTTTGTGAAGTCGACCTTGAGTTACGGATGAATCCGTGGAGGTTCATGGTAAGAAGTTTTCCTTATGAAACATGTGAAGTGATAAGTGTCAAAATTAACTTAACCTTTATACATTGTATTGGTCGCAGCCTTCCAGAGCGAAGGAGCTCCCCGATGCTTTGGCTGTCACCGAATTGTGGATCATGTTACCCCCCCTCAATGGAAAGGTTCTTTGGATAATATGTCCATTGAGAAGGTTTGTGATATGCATGACAATGGTGTAGCGAGGCGGGCGATTGGATAATCACTTGAATACCGGGACTGGGGAGTTGCTCGGTACGTGACCAAGGCTAAGCGGAGATGGATGTTATGTTGGAAAGGGAAAAAAATAGGGATCGGGAGTATGCTGAATTGGAGGCCAAGTGTGATGAGATTGAGAAGGACCTTGAGAAGAATCCTCTCGTTCAAGACCTCCGTCAAAAAATTGAAGAGTTGACAACCGAAATTGTTAGACTCAAGGTGGAGGAGGGTAAGTTAGCGACTCTCATTGGTCAAAATGTTGTGCTTGACGCTAAGTTTGCTAGTCTGGAGAGCGAGAAGGCTAGGCTCGGAGAGGTAGAAGTGAAGTTGAGGAGGAAGTCGATGAAACTGCGGATGAGGTATAAAATCTTGCAAAGGATTGTGCGGAGGTCGTTTCAAGGTGGTACCTTACATAGCCATGGAGCTCTACCATAGTGATGAATTGGGAGCTCGGATGTGGAAGGTCATCAAATCGACCATTTTCATGGGCGGTGCTTGGCGTTGGAGGAGGTCGCAAAGCAGTAAGCCGTGGATCTTTCCAAGATTGAATGCTACCGTCCCACTTCGAAGGCTGAGTATGATGAGGCGGGGAAATGCGTTCGCAACCGCAGAGTACTCCTTCCTTCTTTGAGGCTACCAAAGATCCTATGGCACCCTCAAGACCTCCTTTCCAAGAAACCTCGAAAGTCGAAGCCTACCACTCCCACCAAGAAGACTATTTCTACCAACATCTCGGTTCAACCATCCCCACTCCATCTCCGAAAAAGTAGGAATGAAGGCTGCCATGTCGGCGATAATTTGGTTTCAAGGGTGGCATGTACCCTTTAAGACAATTTATCTTATTTGACAACGCTTGTGTTGTTCTCTAAACAATTTGAATGCTTGTGATGTATGGCCATGGGCAAAAAACAATTTAACTGAGGCTTAGGCTCCTCGATGGGTACAAGGGCACTAGCCCTCATTTTGAATGGTATGGTGTAGAGGAATACCTCTACACACTTAGTTATTATTTGTGTTTGTTTTGTTAACTTCTAAACGCCATTTTTCCGGCGCTTACATTTCTGACCTAAGGTTAAACAACCTCATTGTGTGTAAATTGCAACACCAAGAATATAATGACCAAATTTGATCATTGATGGAGGTCGCGACCACTCTATCTCAAATCCTTTAAGTAGCATGACTTTGTATATATTTTACAAGCGCCAAAACTACTAGGAGAGTTAATGTGAATGTTAAAGTTGGCTTAAATGATAAGGCGTGTATTGCACCTTGAGCCATTTATTCGACATTGAAACTCATTAACGACTTGGTGAACAAATCCTTGTGTTTAAGAAACGAAGCAAGAGATTTGTGGAAATGTCTTATTATCATTGAATTGGTAGGGAGGATTACATCATTCTTGAAATGAAAACTAAGACAACTACCAATAATGTTTGCTTTCCACGAAGCTTCTAATTACAAGAAAAAGTAAAAGTACTTCTTAAACATAGAACTTTCGAAGGTTCGTACCACTCCATATCACGTCGATGGGTTCTACGATAAGAGTGGCGGTTTGTAGGCTCCGTTGTCGTGAGGCCTCGGCTACCATGTAGGTCCTTCCCAAGTTGGTCCCGGCTTTCACGGTACTACCTTTGCTTGCCTTTGTTGAGGCGTAGCACATATTCCCAGGCTTGAAAGTGGAAGGTCGATCCTTTTGTTATAGTAGCCTTGATCTTATGTTTGTGTATTGCTTCTCGGATGGAGGCTATTTCTCTTCTTTCTTACAGCGGATCAAGGTTTTCCCGATCCTTTCGTCATTTGGGAGGCATCATACGTTGCTACACGCTCCGTGTGTACACTTAGCTCAGAAGGATGACCGCCATTCCGTATGTTGGTGAAGGGGTTTCACCATTGCTTGACTTAGGGTGCATCACAGTGAGCCCATAATACTGAGGGAGCTCATCCACCCATCCATGATGAGTTCGTCCCGGCCTTTTCTCGATCCCTTTGGCGATGTCTCTGTTTGTAACTTCCACATCCATTACCTTGTGGATGGTAGATGGATGTCCAAGGCTGCTTTATGTTGAGCCCTTGATGAAGTCGTAGAAGACTCCTTGATGACTTCCCGTTTTGATATGATTATATGGGGCACTCTGAATCGCACACAATGTGCTCCCATACAAACTTCTCGATCGGTCTACACATGACGGAGGCTAAGGGTTTAGCTTCCACCCACTTATTAAAGTAATCGATTGCCACGGCAAGAATTTGACTCCTCCCAGGAGCTATAGGCATAGGTTCTACAATATCGATGCCCCACCGAGAGAAGGCCATGCGGATGTCACACTTGTCATGTCCTGCTTTGGCATCTTTGGAGCGTTTGAGTGTATCGACAAGCTTCGCATTTGAGAATGATTTCTGCGCATCCACGTGCATCAAGGCCAATAATAGCCCAATTTCATTATCTTGAGACAACCGGCGGGGTCTGCATGGAGGCCGCAGGATCGCTGTGAACTTGGAGATAATGCTCGTAGCTGCTTGGGTCCCACACATCTTAACCAAGGTGATAAAATGACTTTCTATATAGGGTTTCCCCATTGGCCAGATCATGGGACTTAACCTAATCTTCCTTGCTAGCTTGGGATCTTGTGGAGAAGACCGCTTATCAAATATTCCACGATTGGAGTCATCCACGTCTCTCCTTCTTCGTGAACCACATCTGCAACTTCCTTATGAACGATGGATCTTTCAGGTAAGACTTCGACAAGTACTTCTTTGGTGACGGGCTGCCTTGCTTCATAGGAGCCTGTCACTTGGTTTGCTACCAATTGGGAGTCTACGAAAACAACGAGAGCTTTGACCTCCATATCTTTAGCCAGTCGGAGGCCTGCTAGCAACGCTTCATACTCCGCTTCATTGTTTGTGGCTTCGAACTCAAAACGAAGAGCATATGTATGCTCCTTCCAGTCAGGGCTATTATAAACGTGCATATCCGTATAACGTTAAAAATAGCACCGCACAGACAAAAAGTGTATGTGCACAAGACTATTATAAATGTGCATATCCGTATAACATTAAAAATAGCATCGCACAGATAAAAAGAGTATGTGCGCAAGACTATTACAGAACGTGAATATCCGTATAACGTTAACAATAGCAAGACAAAAGTGGAAAATAACAACTTACATAAGCAAAAAAGTTGACTATCAACACGGAGCAACCTGGCAATCATAGGAGCATTTGCGGAAGACCTATCAACACGGAGAAGGTCCATAACTTCCGCAATACTAGCACTCTTCTTTGGATTTAAGAAGCAGAGTAAAGAAAACTCCACACCTTCGAGGGCCTCACGGTGAAACATAGTGATCTTCTGCAGAGGATTATATGCAACAAGCTCAATGAAGCTCTCTTTTCTCCTTACCATGGATAATGCCGCAGCTAAACCTTCTTGTATACCCTTATCAACGGCACGCTCAATAACCTTTGCCATTGCCGCAGTATACTCTGGAGAGTTTAAACACTTAAACACATCAAGGCTCATACCGTTCGTTAATAACCAACAACGGCTAGACAATAGTGTAAGGAATCGAGGGAAAAACCCATCAAGATGAATAGCCAGAGCATGCAAGTCAGCAACAGCCGAATCAACCTTCCGTTAAAGATCACCCATCTTAGTATCCTGAATCTTACAAAACTCCTCCTCCAAAGCAGCAAAGGATGGAGCTCGGCTACGGAGCTCAGAGCATGACTCTTCCAAAGTCCGTATCTACAAACATAACAAAATCAAAAATAAATAATAATAAAATAAAATAATACATACAGGGACAAGAGCACGGCCGCATACCTGTTTGGAAAGACTGGAATTCCGAGACTTAAGAACAAAAATCTAAGCTCTCAAAGCGGATGACTCAGAATCCTTGGCATCAAGGGATGAGTGAAGTGATGCTACCTCGGCTCGAAGAGAATTTCGTTCTCCCTCATTCATGGAATTTTGGTCCTTTAGGGACGAAAGCTCAGCAGCAGAAGCTGCTATAGACGTAGTAGCAGACAATGCCTGGGAAGAAATAGCCTTGGCAACCTCAGACTTCAGAGTCGAAATTTCCTTATCCTTACTCTCAACAAAGACAATAAGCATTTCCTCTCCATAGCATTATATTCTAAACACTGACGAACTTCAGAACTAAAACACAGTTGTCGTGCCACGGCAACATTGAACTCACCCAGGAGGCGTTCATACCCCATATCACGGATATCGGAAAAAAAGGTAGGAGGTGCGAACTCATCCACCATAGCACGACACTCATCAACATCATCTAGGAGAGAACCTTTAGCAACATTCCATTTCGGAACATGAAAACCAGAGGGAGAATCAGAATCCGGACCATCAACAACACGGATATCCCCAGCTAAAACATCAAGATCCGAAAGATCATCAAGACTTGGATAAATACCACCAACAGGAGAAAGGCTATCCGGAAGGTAGGAAGGAACATCCGCTTGACCCTTTCCCTTCTCAATAGAATGAACAGTAGTAACAACGACATCCGTCATAACGGGCACAGAGGAACTGCGAATAAACAAATAAAACAACAAGTAAATAAAGGAAACAAGGACAAAAGAATTACGAAAGAACAAAAGTATGAAATAACAAACCGAGAAGGAGAACCATCGAGATGGAGCAAAAGAAAGCCAGATTCAGTGGATGTCCCAGCTGCACAAAAAGGAGTAGTGGAAAATAAAGGAGAAGAAGAAGAATGAGTAGGCATAGCATTCAAGCAATATTCAAGAGTTTGTGAACTTTGAGCTAGCAACTTCTTAATGGACTCTGAAGACTTACCACCAGTAGAGGCCTTACTGGAATCATTAAGATCACTCCTTGCCTTGTTAGTGGGATGGACGAGGCTAATGCTGGCCCTCCTCCTTTTCCTACCAGAGCCAGAAGCTACCCCATTGTCAAAAGCAGCGTTAGAGGCTGAATGGTCAGGACCCAGGATAACGTCATCGGATGAGCGAGAAACTTCAACTTCCAAGCAAATAGGCATGCGACTAGCCTCGCCAGAGGAAGGAGGAGCAAGAGAGCGAGACGACCTTACATCAATTGTAGCAAGGGGACTTCATCCTCTTCCTGCGGCCGAACATCAACAAGTAACTCTAAACGGTTCTTACGCAACCAAGAAAAAAATCCATAGCTGCAACAAACAAATAGGAAAGGAACAACGGTAAGAGCGAAATAAAAGTAAAGAAACACGAAGAAAAATATAGGTACGGCATACCCACCCCGATTCTCTTGATCATAAGACACAGGATAAAAGTCATTGCCGAAAGTGTAGTTGCGGCTCAAACCAACTAAACAAAGAAAAGGTTCCGGAAACTTAACAAAGGAAGAGGCAATGGTAACAAGGGAGGCAACATGTTCAGCATCAAATTCAGTATCCCCGGGGGTGGCGTCCTTTAGAAGACGCCCACCAATGAAGAAAGGATGTATAGAAGGACGCAAACGCGTCAATCCAGAAAAAGTGATCATTCCAACTTTTAAGGCAATCAAGGGGTTTAGTATAACAAACACCAAAGCTATCAGCACGTTTACTAAAAGAAAGCCAGCCATGGCTGTGAGACAAGACATAAAATCACCTAAACAACCAATTGAGGGTTCAATGCCAAGTGCAAAACAAAGAATTTCAAATTGAGAAACCTTAGCAGCACCAATAACGGAAAGCTGTGAAATATGAATGCGATAATAGTCAAGAATCGAAACAAGGAATGAGGACAAGGGAAGGCGGAAATTTGCAAACTCAAAGAAACGGGTGTAGACACCGATCTTTCAATTCGGCGCTTCACGAATACTTTTGTCAGGATCAAGTAATTCCGGATGAAAAAAGAGCGGAATTGAATAATCAACACATAAGCGATCAAGTGCCTTCTGGGATAATTTAGACTTGGTAGAAGAAAAAGTACCCATAACGGAAAGATACAGAGGGGGTTCAAGAACCTAACCTGACTGCGGAACGTGGAAAACGGATACAACCAACTAGATTGAAAGATCCAGTGGAGAACAGAAGAGCAGTAAAAAGAAAAAATGGCTAAAGCCAAAAAAAAGGGGGTATCTATATAAACGGAATGACGATTAACCTAGGAAACCCTAAGAAAAGACACACGTCCAAAAACAATCTAATCCAACGGTTAAAATCAAAGTTACGCGGATAAGGATGGTAGAAGACCAAAGGCCCACGGAGATAAATCAACCAGAACATGAAAAGCCGTAAAACGTCCACGTTGTAAACAACAATTCCCAAGGAAAGGAAGCGTCGAAGGAACGCTTGAAGAATGCGGAAGAACAATCAACCCGCAAGACGTAGTCTAAGTAAATCCACCGCGTGCGACAATATCCGCACGCAGTGCACATACTAGACTGGGGGGACTGGATGGTATAGCAGCCCCTAAGGGTAGAAAAAAGTATCTCCGGAAAAGAAAAAGTGCACGACGAAATCTTTAGTCAACCTAAGTCTAGTGACATCCACCGCATGCGACAATATCCGCACGCAATGAATATACTAGATTGGGGGGACTTGATGACGTATAGTATGTATAACTCTACGCCCACTCTAGGCTCAGGCTCAATGACTGCAAATCCTGTACTCAGGTCCAATAACCACAGACCTTGGCCTAGGCCTTGGAATGCATGCGAGGGGTATAACGAGCTGAACCTTCAACCGTTAGGCCTCTCACGTCCACATCCGCGAATAACACGGAACCCTTGTCCGTCAAGGGTCCAGCTCCGGCAACTAACCACTATATGCGATGATCCAGGAAGCACCAGCGTCAAACCTCGCCTATAAAAGGGGCTCTAATCCCCATACAAGGTAGAACAACTTTCTCTCTTATAATTACACACATACTTCTACTTTCCCTCTCAATAATGCATACTTACTCTCACGCCGGAGTCTAATCGTGGGATCCGTCCCCACGGTAAGACTAACGGTTTACCTTTCTTCTGCAGGGATCTCATCTAAATTACTTGAATTAGTACAAGATCAATCCACTAAAGGCTTGCCGGCCCAGTCCAGTAAGCTACGTCCAGACCTTCTATAACCCATCGCACAAATTGTACTATAAATATTCATCATAGGTATCCTTCTGTAGAGCATTTGCCTTTTCATCTTCCAAATGAACATTCGATGTTATTTGATCCTACCGAAAGTATAGACTTTCAGCTTGAAAAGGATTCAGCCAATACAACTAAGTTCTTACAGTGGATGGAAACAAATAAAACCGATGAGTTAGCACGTAAGCTTTTGTATGCTGAGTTTCCAAAACATTTCGTTTGGAACAAGTCTAATTTGGTATGGACTCGACGCAAGCCAAGGTAAGGGCATAGGCAGAATTCATCACGTCCCACCTAATTGGGGAGAGCTTTTTTATCTTCGTATGTTGTTAAACCATGTCAGAGGTGCAACCGGTTGGGAAAGTTTTAAAAGTATGATAATGTGGTGTATATAGTACATACAAAAAGCTTGCCTTGCCGTGGTTTGTTAGATGGCGATAAGGAATACATCGATGGTATAATTGAAGCAAGTCGATGAGGGATGGGAGATTACTTGCGATCTTATTTTGTCAAATTAATACTATCAGATAGTATGTCTAGGCCTGAAATCGTTTGGGAAAAGTCATGGAGACTTTTAGCAGAAGAAGTTTTAGATTAAGAAAGGCGGAAATGAAATCATCCAGGTATGAGAACTGTTTTTTATTTCCAACATTTTAACTTTAATCATCAATTTTGTTAACATGCCTTATCCCAATTCAGAGTTCACAATGGAAGCCTACAATAGGTTGATATATGATGAGCTCGATTATAACATTCTAGAATTGGTCACTCAGCATCAACAGTTGTATGCTAGTTTAACAGTTAAGCAAAAGGAAATATATGAAACAATAATTGATGCATGTGAGAACAACAAAGGTGGGATGTTTTTGTATATGGCTATGGCGGAACATGCAAAACTTTTTTGTACAAGACGCTTACAGCTTCCTTAATGTCTAAAGGTGACATTGTTTTAAACGGTGCGTCTAGCGGTATTGCTGCCCTTTTGCTTGATGGGGGTACAACTGCCCATTCGCGGTGTGCTGTTCCGATAAACATTGATGAGGATTCCATGTGTACAATTACTGCAGACAGTCCTCTGGCCGATTTGATTCGCAAAACAAAGCTAATAATATGGGACGAAGCACCGATGGTTCATAGACATTGTTTTGAAGCCTTTGATAGGAGTTTACGCGATATAGCCATAGGATTGCACACAAACATTTCTGATAAGGTATTTGGTGGGAATGTCGTTGTTTTTGGTGGAGACTTTCGTCAAATTTTACTTGTGATTCCATGTGACAGTAGACAAGATGTGGTACACGCGTCTCTAAACAAGTCTTATTTATGGGATCATTGCAAAGTACTTAAACTTACATAAAACATGAGGCTTCGTGTTGGTTGCAATCCCTCAGATGTGGAAAAAATTAAGGAATTTGCAGATTGGATTTTGAGTATTGGTGACAGGAAAATTGGTGGGAAGAATGATGGTCATGCTGAAATTCAATTTCCCGAAGAAATGCTCATACCAAATACACCTGATCATGTAGAAGCTATTATAAATGAAACTTATGAAAATTGACAGAACACTTGTGGGATCCGAGCGTATTTCAAGATAGAGCTATCCTCGCACCCACACATGAAGAGGTCGAAAAATAAACTCTTCAATGATGTCCAAACTACATGGAGCAGAAGGTTTATTATAGTTCGGATAATGTTTACGATATTGACGTTGATTTTAACTACGTGATCGTTCTACTCAACCTGAATTTCTAAATTTAATCAAGTGTTCGAATTCCAAATCATAAGTTAACTTTGAAGGTCGGTGCTCTGTAATGTGCATGCTAATATTGATCAAAGAGGTGGCTTGTGTAATGGAACAAGGTTGCAAATTTTGAGAATGGGAATTACTAACATCGAGGCTAAAGTAATATCAGGAGGTAAATTGGGACAAGTTTGTGCTATACCTCGGATGATAATATATCCGTCTGATAAAAAAAAATGCCTTTTAAACAAGAGTCAAGGACAAACGTTGGCAAAGGTGGGTCTTTATTTGGAACGACCGATTTTCTCACACGGACAACTTTATGTGGCCGTTTCAAGAGTTAAAAGCAAAAAAGGTCTTAAGGTATTGTGTTGTGACAAGGATGGTAACTACACAAATACTACAACAAATGTCGAGTACAAAGAGGTTCTACATAGATTATGTATATTCTCAAGGTTATTATGTGTTTTGTATATAGATTTTTTTTAACTTTTAATAACTATTAAGTTTCAAAGTTGTTGTTATTGTACACTAATTCTTAGTTTGCGGCATTTTTTACACCATCTAGAGTGTTATTGGTTTGCATTTATTCTTACATATTTTTGCATCCATCATATCATTAATAAACAACATTTTTTTCTTCCATTTTTTGTATGTAAATATACAAAATGTGCATTTCTTTAGATATAAACCGGATATATTGTAAATTGTGTTATGGTCTTTCATACTTTTAAACTCCGAACATTTTGTGTTTTTGTTACGGTTGAATGATAACTTAAAAACTATTCTACCATACACTATGTTGAAGATTTCTTGAAGCTAGCCGCCCAGTGGACGGGCCTGTAGCAAGTATGACCTATATAACCTCAGCCAGTGGAAAACATTTTCTTCATTATTAGCACAGCATATAGCAGCACCTACATTGTATTAATAGTAAACTCATCACATCTATTTGTTCAAAAAATAAGCATTTGATCAAACCTATAAGTAGTTAAGTAGACAAATGATACTGGATTAGTTAAAAATGTGATTACGTAATGAGGTGGTGGATTGAGAACAGTTACGACTGACTGATCGATTGCTTATTTGCTTAGGTTAAGTTGATGGTTTACAGCAAAGAACATGATTTTGGGGGTTAATAAAAAGGAAGAAAACTGAAGAGCACAGTGCATAAAAAGGATTATGATGGTCCCACGTAACGAGGTTTAAATTTGGTGTTTTAACTTGGGTTTTTATGTACCCTATGCCGCATGATAAGAAGTGAAAAAAGTATATAAAAATATGTGAGGATCCAAAAAAAAAGACACAAGTATATATAAAAAATGTATTATTTTGTGGATCATCATGTACTTTTATTTACTTTTTCACTCCTTAACATGTGCCTTAAGGCACATAATAGAAAGGCCGGATTATTTTGGGTCTAGGTAACTTTTACGGATGGCAACGGGTCGAGTTCGGGTCGGTTTTAGTGTACTCATATCTGCACCCGTTTATAATATTTAAATTTGTACCCGCTCCATTATCTTTCGGATACCCGATTAATATTATTTATCGGTTTTTCGGGTTTCCCTAGAGGTATGGCTATCCTCAATTGAATATAATATGAACAAAATAACGGTATTAAGATTGAGTCACACTAAAATTCACCGACAAAACAAAGGAAAAAACTCGAATATATTCAATTTATTTAAAAGTTAAAGAAAATGAATATCGTATCAAACGATTTAATGCTTTTGAATAACCCATATACAAAATAAAATATTTTATGTAATAGAAATACTTATATAAAAATTACAATGAAAGAAATTATATATAACGTGTATATATATATATATATATATATATATATATATATATATATATATATATATATATATATATATATATATATATATATATTCTAGTTAATTATATTAACCATAAAAGCAGTATAGATTGAGGAAGCAGATCACGGGTAATCGAGCGGGTATTACCAGAACCCGTCACCGAACCCGTACCCGGCTAAATTTTTTTATCAATACCCAAACCCGCATCGAAACCCGCCAACCCGCCCTCGAACCCTACCCAACCGATTCGGGTTTCGGTTTTCCCCATCAGTTTCGGGTGCTTTTGTCATCCTTATTTCCAAGGTGTTTGGGATTGGTTATCTTTTTATGGGTGTCTTGTTTAAGCTTATATTGTGGGATTTATATGATTTTTGATTTATGTTTCATAACTTCATTTTTTTCTGGTTTATTTTGAATTTTTTTTGGCTTATAAGCTTATTTGGACATGACTTGTGTGCATTTGTCATTTTCAAATCTACCATCCATTTTTTATTGCTTATCTATAGATCACATTTTTAAGTATACAAATAAGTCATACAAGTTAGTCGTATCAATTATTTTTCATCTCAAAAATAAAGTTTGAGTTTGTTTATTTAGTGAAAAATGCAATAATTCTTGCAACTAATATTAAAATTATTGAAAGTTACAATCATAAAAGGCTATAAGCTATTGTAAAAGAAAATTTTCATTTTCATCTCGAACAACCAATATGAAATTGGAAAACGCCTTTTTTAGAAAAAGATGAAATATATAAATCACAAAAGCGTATAACACTTTATGGGTTTTTTTGACAATGGTTATCCATGAACACCCGAAAAACCAGAGATGGCAAAAAAAAAACCGTACTCAACAGGGACCCGATCTCCAAACTAATTTGACTAGGGAATTCTCGAGTTAATCGGAGAAGGGCCGTCTCGTGGATTTCAGTGGCCCTGTGCCATTATCACAAAATGGCCCTCAAACACACACATAGTATATATATGTATAAATAGTGCATGAATTAATTAAGCTAGAGTCTCATATTGTGTTCATATATATAATAGAAGTGCATGAAATTTAGTGGCCCTCGTCAAGCGGTGGCCCTGTGCAATCGCGCCCTGTGCAATCGCACCTCTTGCACTCCCCTAAAGCCGGCCCTGGATCGGAGATGGGGATGGGGACGGGGAATCCCCAAATTATGAAATCAGGGATTGGGCTGGGATGGAGATAGCATAAATCCCTGACCCTGAACTTTTTAGTGTACAAATATGTATAAATTATATGTGTATTAATACTAAATGGACTTGTATATGTATATGTATATGTTAGTATTGACAAGTATTATACTTGAAGTATATTTACATGTACATGTGACATTTAATGGATAAAAATCATCAAATATTTTAAAATATGAAGCATTGACTACATATTATCCAACCAATATTTTGTTTGAATACATTCATTTGATGCACTCTACTATATGTTTCAATATATATAATGCTTTAAAGTTGAGTGATATTTAATCAATCCAACTATGTATAATGTAAGCTTTTTAAGACATTTTATAGGCCAAGTTTTTATATTTTTTTATTAGTTATGTAATTTTTATGCTTAATTCATAAGGGACAAAAGTCCCCGAATCCCTTTGGGGATCCACGATTCCCGTTGGGGACGGGAATGGGGATGGAAATGAGAAACGGGGATGATGGGATGGTAAATACGATCCCCGATATTTTCCGCCATGTTGCCATCCTAGGAAAAACAAAACAAAATTAATACAACATGCATGCTAGAAAAACACATACTCTATAAAATGATCTATACAAAGCAATCCACAAAAGTGATCACAACTGCAAATTTTCTGACTTTTAAGCTCAGAAGTTTAAATCCCACCTCATCCTTTAAAACATTCACAAGTACATCAGAAGTTCTTTCAATCCCTTGATACACCATGCTGCAAATGTGATTCTTCTTAAGATACTCCATATGTTGTTATTACAAGACCTTATCAGCATTTGAGTAATTCTATTCCAATCATACACCAGTCCATTACCCTAGCTTATACTGGAAAGCGCTTGTTATACCTTAAAATAAGCACACAAAAAACCCTGAAAAATAAGCAATCTTAGACACCCTCTTGGCATAAATAGCATAACTATGTTTGTACGTTAAAGGATATCAAGATCATGTATTCAAAGCTAAAAGTATTCAAGTATTAATGGTATTCGGCGTATTAGTATTTGGGATGTTGAAGGTACTCTTGTTGGGTCTTACTAATCATAACAATTATAGAAAACAAGTAAACATCATCAAAGCATGCAACGGAAGTAATAGGAATAATACTTGTAAATTAATTAACCGAATTAAAAGTATATGCGTACCTTTTGCGAATCAATGCAATTAGGGTTTATGGAAAAACCTCAAATTAAGATCAAGAACCAATAAACCCTAAACCCTAATAAATTAGGGTTTATGAATGTCGACCAAAACCCTTGTCGACCCACCAAGATATGCAAACACAAGTGTATTTGCTCTCCGTTCTTGTACACACGTATTAGTAGCGAATCAATGAGAAAAGATAGGTTCTTGATCACAATAGATTAACCAAACACCTTTGTTATGCTCAAGGTCACTCGCAAATCTCTTACATGGGGTTTTACTCGTCGACCTAAGAACAAGAGGGAAGAAAGAAGAAGTTTGGCCTTCTATTGAAATCTAGTGTACCAAAGGATGAATACATGGGGATGTATTTATAGCCTTATGGTAGATGTCAAGATTACTATGGTTTCCGATGTGGGATTTTATAGTTTCGGCCAAAAACAAGCCCAAAAGAGGGTTCCTAAAACCTTCTCTTGGCTTCTTAACTTTTCTTCATATCCCGTTGACATTTAACGACCGATAATCAAAACTCATTAAATATTAACTATCGTTAAGTATTTATTTGTGATCAATAATTAAATATTACATTTAATATATTAATTATTATTTACATTGATTCTCATACGTAATGTGTGCAATCTCGAAGTCTCGAGTTCGAATCTGGTCATACTAATATTAATTTATATACATAACCTTTCAGCTCCCACTTGGATATATCTTAATATAGTAATGACATTGGTTTAGTCTAGCCTAACACGCCAATGCCCCCAAATCGAATCGAGTGTGGTTTCCCTGGAAAAACCATTTTAATGATTCATCATTAATACTTATCCTTTTACTTCTAATACTTCATTAACTATGAATATGGATCAAGTCATTTCACAAGTTAATATTTCGTTTCTCGTTATATCTGATTGAACAAGATTACCAAATCATCTGAACGTATTCCAGATAGATCTTGGGTAAGGCCTTGCAAATATCTTGCCAATCCTACGAGAGGCCCAAACAGTATTATGCTTTGAAACAAATTCAAATGAGCAAATTCTCTTGACTACAAGCAAAACTCATGAACTTTGCAACACTTACGAAATAGCCCTTATAACCACCTTTACGGATAGCGTTAGACTATTTCACACAAGTGTGCTACATTCATAATGATTATCCGGTATCTCAAGTATGAGGATAAATATACATGATTTACTTAATGACAAGGAACCATAAAGTACAATCATGTTAAGTTGAGATCATCCTATATTCAATTCATTGAAAATCATGTGAATTTGGCATATCCCACGCATCAATATACTTTAAGTATATTCTACCAAAACTCAGATGTGTCTTAATTCAATGACATTCCCACATCATTGATCGACAACGGACTTTTAGAATAACGTAAGTTATTCACGGATTAAACATGCAAATATAGGATATAATATTAAGAAAATAAAAAATAAACATAACCAATATTTTATTTCATTTAAATAATATTTGTTCAAAACATCCCTTATCCAAATACTAAATAGATCAATGCATGATAATACTTGTTAATGAATTATGCCTCAAGTAATGACAATCATACTTGTTGACAAGGCATAATTTCAACTAACTTTGATCTATTGGAATTTTGAGAATACTTATTTCAAGAATTCAACTAGTGAAGTTCTTGTATGTGTGCATTCAAAATATCTTGATATTGCCACATAATATTTCATAAAATATGTGACATCCTCAACCACCAATTTATGACAATCAAACTTTCAAACATTTTAAAGTTTAAAGTATTCTTATTCTTTAATGTATAATGCAACTATGCTCTTAGTTGAGCACAATTAGTTCACATGGTCATTTACAAGGATGAAGTCCTACCATGACTAGTATTGAGTGTCATCTCAATTAAACCAACAACATTGTATACAAACAACAATTTGCTCTTTAAAAATCTCCGTAACCTTCAATATCTATAGTGTAATGTTTGATGCCTTCCAAACTTTCAAGTTCGTTGGCTATGACAATTACGCAACAATTGCTGTATTGCTCATCAATAGAATTTTGAGAGCAATTCGGTGAGGAATGTAATTCTAGATTCAAACATATTCTATTAGAATATTCATTACACTAGTTATCTAATAACTTCATTAGATATCAATGTTGTCAAATCAACTTGCATTCAAGCATGATACAACAATAACATGATGTACATGAAAAATCCTTATGTCAAACAAAGATTTATTTCATGTTCTACATATCCATTTTCCAAATGATATATCATGTTCTATTAGACTCATTTATTTTACCGCACATGTTTATTAATAATAAACATATATTCCAAGGTTGTATGTCTTATTGTCAAAATCTTTCATGTGAAGTTCCATTCCCAACTAAAACTTAACATTTAGCTTAGATGGAATGTTACTACCCACAACATATAAGATTCAAAGAAAATAAACATAATACTCCCACTAGCTTTCAGGAATACTTAGAAATTATCTTATTTTAATTTTAAACCAAAACTTGAATTTAATAGTTAAACATAAGAATCATCTCCTAGATGCATGCATATATCCATTTATGGATTCTTGCAGTTTGTACATTTTCAAAGATTATGTGAATTCATAAAACTCATTTGTATTACTTATCGTCCTCGCAAAAGCAATCATACACGAAAGAGTTTTAATATTCCATTGTCA
Source organism: Chrysanthemum lavandulifolium (assembly GCA_022545495.1). NCBI lineage: Eukaryota > Viridiplantae > Streptophyta > Magnoliopsida > Asterales > Asteraceae > Chrysanthemum > Chrysanthemum lavandulifolium. Next base: position 106,257,781 of record CM040239.1, on the reverse strand, counting down.
TTTTTCATATCAATGAAAATAAGTATGACAATTATAATCATTATATATTTAATGTGCCAAGGAAAGAATATTCAATCACAGTTAATTGCTTAAGTGTGATTAATAATCTTGTCAGAAGTCATGCATTAAACACATGTACAATTTTGTCCATATGATTTCTACACAAAAATTTAAACCACTAGGGTTTTCTTTCTTTTTGAAGAAACTCATCTTTATTAAGATAAACCAAGTTTCCAAAGTTGATCACCTTTTTGGACAACATCTTAACATTCATAGTATGAATAATTTAACACAATTCAATATTAGGTAATGTATCATTATGACTAACATGTTTACCATGATCCTGTAATTCATATTTCTCATCATATCAAATATCTGAGATATCCTTGCGGATCTATGAATGAGAATTCCACCATCTTAAGGTCTATCAGATTTGACCTCATCATGATACTTACTAGTGTATTTCAGAAGATTATGTGTTTTGGAATTGTAATTTAATCTCTTCAAGATCTAAACAAAACTCTCACTTGCTTTTGTAATTTAAAGACTATCTATAAATACTTTAGCAATTAGAACAACACTAAATTGTTTTCTTTTGGGATATTACAAATCACATTAACAGTTCGTAAATCTTGTTCGCTAATAACCTACTCCATAAGTAGTTTTAACAACTCAGAACTTCAATATAAGACTCAATGTGATTCATCACATTTCATACTAAAATGGTGTCTTATTAATCTTCTAGGTTTGAGTTTTATTAAGTATATCCAATCAATACTCAATTTTCTAACCTTGATAGCTTTTGGAAGAAGAAAAGAAGATATAGTTATCTTGAATCAAACAATATAACAAAGGTTTGATTCTTCTAACTGAACATACATATACCTACAGTATTTCATTAGTATTAATATTGTAAGACAATCTAACAATATGCAAGATAAACATATTCCTTTTGGCTTACCTATTTACCAACTAAGACAACAATGGTATAATAGAATTCCCACCAATTGCATGCTTTATAACTCAAGTACTTTTGATCAAGTCACTTCATGTCCATGTCTCGACAAGAAAACATAAGCAGTTATAATTCCATTATCGTTATAAGTCATTCACCAATGACTTTATATCTTAATAAGAAGACATAATAAGTTAACGTATTACTTTATATTATATGTCTTGTAATAATGAAAAGACTTCATGTTTGTGACTTTACAAAGAAACACATAAACATTTATAATTTAAAGTAGTTATGAACACCACATCGTGGTTTCAATTAATTTATTTTCAAGTTAATATACTACTCCATCTATTTATGTCATTAAAAATACATAAATATTTAAAATAGTATTACTTTATTTATTTATGTCATTCCATGAAGTGTCCAACTTAAGAAACTGTAAAAGCAACCACGCTCGATCTCACAACAAGTGGAGATTTACCTTGAGATTACAATCTAGCCAAGATCTCACTTAAACTAAAATGTAACTTCAAGTGTTTCTATATTTTGAATGACATAAGACATAAAAGTAGTCTATGCAATAATCTTGACACATGTTCTTTAAGCAAGACAATCTTATTAGAACGTTAATCTCTTACCTTACGATCAAGAGAATCCATTAATCATATTGATTCGTTTAAAAAGTGAGTGGTGAAAACAAACACAATATCAACGTATATCAAAATAACCGTAAAATTCGACATATCAACCCTTTAGGAAAAAGGTCAACGTATCAAATCTCACGGGTGTGATAAAAGTGATACCGGAAAAGTGATTTCCCGAGTCGTGTCCCAACGAGGTGTGAATGGAAGGAATCGTTGAGTTTCGTGATATGAACTTGAATTGGTTTTAATGATTTGTTTGATTTGAATTACGTTTCTACAAATTAATTAACGGAAAGTAATTAAGGAAAGGGAACCTAATAGACTAAAAATAAACTATCACTAAGCCTAAGGAATGATAAAGCGAAGCTACACTAAGTCCTAGGGTGCCTAAGCGAAAAGCGTAAAAGCAGGAAACAACCCGAGCCATAAACGTAAAAGTTTTGCAATTTAAGGGCTACGGGTGTGAAATCAATTTTCATACGTCCTAATTGACTAAAAATAATTTTAGAAAAAGACCGGGTATTTTTTTGACTTTTAAATTATTTTCTACGAATTAAAAACTAGTTTACTCTAATTAAATGATTAAAAATACTAAACTATTTTTGAAAATTCTGAAAATTTCACAGAAAATACTCGAAATATTACTGATTCTAAAAAAAATGGAAAACAGTATGTTGTTATGCAAATAAGCTACCAAATAAGCGAAGAAGTGCTTAAAACTAAAACTGCAAATGAAGGTTATATATTAGATGTTGCAATATTTGAATGAGACAAGTCCCAAGGGCGAATGGTAAGTGTGTGTGTGTGTGAAATTTGGATGGCGTGGGTTCGAGTCCCAGCTATGCCGATTTTGCAAAACATTTTTTTTTATTTTTCTTTTTGCAATTTAAGAACTCAGTTGAAAGAAATACTTTTTGTGAAAACGACTTCTAAAACTTATCAATAAGTGTTTGACTCGACTTATTCCAACGATAAACAAAAATACAACCAAACACCCTTTTGGATTTGAGTGCTCAAACAAGAACCAACCAAACATCATTTTGAAAGTTTTGAACATAAGTAAGCATACACAACATAGAATCGAGAACCAAGTAAACAAGCATAGCGGGGTGGAAAATCCTAGCGAGATAAGCTAACAGATAAATGGAAAAGCGGTTGGCATAGAACTTAAACTAGGAGATCCTAAGGCTACTAAAGGGAATTAAGCACTAAGGATTAACTAATAAGCACTTACAAGCTGGGGATGAACTGATCTAACCTAGCTAGATTAATAAGCACTTAAGGTATCTAAATAAGCTAAGCTACACTATCATTAAGCTAAATGAGATAAAACAAATATAGGACCTGTTGTGCGGTACGCAATGATGCCAAGTGGACTGTTTGAACTTAATTAATAAGCTGATAAGGGAACTCCCAAGCAATCAAAAGCTACACAAGCAAAGTTAAGCTAGCATAGGTTCATTAAAAACTGATTTGGATGCAAGAATGACACTGAGCAGCTTATAAATAAGCTGTTCAATAGTGACTTTTGGCTGTTATTTGCTGAAACAAATCCAAAAAAATAAAGTGCAACGACAGATTTCAAGATACAATCTCACTAGGCTAACATGATCCTTTATGCAAAAAAAACTACAAATACATTGAGTTTGGACTTCAAAGACTTAAGAAAAACAATTTTTGGAATACATGAAAACCAAATAAGCTACGAATTTAGCTCATGAGCAATGACAGGCTGGCATTACATCTTGCAAAAAAAAATAAGAGAACCTATCTTTGTGACTCAAATCTTTTGCAAAACTTAATCCTTTATAACCCACTTCTAAAAACTGATTTAAACTCAGAAAGGAACCTTGACTTTAGAAGTCAAACGGGTACAAAGTATTTTGACTATTTTCTAACTTAAAACAAACACCCCTTTACATATGCTATTAGCTTAAAAACTAACTTTGAAAAAACTGAATTTAGCTTCTCCCTTTTGTGAATCAGAATTAGCAATGTAAAAGAAAATTTAAACCACAATAAGCATTTGACAGTAATCAAACAACTATAAGACAGAATTGGAAAAAAAACAAGACTTTTTCATTGATGAAATAAAAAGAACTACAACTGAATTTAAAAAAAAAAACGAATTAAGACTAAAACTAGGGGTTGCCTTATACTTTGGCTACAAGCTCTATTTATACTAAACTACTTGGGTCTTCAATCCTTTCACTCTTGTGTTTCTCCTGTGAGATAAACAGCCAAAAGAGCTCACTTGTGCATTCTTGAATTCATCCAAGCCATCCAATAAGTAGGTACACTTTGGGAGCAATCTGAGCCGTCCATAGAGTTCTTTTGAAGCTGGGATTGGTGACTTGGCCATTGGAATGAGGGGGAAATTGGTAGTGGGTTTGGGATTTGGGTTAAACTGGGTAAAAGGATTAAGGTGGGAGGTTAGGGTAAAGGTTCAGTTGGGTAAAGAGGATGGTTGGGGTTGAGTGTTTTGGGAAGCAGAGAAAGAGGAGTAGGGTTTATGGGGAGCAGATAAAGGGGCGTGGGGTATCTAGGGTTCTTGGGCGGGAAAATGGGGAAGGAGAAGAGCAGTGTGTTGGGTTTTTAACTCGGGTTGGATAGGTGTGGACCGGGTATTGGATTGGGTTTGACTGGTTTGGGCCTAAGGTATAACTTTGGACTTAGGATTAGTTATTGAATCCATTTAATATTTAGGGACTAAACATGCCAAAACTGAATTTCCAAGGACCAATCATGAACATTCTGAAATTATACTCCCAAGGGTTAAACTTGACCATCTCCAATAATCCACGGACCAAATCTGTCATTTATGAAACTCAAAGGACTAAACTTGTAATTTTCCAAAATTTATCAAAATGACCAATTTTGACAAGTAAGAATTTCCAAAGGACTAAAAATGTTCATTTTCCAATTTAAAATGTCCAGGGGTAAATTCTGTCAATCTTTGAAATTCCAGGGACTAAAGTTGCCATTTTAAAGTTGGGGACTGAAACGCCAACTATGCAAACTTTGTTCGTTTTCATTTGTTTTCCATAATTTTGCATCGAGACATATAAAACACAATTTTGAGATATTTCGGTATTTTGATGTATTTTGAGTGTTTTTAATGTTTTGGATTCAAATTTGACTAAAATGATGAGTTTTACACACTCATCAATCCCCCATGAACCATTGCTAGTCCCTAGCAATCTTTTGAAAACAATGGTTTGAATCTCTTTACCAAAAGCCATTACTTACGGTAGCCAAATGTTTGAGTTCAAGTAAGAACTATTGTACACTTATAACCATATGATTTTGAGCAAACCACCGACTTTCAACGGTTTTGATTTGTCTTTACGAAGCCGTTTGTTTACGGGTGGCCAACTCTTAGATAAAATATCTTTGGTGGTGATTACCAATTATGGTTTTCAATGCCTTTACCACAAGCCATAAACTTGCGGGCTAGCTTGACTCTTCACTAATTAAAGATATGGTGAGTTGAACACCATACAATTTTGGGCAAATTACAAGCCGTCAATCGGATTTGAGATATCTTTACCAAGAGCCGTTTGCTCTGGATTAGCCAATCCTTTTGTTTATTAGACATAGCGGATGATAACCATAAAAGTGAGTAAGTGCAAACACTTACTCCAAAAAAAATTGGCCAAAATGGGGGAATAAGATGGCATAATTACATGATAAAATTCTTGAGAATTCCCCGCACTAGAAATGAATATTGCCTCAATATTCAAAGTACCGCGGTTATGCCGAAACATAGAACGTAAAAGGAAATACTACTACCTTATTTGATTTTTTTTTTTTTTTTAGAAAGCTTATGTACAACAATGGGAAACTCACCCACACTAGGGTGGTAGAAGGTAGAAAGAAGTCGAAATCTGGTGAAAACCCATATAGTGTGCTCTTGTTTTTGATTCCAGTCGCTAGCTTGACTCGACCCGTATTCATTTGTTCTTGGGAAGAAGCGTGGAAAACCAATCTCGATCGGACTTTCGTTCACGGTGTTAATAAACATATGAACATCGAAAGTTTCACACCGACGAGATACAACCATGATATTGTTAATAGTAGAAACTATAAAGGATGATACGGGGTCAAAGATGGTGTCCTCATTCGAAAGAGAAAAGGAAAGAGCAACCACCATCTGTGAAGAATGGAATAAAGATGTGCATGAGAATGCAAGTCCATTCCTCATCGATAAAAAGCAAATCACCATTTTGACATTTTAAGCTTAGTCTTGAAGTTTGTGTGGTGATTGTCAGAGAATTTCGGTAGGGAGGGTTGGAAATGGTTCTTCAATCATGATTTTCGGAAAAGGATGTCTCCTCCGAATCAAAGTAAGTATTATCAATTAGTGTTGGAATCGACTCATCACTAAGAAAGGCATCGACTTCATTTCAAAAGTTGTCATCTTCCTCATCCGGAGTGAGAGAAGGGATGGAAGAGTCGGAAATAATAAGACTAAGAGATGATGGATCATTTTTGAGCAATTCATCAATGGGAAGAATGTCTCCCATTGGATCACAAACATCATCATCCAATCCATATGAAACCGAAGAGAGTTTGGTTTCATTCACAGAGTTAACAAACTCAATACGATAAACTGACTCCGGAGGTGGGTCAAGTGGTGTGCTCTTAGAGCTAGCAATTTCCACCACTTCCGATAAATTCTCCGATTCTAGATCATCATCATCAAGAACACTTTTGACTTTCTTGGTACAACTTTCAAACCATTTGTTTGAACCAGGGTTGATTTTCAAAGCTTTTAGCTCAGCATGTTTTTGATGACTCCTCTTAACCGTGAAATTTGAGAGTGTTGCATTGATTCTTTCGATTTTGATCAATTGTGGCAACACTATGTTTGTATAGAGGTTTGGAGTTTTGGTTGATATTAAGCGTGAGTTCTTCGTTGTCGACCCGTATGGTCAATTCTTGACAAATACATCAATTAGAGCACGGCTGCGTTCTCAAAAAAAGCTCTCCCTAAGATGAGGGAACTCTAGGATCCGCATCAAAGTCTACTACAACAAAGTCGGTAGGAAAGTGAAACTTTCCTACTTTTTCTCGACATCCTCGGCTATCCCAGTGGGCGAGTTTGGAGTGCGTCCGCTAGCTCGAGTGTCATACAAGTGGATGTAAGTTTAGGAAGAGCAGTTTCTTCCATACCGAGAGTGGCATGAGGTTAATGCTTGCGCCAAGATCGGCCAAGGCGGAGTATTGAACCATCCCAAGAAATCGCACGGATTAAAAACACTCCGGGTCTTCAAGCTTTTGGGAAGCTTCTTGAGAAGGACCGTGAGCATTGTTCATTGAGAGGGTTTTAGCCATCTCGGATAAGTTATCTTTGTTGCTCAAGAAGCCTTTAAGCGTGGATGCAAATTTGGGCATTAGAACGAGAGCATCAACGAAGCTTATATCAAAGTGCGTTCATTGAAAATTTGGAAAATTTTTCCATTTGCTCTTTGGTTTTGTCTTTGAGCTTCTCATCATGCAATCTTGATGGGTGAAGTGACTAGACTTTTAGTAGGGACGGAAGTCATTTCGCTCGAAATTTGTCTTCGGAACTTCGGGTTCGGACTTAAAGCTTGGACTACGAAGGTGGGACGTGTCTTGATGCCGTGGGCTTGAGAAATGCACCTTGTCCGTTGTATCCTTGGTAACTTGACTCATTGCTCCTGGTGGAGGAGGCATTGAGTCGAAGGTCCATTGTGCGTCTTACCACTACGAGTGATGACTTTCAACTCGGCATTTGGATTAGGAAGCTGTATTGCTTGGGAGTCCTCCGAAGAAGATTTAAGCTTTGTTCATATTCATGTTCATGAAACTGCTCATCATATTTTTCAACTCATTTGTGCGTCGAGACATTGTCGTATCAATTTCCTTTTTAGCTCAACTCTCATGTTATTGATCCGAGTTTGCATTGAGCGTATGCTTGACTCGGTAATTTTCATGAAGTCATTTGGTAGGGGAGCTTGAGAAGGTTGTTGATAACTTTGCCGATTGGAGCTTGATATGGTTGGTTGAAATTGTTCCGGTTTTGATTGAAATTTTGAGAGTTATTGAAGTTTTGTCCTTGATTTGGAACAAAGCGATTACGATTACCATGGTTTTGCACAGGAGGAAAACGGTGGTGTCATACCGCTAGGTGCGGTATTGAGGATCACTTTGTGGTCGGTATTGATTGTGGTTTCTGAAGCTACGGGAGCTTGGTAAAAGAAGCATCGGTTGCTTGACAATCATAATCTGGCGTGTGGACCACTACAAGTTTCACACACCTTGTTCACGGCTTTGATTGGTTCCGCTTATGAATTTCGCTTTTGATTTCCTTTACCTCTTTCATCATACAACGGATGGCGTCCGTTAGAAGCGGCTAACGGAGCGGCTAACTCGGAAGAGTTCTGGGATGAAGAAGCGAGGAGTGTTCGAATATTGACTTTGTTGCGAAATAGGAACTTTTGATTTTATTTCGCAAATCTCAATCACATCTTTAGGCTTACGATTCAAGATATTGCCACTGCGGTGCGTTCAAAGAATCTTGATCGTTACCGTTCAACCCATTATAAAAGATATTAACTTGTTGAAGCTCCGTGAATTCATGATGGGGCATTTCACGAGAGATATTTGAATCTCTCCCATGCCTCTCCAAAGTTTTCATCGAAATTTTGGCGAAATCGAGAAATTTCATTTTAAGATTAGTTGTCTTTGATGGAGGAAAGAAATAATTGACAAACTTTTGAACAAGATCCTCCCAGTTTCGATGGATCGAGGGGTTCTTTTCCGGTAAATCGGGCTGCCCCTCAGTGAGAATGAAATAGCATCGGTTTGATCACTTTTGTGGCACATCCTTGTAATTGATGGTTGAGGTCAACTTGTTAAACCAACGGATGTGTGCATACGGTCTTCTCGATCAAACCCGTGGAATTGATTTGTAGACACAAGTTGGATCAAATCGTCTTCAATTCAAAGTGATCGAATTGATTGGTGGTAAAGCGATGGCATCTCCATAACCCTCGGTGGGTGCACGGAGCATTTCCGCCATAGTTCGTTAGATACGCCATATTGTTGTTGGAATAGCACGAATCTCGGGTTCACTATGACCGAAGACGCCCATGAACGTCTTAGGAATTTCTACTAGATCACGAAAAGGGCTCAATGATCTAAGAAGAGCAGTGCGCATGCACTAGGCGTAACTCGAGGAAACAAGAGAATTATGAAAATGGGGAAGAAGAATCTTTTGGGTTTTATTGTTTTGAAAAGTAAATAATAACAAATCAATTAAAACAATAGCGAGGCAAAACGACGGTGAACTTAAACCAATAATCCCACGTGAAATGATCACTTCTATAAGTAAAACGCACAAAGGAGCGGAGAGACTTATTAGGTCGTGATGAAGCTTATTAAAACCCGTCTCTTTTCAAATGCAATTTAATGTCGGGCCGTCCTTATACCCCACACAGTTTGTTAAACCTATAAAAGTAAACCAAAACACGAAGCGACACAAAGGCAAGTTTTAAATCTTTTGTTCGGGAACTTATAATGATAACACCTCAGTTGAGAATGTTATATTGATTGTGCCTTCTATATTATTTAAAACAACAAGGAAAATCTTTTTGTATTTTTAATCTTTTACATATATATACAAAGAAAAGAAAAATATTTTTGTATTTTGTATTTTTGAAA
>CM040239.1:106220234-106248390 GCA_022545495.1 Chrysanthemum lavandulifolium | reverse complement strand
AAATCGGGCTGCCCTCAAGTGAGAATGAAATAGCATCGGTTTGATCACTTTTGTGGCACATCCTTGTAATTGATGGTTGAGGTCAACTTGTTAAACCAACGGATGTGTGCATACGGGTCTTCTCGATCAAACCGTGGAATTGATTTGTAGACACAAGTTGGATCAAATGCGTCTTCAATTCAAAGTGATCGAATTGATTGGTGGTAAAGCGATGGCATCTCCATAACCCTCGGTGGGTGCACGGAGCATTTCCGCCATAGTTCGTTAAATACGCCATATTGTTGTTGGAATAGCACGAATCTCGGGTTCGACTATTCGGGCAAGACGTCTATGAACGTCTTCTAGAATTTCTACTAGATCACGAAAAGGGCTCAATGATCTAGAAGAGCGAGTGCGCATGCACTAGACGTAACTCGAGGAAACAAGAGAATTATGAAAATGGGGAAGAAGAATCTTTTGGGTTTTATTGTTTTGAAAAGTAAATAATAACAAATCCAATTAAAACAATAGCGAGGCAAAACGACGGTGAACTTAAACCAATAATCCCACGTGAAATGATCACTTCTATAAGTAAACGCACAAAGGAGCGGAGAGACTTATTAGGTCGTGATGAAGCTTATTAAAACCCGTCTCTTTTCACCGCAATTTAATGTCGGGCCGTCCTTATACCCCTCACACGTTTGTTAAACCTATAAAAGTAAACCAAAACACGAGCGACACAAAGGCAAGTTTTAAATCTTTTGTTCGGGAACTTATAATGATAACACCTCAGTTGAGAATGTTATATTGATTGTGCCTTCTATATTATTTAAAACAACAAGGAAAATCTTTTTGTATTTTTAATCTTTTACATATATATACAAAGAAAAGAAAAATATTTTTGTATTTTGTATTTTTGAAAACAATAACTTCACGAGGAAGGTTCTTCAAGTCACTAATCGCAAAAACTTCACGATATTGTCGCAACACACCTCCCCGGCAGCGGCGCCAAAATTTGATTCGTTTAAAAAGTGAGTGGTGAAAACAAACACAATATCAACGTATATCAAAATAACCGTAAAATTCGACAAATCAACCCTTTAGGAAAAAGGTCAACATATCAAATCTCACGGGTGTGATAAAAGTGATACCGGAAAAGTGATTTCCCGAGTCGTGTCCCAACGAGGTGTGAATGGAAGGAATCGTTGAGTTTCGTGATATGAACTTGAATTGGTTTTAATGATTTGTTTGATTTGAATTACGTTTCTACAAATTAATTAACGGGAAAGTAATTAAGGAAAGGGAACCCTAATAGACTAAAAATAAACTATCACTAAGCCTAAGGAATGATAAAACGAAGCTACACTAAGTCCTAGGGTGCCTAAACGTAAAAACCGAGAAACAACCCGAGCCATAAACGTAAAAGTTTTGCAATTTAAGGGCTACGGGTGTGAAATCAATTTTCATACGTCCTAATTGACTAAAAATAATTTTAGAAAAAGACCGGGTATTTTTTTGACTTTTAAATTATTTTCTCTGAATTAAAACTAGTTTACTCTAATTAAATGATTAAAATACTAAACTATTTTTGAAAATTCGAAAATTTCACGAAAATACTCGAAATATTACGATTCTAAAAAAATGGAAACAAAGATGTTGTTATGCAAATAAGCTACCAAATAAGCGAAGAAGTGCTTAAAACTAAAGCTGCAAATGAAGGTTATATATTAGATGTTGCAATATTTGAATGAGACAAGTCCCAAGGGCGAATGGTAAGTGTGTGGTGTGTGGGCTGGATGGCGTGGGTTCAAGTCCCAGCTATGCCAGTTTTTTGCAAAACATTTTTTTTTTTGATTTTTCTTTTTGCAATTTAAGAACTCAGTTGAAAGAAATACTTTTTGTGAAAATCTGACTTCTAAAAACTTATCAATAAGCTGTTTGACTCAGCTTATTCCAACAGTAAGCAAAAAATACAACCAAACACCCTTTTTGGATTTGAGTGCTCAAACAGCAACCAACCAAACATCATTTTGAAAGTTTTTGAACATAAGTAAGCATACACAACATAGAATCAGAACCAAGTAAACAAGCATAACTGGGAGTGGAAAATCCTAACTGAGATAAGCTAACAGATAAATGGGAAAAGCAGTTGGCATAGAACTTAAACTAGGGAGATCCTAAGGCTACTAAATGGGAATTAAGCACTAAGGATTAACTAATAAGCACTTACAAGCTGGGGATGAACTGATCTAACCTAGCTAAATTAATAAGCACTTAAGGTATCTAAATAAGCTAAGCTACACTATCATTAAGCTAAATGAGATAAAACAAATATAGGACCTGTTGTGCAGCAGGCTGCAACAGCCAAGGGGGACCTGTTTTGAGCTTAATTAATAAGCTGATAAGGGAACTCCCAAGCAATCAAAAGCTACACAAGCAAAGTTAAGCTAGCAGAGGTTCATTAAAAACTGATTTGGATGCAAGAATGACACTGAACAGCTTATAAATAAGATGTTCAATAGTGACTTTTGGCTGTTATTTGCTGAAACAAATCCAAAAAAAATAAAGTGCAACGACAGATTTCAAGATACAATCTCACTAGGCTAACATGATCCTTTATGCAAAAAAACTACAAATACATTGAGTTTGGACTTCAAAGACTTAAGAAAAACAATTTTTGGAATACATGAAAACCAAATAAGCTACGAATTTAGCTCATGAACAGCAGCTTAAGCTGCTGTTCTGTGCAGTAAAAAAAATAAGAGAACCTGTCTTTGTGACTCAAATCTTTTGCAAAACTTAATCCTTTATAACCTACTTCTAAAAACTGATTTAAACTCAGAAAGGAACCTTGACTTTAGAAGTCAAACGGGTACAAAGTATTTTGACTATTTTCTAACTTAAAACAAACACCCCTTTACATATGCTATTAGCTTAAAAACTAACTTTGAAAAAACTGAATTTAGCTTCTCCCTTTTGTGAATCAGAATTAGCAATGTAAAAGAAAATTTAAACCACAATAAGCATTTGACAGTAATCAAGCAACTATAAGACAGAATTGGAAAAAAAACAAGACTTTTTCATTGATGAAATAAAAAGAACTACAACTGAATTTAAAAAAAACTGAATTAAGACTAAAACTAGGGGTGCCTTATACTTTGGCTACAAGCTCTATTTATACTAAACTACTTGGGTCTTCAATCCTTTCACTCTTGTGTTTCTCCTGTGAGATAAACAGCCAAAAGAGCTCACTTGTGCATTCTTGAATTCATCCAAGCCATCCAATAAGTAGGTACACTTTGGGAGCAATCTGAGCCGTCCATAGAGTTCTTTTGAAGCTGGGATTGGTGACTGGCCATTGGAATGAGGGGAAATTGGTAGTGGGTTGGGATTTGGGTTTAACGGGTAAAAGGATTAAGGTGGGAGGTTAGGGTAAAGGTTCAGTTGGGTAAAGAGGATGGTTGGGGTTGAGTGTTTTGGGAAGCAGAGAAAGAGGAGTAGGGTTTATGGGGAGCAGATAAAGGGGGCGTGGGGTATCTAGGGTTCTTGGGCGGGAAAATGGGGAAGGAGAAGAGCAGGGTGTTGGGTTTTTAACTCGGGTTGGATAGGTGTGGACCGGGTATTGGATTGGGTTTGACTGGTTTGGGCCTAAGGTATAACTTTGGACTTAGGATTAGTTATTGAATCCATTTAATATTTAGGGACTAAACATGCCAAAACTGAATTTCCAAGGACCAATCATGAACATTTTGAAATTATACTCCCAAGGGTTAAACTTGACCATCTCCAATAATCCAAGGACCAAATCTGTCATTAGTGAAACTCAAAGGACTAAACTTGTAATTTTCCAAAATTTATCAAAATGACCAATTTTGACAAGTAAAAATTTCAAAGGACTAAAATGTTCATTTTCCAATTTAAAATGTCCAGGTAAATTCACAATCTTTGAAATTCGAGGACTAAAGTTGCCATTTTAAAAGTTGGGGGACCTGAACGCCAACTATGCAAACTTTGTTCGTTTTTCATTTGTTTTCCATAATTTTGCATCTGAAACATATAAAATGTCCAGTGTTTTTGAATGTTTTGCAGTTCAAATTTGACCTAAAATGATGAGTTTTTACACACTCATCACATATTTGTATGTGTTGTTCCTTTGCACACAATAAATACTTCCCCCACTTGTGCATAGAACAACATCATATAGTAGATAAACACCATGACATTCGTTTGTTTATGTGAGCAATATGATAGTGTCATAGATATATAAGCATTACAAGTAGATGTAGGAGCACTTATTTATCAAGGAAACGTTCATGACTATCCTTGAGAATATGAATGTCTACATTTTTGAACGTAATGTATTATTTCAAGAAAATCTAGAAATAATCGAGTTACTACCGAGATGACAAATCTTGTAACTCCCACTGAATTAGACAACGTTACAATAATGTCTTATTCAAGAGTACACCATCCTCCCATTGGATTTGACAACATTGTGTGTTTCATTAACCAAGGAAAATAGTGTGCTATTACGTTGCTACCCTTTGTAAGACCATTCGTAACAATTACTTAGGTACTAAAAGAGTGTATTCTACTCTGTAGATGATGGATCATCCATCAATGCTATTAACTTGAAAATTTTAGCATGCAATTTCTTCCTCAATGGGTCTACCATCGCCATAATGATGTATAGCACCTTCAATTAGTCAAAACAAAACAACTAGATAAAATATACTAGTTTGTCTTTTACCAATTTTGCGGTAATTAGTCTAGCTTCTAATTTAATAACTCATAAAACGTCAAACGTGTTTTCTAGTTGACCAAAATGTCATATAAGAATTCAATCACCAACAGAGGGTAATGAAATCTCTTAAGGAAAACATGGTGTGCAATTTTCTTAACTATTAAAGTTACTATGAGTTATATTAGAATTTAGACAATTCTAATGTTCCTAACATACCTTTCTCAATCATGAAAAGGAATAGGATTGAGTCTCACTCTTCTTCCATGGAAAAGAGTCTATGTTTGTCTTTTAGTAAATTTTTCTTGATCAAACATTTGTTTGAAAACGAACTAGATCAATTTACCAAAGCCCAAACCACGTTACGGTTTAATGTTGCATTAATACAATCAAAAGAATTAACAAAATTTAATTTTAGTATTTTCGATAATTAAATCTTTCAAGAAAATAAAATACCCTTAGGTCATTATTCATATTAACTATAGAATTTTCCTTGAATCTAGGACCCTCATTTACATAGTTTCACCACCTCAGTTGATCTGCTAGTGATGAAAGTATAGAATAGGTAATTGTCGAAGAACAATAATTGACAAACAAGTTTTCAATTCCTAGAAAATATGGGATTTACAATTTTGCCAAACAATTATGCAAAATGTAAGCATGTTTTATCCCATCTTATGCCTTAAGTTATAGATCTCACTAACTAACTTAATTAAGTTGTCTAATTTAGAAACCGCAAATTATTTAAGCCGAGGTCTCACACAACATAAAGATTCACCTTGTTATTGTAATCTAGCTCAAGGTCTCACATAACTAAATTACAACTTCAAGTGTTTCATATCATTAGATGGCATAAACTTAAATTTTAAAGGGTACAATTTTTTATGTGTAATCAAAACTTATGTATAAAGAAGCATGCATACAACTTTATAACATAAAAAAATTCAAAACCTTACTCATAGTTTTAAATTGCTAAGATTAAATTCTACAAAGTTTTAATCGATGCGTTGAGAAACTTACAAATTTGCACTAAGATGCTTCGTACATAGAATAGTTATACTAGGTAGCTCCAATCGAACGCATAAGCGAGGACCGGTGTAAGCGCAAGCATAACCTTAGACATCCTTTCAGCGATTGTCGCACTTCTTTAAACCCCTTTCTAGTTTGTTCTTTTGGGTGAGTCGTTGTAACCATTTAGTACAGTCACATCACGATTAAAAGTTCAAGATTTAATACTTAGAAAACAAATCAAATTTCGCCATTATTTAGTCCATTTAATTTTCTATTCTCAAAAACCCTTTTTGCTTACTAACATGTCATAAGATATAAACAAAAAAGAACTTTAATAAAAATTAAAACAAACTCAAATAATTATACATATAACTTAACAATTAACATATGTAACAACAAATAGCTACATGCATAATTTGTTCGATAAAACCTAATAAACAATTCTAGGCGTAAAATAATGCATACATCAACTAGGGCTTTCACCCACAAGGTAAGTGAGCACATGCATCGACAAGTCGATTATGTAAGCCAAAGTCAATAGTATACCATATTGCACACAATTAATTATTATTAGATATATTGAGGTCTTCCCAATTTTATATTTATCAAACTAATTACATGTGAATTTTACTTAACAATTAATCAAAACAATCAATAAACAATAATCCATAGCAAAATATGCATGTTCTACCATGGATTCCTCATAACAATTATAATCCCAAGATACGCATATAATCATGGCACATAACAATTATTCATGAAAACCACATAAAATATACATGCAATCCTAGGGTTTCTACAAGTTTTTGCAAAAAAAATAAAAATAAAACCTAATTAAATCAATTAAGGGTAATCGACCCAAAAAAATTAGGGTTCCAATTTTAAAACCCTAGAAACCAATAAAAGCATGTAATAATCTCAAAGATTCAATTTTTATGTGTTTCGGTAATTAATTACAACATATTAACGGCTCGTGATGCCACTGTTGGGTTTTACTAATCATAACAATTATATAAAACAAGTAAACATCATCAAAGCATGCAGCGGAAGTAATAGGAATAATACTTGTAAATTAATTAACCGAATTAAAAGTATATGCGCACTTTTGCGAATCAATGCAATTAGGGTTTATGAAAACCCCAAATTAAGATCAAGAACCAATAAACCCTAAACCCAATAAATTAGGGTTTATGAATGTCGACCAAAACCCTTGTCGACCCACTAAGATATGCAAACACAAGTGTATTTGCTCTTCGCCTTGTACACACGTTAGTAGCGAATCAATGAGAAAAGCTAGGTTCTTGATCACAATAGATTAACCAAACACCTTTGTTATGCTCAAGGTCACTCAAATCCCTTACATGGGGTTTTACTCGTCGACCTAAGAACAAGAGGAAGAAAGAAGAAGTTTGGCCTTCTATTGAAATCTAGTGTACCAAAGGATGAATACATGGGGATGTATTTATAGCCTTATGGTAGATGTCAAGATTACTATGGTTTCCGATGTGGATTCTATAGTTTCGCCAAAACAAGCCCAAAAGAGGGTTCCTAAAACCTTCTCTTGGCTTCTTAACTTCTTCATATCTCGTTGACATTTAACGATCGATAATCAAAACTCGTTAAATATTAACTATCGTTAAGTATTTATTTGTGATCAATAATTAAATATTACATTTAATATATTAATTATTATTTACATTGATTCTCATACGTAATGTGTGCAATCCCGAAGCTTCGAGTTCAAATCCGGTCATACTAATATTAATTTATATCCATAACCTTTAAACTCTTGCCACAATGAACATAGTTTCAAAGCTTTGTCTTTTGCTCCTATCTCATAGAAGCCCCACATACCAATGAGAGCATCATAAAAAGATTTATTCTCAAGCTCTCCCGTCCTCTATAAACCAATATTTCCAGATTTTGAAAGTTCCTTCAACCCCTTTATAATAAATACACTCAAGTTACATTCAGTGTAATTCATGAGAAAGTAAACAAGTAAACTATGTACAAAAACCCACTTGAAAACTTTTAACTATTGCCAAAAGTGACTCGAACCCAATCCGAACCAGCAAAGTCCATATATAGTACTAAAACATAAGTAGTAGCTAGGCAAACAGTATTTACAGTTTTACATAACACAAAAGAAACATCGTCCTAAGTAAACATGTTAAGTAAACCTCTTGCGTTTTTGGGTATCCCACATCTTTAAAAGACAAGAAACTCCATCCTTAAGAGTAGCCTTCTTGCCTTCAGTGAAGTTCCATAGCTCTGTTGTAACATATCCTCCACTAGGATTGTAATCGTTAATCTCTGTCAATGCAGTGGTCACAGCTTCGTACACTTTTTCACCCAGGTCTCTTTTTAGGCTTTTTAGTTTTTCATCAGTTTCGTTTATGATTTGCTGCACCAATAATTTAAATTTCTTACAAGCTATATTATTATAATATAAATCTGCTACGTAGTATTAGGGGTGTTCATCGGTTCGGTTTTCGGTTTCGTGGGTTGTATGGTTCGGTTAATCGGTTTGAAAATTTTAAAACTCTAAACCAAAACCAAACCAAACCAATTTTAGAACGGATAAAACCAAACCATACACCAAATTGAATTCGTTTGGTTTCGTTAAAACCAAGAAAACCAAATTCAAGTAAACTTCAAAATATAATCTAAAAGTTACAAATAAAAACCTAAAAGTTCAAATAAAATTATCAAATCAAAAGGTCTCACAAAGTGCTTAAGTAAATTAACAAAACAAAAGTTTAAGAAACCAAAAGGTTTCATAACTTAACGAAAATAAATGAAAGCGAAATATGGGAGGAGAGGATATGATATATGTGAATTTATAGGAATCAAGTAGGTTAATTGCTCCTCGAGTCCTAGATATGCATCAATCCATGATTTAAGGAGTGGTTAGTTTATAAGATATTTTAAATTATTATGATTTTTTGTTAGGAAGATAAACATATAAAATTTGTATATATATAATTTAAACTTTTTTGTGTGGATAGATATGTATTCGGTTTTTTCGGTTTGGTTTGGTTTGTATTTGTCAAATCCAAAACCAAACCAAACATCAATTAAATACTTCGGTTTGGTTTTAAACCAAACCATACACCAATTAAAATTTTCGGTCCGGTTTTATTCGGTTTCGGTCCGGTTTATATTTCGGTTTGTTCGGTGCCAAACCAAACACTGAGCACCCCTACGTAGTATATGTTTACACTTTACACCATTGACCTATGTGTCATATTTCATATTTGTCGGGTGATCTATTATGACATAAATTCATGCTGTATTTGGCATGACAGCAGGCAAAATATTGTATCGGGTAGTACCACGGTTAAAGGATTACATTTTTCATTAGGAAATCGAAACTATGCATATACCTCTGGGTATCCATCGATGCTGATTATATTGAATGGATTCCAACAGGGATCTCGAATGTACTCTTCCCATAACGCACATAGTTCTGAAGCTTTATCTTCTGCTTCTGTCTCATCGTACATCTGCTTCATGGCATCATAAAAGGGTTTATTCTCAAGCTTTTTCATCCTCTTGACACCAATAGGTGAAGCTTTTGGTAGTTCCTTGAACCCCTTTATAATAACAGTAAATTTAAGAGTTACGCTCAATAAAAGTTCTTGTACATAAAATAACCAAGTTTAGAGCAATCAATCCCCCATGTTAAATTACGTGTTGTACGATTTTACACAGATATGTAGTTTTATGTACCAATTAAGTATTTCAATTTTACTCTTAGATTATCATTTTTTTCTGATTTGATAAAGTTTCTGTTTCTGATAATTAGGAACAGAATCTGTTTATCCAAACAATCAAACTTTATCACTTTTTAATACGTATATCCAAACACCCTCTAAAACTTTTTGTGTCACATATTGAGTGGAGACCCGAGCATAATATCTTCCTGACAACTGCAGATATCCTCTAGCATACACAATTCATAAAACTGAGAAGTTAGTTCAAATTTAAATATAACTAGACTCCAATATGAAATCACTTACTTCAATCAACTCTTTACGAGCCTCCTGCAGCTCATCATTGGCTTTTCGTTCCTGAACAACTAGACTCCAATATATGCTTTCCACATACTCCAACTCTTCTTTCTTTTCGTTTTTGTTACTGTATAGGTCCTCTATCTCATTCAATAGCTACAAGGCATCATCTCCCATGTGCTTTTTAACTTCTAATTTCGCCTTCAAACCTTTTATTTCTAGCTCTAAAGCTTGTTTTGCATCCAGCTGTTTCTCCAGAAATATTATTTTCTCGTCAAGTTTTTCCTTTTCCCTCTGAAACCATACGCCATAACAAATGATGGTTAAGATGAAATAGAAATCGGTGTTTAAAAAAGATGAAAAAATGGGAGGTGCAGGTTGGACTTGAAATGTTTTTTTTGTATGGGTAAGGCACGGATTGGATAGACCCGCAAACTTTTAGTTTAATGTTATTGGAAATATTAGATAATTAGGCGGGTGTTAGCATTACCACTTAACTTTTAAAAAACTGTCAACCCATTTTACATGGCCGGCCCATTGTCCGTTGACCGCTTAGTATTCTCAACTCTTGAAAGGAGATGATTTTGATGAGCCTTATGAGTGATTTTTTCAGGTATGGACGCACAACCAACATCAACAATGTACTCGTCACATTTGAAACAATAATAGACAAATCCATTGCAAGGCAATGAACATATATATAGAAAGACTGGAACACACCAAAAGGTGACAAGTTATATGGAACTTTTGGCATGTATAAAGGGTATGTTGCGGGTGATCTGGGTGGTTTTTTAGTTGAGCAGGAAACCGGGTGCACCATTCATGGAGTAAAAAGTTGCAACGCTCTACCTCATACGTGCAAGTGTTAAATGGCGAATTAATAATTGGTTTCAAACATCCGTTGCACAAATAGTTCAATCCTTTTCAATGAGTTATGACATGAAAGTGTTTCTTTCTATTCTTAAGGCCGTCAACTTCCTAGTATCCACAAGAATTAGTGAATGCTCATGACTAATAAGTGTTAGCTCACTTCATTAGTTTCTGACTTACACTACAAGAAAAATCAGCTTTATAAGCGATTTCACTAACAGTGTATTATTCGTCACTAAGTATTTTTAGTGACAAAAATCAGCGTCAGGTCCGTCAAAAAACATTTTAGAGACGAAATTTAAAAATCGACACTAAAAAGAGACGAAATATTTGTAATCACTGAATCTGTGTCAACTTTTTTCGTCACTCAGATTCGTCACTATTCCATCCAAGGTTCGTGAAGTTTCTCCTTTTCCCTCTAGAAGTGATAAATAATCACAAACCCAAAACACACGACATAAATTCAAAATAAAATATTGCAACCCATGTTGACAACTTATTTTTAGTATTGGAAGTAGAAAATTACCATATTATCATTTGCAAGTTTCATCATGCTTTCTGTTAAGATAAAAACCCAGAACACTTTAAATAATTGCAACTGACGATTTTATTAAGTGGAAATATATAAAGGACAAACTCAGTAGAGAACCAACTAGATGGAATTCTCACTGCCCAAGCTAAATAAGCCGAACCAAAATTTAAAGAGCATTCACTCAAAACATGCCTCTCACACCCATAACCTATGAGTATATATTATTCCTTCTTTCTCTTTCATCATTATAACAGCTTTCTGCCTTTCTAACTTTTCATTTGTCCTTCCTTAAATTTCTTCCTTGTATAGACTTTCCAAGTTCCCGGTCGAGCGGGGATATCCAAAGGTTGTTCATGGTTGTTTTCCTTATCACTATCATTAGCTTTCCTTTGTCCTTGAAGTAAACTGTTTTTTGCAGCATTCTTGCAGATAAAAAAATGATAACAAAAGGCTGCATTAAAAGTCTCACAAACACATCGATTAAAACTATTATCATAAGCATGCTAGTCATACGGTCATACCTGTTCAATCTCTTTGGCAAGCCTTTTCCTATTCTTTTGATTTAAAACCTCACGCTTCTGCAGTTCAGTGCTCCGAAGTTCAAGTTCTTTCTCTTGCCTTTGTAGTTTCAAATTAACTATTTCATGGCCATTACATATCCACTGGAAATGTTCTCGAATGATAAACTGCATTTCCTTGACCTCTGATCAACACAAGTGTACTAAGACTATATCAAAACCGTTGTACTAGAAAAGAGAGAACTGATTCCAAATAGTATCTTTGAAATCAACAAGATTATAAGAATTCAGAATACTTGAGTACTAGTGAAGAATATTCGAAGATGGCAAAGTGGCAAACACACGAACCTTCGTAGCAAGAGTTTTGAAGCTTATCATTTTCAGCAATTAGCTTGCTGATGGTATTTCTTGTTTCCATGTATTTTCTCTCCATTTCTTCCAAACGCCTCTTCTTGACTTCAATTACATTTGTCAAATTTGACATAAGCTTAGTTGCTTTTGGACCTTTACCTGCCATTATTATTTCAGGAACGGTCCTAACATCATTCTGGCTGTTAAGCTCTCCGTTTACGTTGTTAGAACTTCCCATGCCACTTTTTTCACTAAAACATTGCACTATATTATCCTCCATCGTTGTTACTCAACACACAAGCCTGTTAACCATAGAAATGGTAAATCTTGATTATAACGTTAAATATAAAATTCAGCTACTATATACTCTTTTATATAACATTATAACTTATCGTTGGGTTTCAGTCTGACTAAATTTAAGGCAAGCCATAAGTTTCTCATGCGGCATATGTTATACCTAACTGAGTCGATTAAAAAATAAGTGTCCACATCTATGACCCTGGTGTGCATTAACCTCACTTGCTCTTCCAATTGCATAAACAGAAGAGGTAACATTACTTGTAACTTTTTTTGGTACAAGGGAAACCCCACTCGACCAGTCGAACAAATTCGGCGACCTGGCATGTAAATTTTCCCTATGCTCACCCGGCGACCTGGCATGTAAATTTTCCCTATGCTCACCACAACAACCGCACAAAACCATTGAGTCAGACAAAAAAACCTATCACCAGTAATGTTTGTTAAACTTAAAAAAAAAAGTAAATCTTGTTATTTTAGCCAAGATTATTTAAGGATTATATATAATTGGTATATCTTTGGATGATATTTATCTTCATTATATTAGGATTAGTTATGTTGTTCATCAAGATTAATGTAACCGTATAATTATAGTTCTATGTAATCTCTTTTGATCATTCAATCAATAGAACCCTCTTACTATTTTACAGTAAGAGTGCAAGGTGAGGGAGTGACCAACAACAAGTTATTTGTGTGTCACCTCATCAACCTCCCAATAACACACCAACAACTAAAATACCCTCTCCAAAAAAAAACCGAATAACACTTTGTAAGTCCCACAAAATACTCCCACCAAAAATACCCACTCACTCACACACACACAACCGGAAAAAAAGAAAAAAAGAAAAAAGGAAAAAAAAAAAAAGAAAAAAAAGGCACCAGTTGGTTCAATGGCTAAAAAACAAAAAACGACGAATGGCGGGACGAACGGTGCAGTATGGCGCGCCGTTCGTCCGTTGTTGGTGTGTTTGGTGGACGAAACACAGCCCACACTGAGCTCTCTTATATGTAAAGACCGCATTTTAGAAGATAATTAAACTTGAACAGATTTTTAATCTACCGGAGTTTTTGTGTTAATAATCAACCAAAAATTAGTACAACTTAAAATGTTGTCTTATAAGACAAACAGAACAAGTAACATTACTAGTATTTATATTTCAAGCTCTATATATGCGGTCGTAACCTCAGTGAACTAGTGTTAAACTTGCATTAATCGTTCCATCTTATTACTTTCCATATATAGAAGCATATCGGCTAGTGGTGCTAAATTCATAGGTCATAGCCAACAGAATTCATGCATACAATCTCCAAATTGAAATCACTTGCAAGATTAGCTAAAACAGTAAATGGAATTACACCACTAACAGATGCAAAATGTTGCAACTTACACCACTGCCAGTTCCAGTATGAAAAAAGTCATTTGAATGACTGAAGCCTTTGCAAATGCTCTTAATACTACACCTTGGGGCAAAGGTTAGATGAAAAACATGAGAGGACTTGAGGTTGTAAGACCGAAGTGACTATACATTGCCTCCAATATTTTGAAGGCCTCAAAATTGTCCAACACTAAATGGTCCAACAATCAAATACATGATTTTATTTTGGTTTGTTATTTGATACCAATAAACTTAGGCATTTTCATACCCACCAAAAGGGTTGGGACTGCAGATCCAAACCCATTCTCATTCCACTATATTCCCAAAGCCAAACGCCCAAACCGAAATACCATGCAACCATGGTGGTTACTCAGTTTGACCCGGGCTGCTAGGCGTTTCGAACTAGGTTACAGATACTCAAAAAACGGTTAGTTTTGACCCGTTTTTGGGCCAGAACCGGTTGACCCGGCCGGGTCGAACAAGGTTTCAAACATTAGGTGACTGAGTGCATACCAAAAGGCCAACTTAATAAGAGAATCAACTTCATAGCTATACTTTTGCTAACACAAAATAAGTTTCTTGATTATAAGGCCTGCTTTGTGACGATATTAAAAACATAATCTAAACATTTCAAGAAAAAGCATCACAAGATATCGAGTTACCATGCATGCATTGCAAACAAAAACTTGACATGATGTATATTAAGAAAAGCTATGTGTAAGCAAAAACAGCTACAGAAGAGAAAAAAATACTTTTACTTACTTGAAAAATAGTAGTGTGTTGGGTGGACTTTGCAAATTGCAAGAGTATTTTTTTATGAAGATTTTTAAAAGTTAGAAAATGAAACTTATTTAGGAAGATTGGATTTTATCAAGTAGTAGAATACGGAAAGGCAGAGTGAGTGACTTGGTGAAAGACGGCTAGGTGGCTGATGTGACTAGACTTTACGAAGTCAATAATATAATATAAGATTTAAGATCATTCGAGGACAAAAGATTATTGGATCGATCTTTACCATTCATTTTTATTTGATTTAATGGATGAGATTAATCCCAACAATTAAAAAAACCCATTTTCATCATCTTTTCAAATATTAATAATTTTAATTGTTAATCGTTAAAAAAATATATATTATTGACGAAGATTTAATTATCTTTTCTATAGATAAGATTTGATATACTTTCGACAAAAAAAAAAATCTTATTTTTCACGCTTTTCAAGTTTTTCTTTTTACGCTATCGAAATTTGTATTAAAAATCATATACGATTAAACACTAATTGAATATCACATGCGATATTAGTGTTATATCATATATGATAGTGTTATATCATATATGATATGTAATATCACATAATATCACATGTGATATCACATATCATATATGATATAACACTAATATCACATGTGATATTCAAATTAGTGTTTAATCATATATGATTTTTTATGCAAATTTCAAATAACGTAAAAAGACGAAACGTGAAAAACGATTTTTTTTCTTTTTCGAAAGCATATCAAAGAGCTCGCCTATGAAAGATAATTAAACGCCTTCATGCACGGTGTAAATATTTTCATTTAACGATTAACGCTTTAAAAGATATTTAAATTTTAAAAAAATTTGTGAAATAATAAAATGCTTTTAATCTAGCCATTGATTTCTTTTTAGATGGATGGTGGAGATGAGTCCCTTGGTATGTAAGAAAAGTTTGTTATGTAAAATAACTCTACTATTTCATATAATATGAAAAAAAAGTGAAACTGCATTTTGCATTCCAAAATGTTATTGAGACACTCATATGTATAAACAGTTTAAGCACAATATTACTCCCTCCGTCTCAATTTAATTGTTAGGAGAGAGAAATCACAAAGCTTAATAAAAGTGGGGTCATTTTAAATTTCAACCACACGAATAGAATATTCTCTTTTTAGATTATCTAGTTTTTACTAAAAAAAAAGTGAACAATCTTTTTGAGATATCCAAAAATGGAAATATGAACAATTAAATTGAGACGGAGTGAGTAATATTGTGTTGTAGAAGTATTTAATGCACAAATAGAGTGTCCAAATTATTTTTGAAAGTGTGCAAATCAATTCCCTTATGCCAAAGACTAAAGCGACGATCATTTTACCCGTCACATCATTTTTTTTCTCTTCAATGATTATCAGATGATTTTTGCTATAATAAAATCGACCATCATCTTTTTTTTTAAACATTTTTAACAACAAAACTAAAGTTTCATTAATAGTAAAAATTACAAGAAAATTAAAATAAAATTAAATATTATAATAAAATATTTTATATAATAAAACAAAAGTCTAAGTGGAGACTTTCACATTTCAAAAACATCAATTCTTTCTTTTATATCAATAATCTTTTTAATTCGTTTTTTCCTAAGCTTTAAAAAAATAATTAAAGTTAATTATTTCCTAATTTACCTAAAAGATTTTCAAAAAACGTTTTGTTAAAAAAAATAGAAAGTACATATGGGTCTTAATGGCTTTTATACCGTCCAAGATTACGGCGTAATTATAATTTTTGGTTACGTCGTAATTAATTTTTAATTATTAAAAAAAAATTATTCAAAGGTTATGTTGTAACTTTAATAAAAGTTACGCCGTAACTAATAGCTTCAAAGAAAATATTAAAAAGTGTAATAGAAAATTGTAATACGATAGAGTGAGACACGTACCTTATACGGCATTGCAGAGTGTAGAAAACTAGAAGGGGGGTTGAATAGTTTACCAATTAAAAACTTTGTTTTGAAACTTATTGAAAGATCAATTGATATTGATCATGAGTATGTTAATGAAATATGCAAGCAATGTGTAATAAGTAAATAAGGAAAGAAATGATCAAACCACAACAAGTTGTTTATAGTGGTTCGCCTACAAGGACTCTTTTTCCTCGCCTACTCCACTCCCCGAGTCTCACACTCGAGAGTTTAACTTCACTAGTCAACAAGCTCCTTTCACCGCGGAGAAAACCTTTACACTTCGCCACACTATTTCCGACACTAAGCTAGATATCGAGTTCTTTCCAAGGGTACAACTACTCCCACACACAATGTATTTTGAGGACTAAAATACTAACCACTCACACTCACAAGATTATGATGGTTTGATACAACAATGAAGTATGGATCAACACTAGATCATACAACACTAAACAAACAAGACTTCCAACTTCTCGTTGAAGCTTGAATATGACTTGATCTTCTTTGCTACAAAGAGATCACTTATATGATATGAAACCGAGTTAGAAAGGTTAAAGAGAAGATATGTATGAGAGTATGTTAGAAAGGGATGAAAACTACTTGGCTTGGCATTGCTATTTATAGCCAAATGGACAGAGCGTCTGACGACGATGACCCTTAAAAGGGTTCCGCCTGTACCATTTTGGTACCATTGGGTCCGACAAACCAAGATATCAAATCTTGCCAAAGTCAACTCTATCTAAGTGAGATTGTGCAAGATATGAAGAGTACAAATCTACACAAAATATCTAATGGAATCTTCCAATGATTTCCATGATGTAATACATGATGTCATATGTTGTATTTCTATTTTAGAAATATGCAATGCTTAAGTAGTGTTTGGTTTTAAGAACCTAACACATTCTAAAACTACTATCATACATAATGATTAGAGTCATATCAAGATGTTACTAATCATAAATGTAAATGCTTGAATGATGAATATATTGTTTGAAAAAGCTTGTTTAAATATCTATTAAACTTGACAAGCTTTAAGCTTTTATAAATTAAATTTACTTTTGTCGTTAACAAAACTTATGCAAAGATCAAAAATATAAATAACGTTTAATGACGATATTTGTATTAACAATCTCCCCCTTTTTGTTGAGGACAAAATATAAATTTTATTTTTATAAAAGATACAAAGTTTGTACAAGAGTTATAAAATATTAGTTTTAGAACTTGAAAAGGAAATGATAATGCAAGTGTATGATGTTTGACTTTTAGGAAAGTCAAAGTATTCACTAGTTGATGCATGATGTTTGACTTTTCGAGAGTCAGTATGCAGCTTGACTTTTTTAAGAAAAGTCAAGTATTATCAATGAGGGTTCTGTTTGACTTTAGAAAGTCAATGTATGCGCTTGACTTTTTCGAAAAGTCAAATATAAATAATTTCAAAGTTCTATATTTTCTCCCTTTTGTCTCAACAAAAGAAGAGGCTATCTGGAATGTAATGAGCCCGAGCTATTATCTCTCCTTGTTCAAAGCTCCCCCTAAATTGGGTGCTTTAATGGGAAGATTCATGGATTGTGAAAATAAAGCTACAAAAAAATTGTTAGTAATAATGATCATTCACAAGCATTTCCAAACACTATGTAATGACACCAATAATATAATAAACAACATTCATTAGTTAAAATTTTTCATGAGTAAAGATCATGAAAAGAGAACACAATGATGTGTTTTTAGTACAAGAAATAAAAATTATCCTAAGAAAGTAAAAACTAGAAAGACTAGTCTAAAACCATCCTAAAGTGATGGTGGATGGGAAAGAGCGTTGAGACGCTCAAGGATGTGGTTGAGGATGAACCTCATTTCTTCTTGGAAGTCATGGACCATAACCCGGTCCGTTTCCACGGTTTGCCTGCTTGCTCACAAGTTGAGCAACCATGCCTTGGAGGGTAGAATGTTTGAGGAGGTTGTGGTGGTGGAATGGTGGATGTGTTGGTGGTGTTGGGATGTTTGGAGTGGTCATGATGGATGCAAGCAAAGCATTTTGCATTTGCATTGTCTCACTTAAGTGAGAATCCACCATGCCTTTGAATTGGTGGAGGTTGTGAGTTCCGCTGAATCTCCTCTCTAGCGGGATTGGCATCCCACATACACTCCTCAATGTCCTCAAGATGAGGGACATTGATGGGGAAGTGGATGGTCCCCATACAAAGGACCATGAATGTCTTTGTGAATGGGGTGGAAGAGAAGAGGTTTAGGCCCTAATGGGGCGTTTGGGTCAAGGATGACCGAGGTGACTCATGAGCAATCCGCTCAATTGTGCCAAATGATGGCAATGGTGGTGGATGATTTGGCCTAGGAGGCAAGTCATCCAAGTCCTCTAGGAAAGGATTTGGTGAAGTTGGTGGAGTTAAAATAACTCCATAGGAATGAGAGTTGGAGACCTTGGTGGTGAAGGTGGTGAGGTGTTTTGGATGTTTGGATGTTTGGTGCTGGAGGAGGTGAAGTTGGTGTTTTTAGGTGGTGGAGTGGTGATCACAATGTGTGATTGATTTGGTGTAGCCAAGGTGAGGCTTGTATCATCTCGGATGGGAGATGAGATTGTGAGTGAGAAGACTCGGATGAGGAGCTAATGTTAACGAAGCAACAAGGCCTAACGCTAATTCTAGCGGTCTTCTTGCAAGTTTTGGAGAGGATTTTGTCATTTTTATTTGGGTTTTACTTTGCTAGATAATAGTAAGAATGAAGAAGGTGTGAGGATGATCATGGTAAAACCTCTCAATTTATAGAAGTGAAAATTGTTGAGAAATGTGTTTGATTAGATGTTGAACCATTGAAGAGATGAGGTTCCTAATGATTTGGAAGTGGGTTGAATGCTAGTCATATCACCCAAGTCAATCCATACAAGAGAGATGGAGTGAAGAAGAAAAGATTTGCAATAAATGTGCTAATGAGTGAAATTTCCTAACAATCGATCACCCACTTGATTTGAAGGTACCAAAATTTGGTTCCTTCCTTTATGCCAAAGGGCTCCTTGGGTGGATTTTTCAAATTTTTGAATTTTGGTGGGAAATGGATTTTTATATACCTTAGTGAATTATACTAATTCTAATAACAAGATAAACTAGTTAAGATTGATTTATAAGTGATGGAAGATAATTTGGAATCACGAAGATTCGAAATTCAAAAATTACCCGGAGGATCCACGACACCAAAATCATACACGCACGGTACCCTAAAAGGGTGTTGTCAGTCCGCCTGTCATGTACTGCGGTACCAAAATACATAAAGGACGGTACCAAAATTATGGTGCCGTCGATCCGTGGAGTGCGTAAATATGGATGAGTACGCTTTTAGGTGTCGGGGACATTTCAAACCCGAAATTTTTCTCAAAAGCTGTTATACTAAACATTTCTAGTTAGGAAAAGCAAATAACACATGTATAAACATAGTGGAGCATAAATTTTGAGCAAGGCTTTTTGATTTCCACAATATAGTGAAAATAGGTAAAATTTGATAGCATACTTGTGCTATCCCCCTGCATAAGATTGTTAGCATACGACATTGTTTCAAGTTATATTATCATCCTACATAATGAAAACAACTAAATTGTATCAAACATTAACGATAATGCATTGTTCCAAACACTCCTTAAAGTACCCTCATTTGTCCAACTTTGTAAATCTGCTCATCATTCTACCAAGACACTTAAACATTCCCTTAGTTTGTTTGAACTCACGATTCATTCTCGATCTCGGAAGAGACGTGTAATACTTATGAGGTCGAAGATGAGAACTTGGAAGACCATCCTGAGCTATTTGATGATGATGATGATAGAGTTGGAGTTTTGCTCTCTTGCCTTTTGTCTTAGCAACTCGAGCATCACTCAAAGGTACAAAGATGCAGGATGAGTTCATAGTGAAGGTGCATCCCTTTGGGGTTGGTGGAATTGGTGCAAAGTTTCTATAGAGACGGTGAGAAGCATCCCGTATGGAAGAGCAACCGATCCTTGAGTTGGAATATCAATCATTCTCCTAGCTATGTAGTAGGCCAAGTTGAATGGTTGTCGGTGGACAAGTTGTAGAGCATGTGACAAAGGCAAGCGTTTATGTGATCCCTATTTCCTATGGTGCAAATGAAGTTGGCTCTAAGTAACTCCTCCCATTTCTTAAATTTGGGTTTAAGTTCATTTAGCTCCATTCCATATGGATCTCGGTCTACCTCTTTTCCCTTTCGGGTAACTCGGGTTGTATCACCTTTTGGGTTAAAAAGGTGTTCACGGATGACATCCTTATCGGCCAAACGGGTTAGGTAGGGAGAGGTGCGGTCATTGATTACATCAAGAGCGGTGAGAGACCACTTATCCGTGTAGACACAAGTTCCTCGGTTGGGAATTCCTAGCACTTGAGCAAAATCGCTTAAGGTGATGGTGTAGTCGTTTTGATTGATTCTAAACCTAAGACAAAGTTCATCATCGTCTTCATCACTAAAGCCGGTCACACTAGCATAGAATTCTAACACAAACCTAGGACAAATTGGTTCATTGATGTCAAGAAGACAATCGAATTTGATGGCGGCTAGTTCTTCACGAAGATTGGTATGTTCAAGGAAGGACGAGTGAATGATTTTACCCTCATGGAAATACCTTGATTCTAGACCTCTAAATATTTCTACTTGTTCCTTGGTAAGTCCTTTGGTTTTGTGGTGTTTGGGAATGTAGTTAAGTGTGTCTTTGTGATCATAAAATCTTGCGGCTACCATGGTTATTCCTAAGGACAAGAATTGATATGTTAAAATAAGAATAAATTTTAACGTTTTGGTTCTAGTGTGCCTATATGAAAACAATTTGAGTTGCGGTTATCTCGACTCATTTTATGCTCAAAATGGTTTTAGTGGGTGTTTGGCAAATACCATGAGATAACCCAAATGCTCCTAATTCAATGTGGCTTCATTTGAATATACCGGAATGCATATTAGTTATGCAATACCTTTAGTATTCAAGAGCATGCAAGTGATGAAAATTTAACGTTTCTATTTGTATTAGCAATGAAAAAATTGTTTTCCTACAAGTGAGAAGCTTTTTTAAAACTTTTGACATGGGGTGTTTGGTTGTTTGAATAAGGCCTTATATTCATTATCTATCAATTAGTGGGAAACATGATTTGTTTATGTAATATGATAATGTAATACCTAATTTCAATGACTATTTATGCATTTTGCCAATTGAATCCATATTTGGTATATAAGTATACATAAAACCCCATGTAATGATTTGTGATAGTTTTGTGCACAAATAAGAATCCTAGACTCAGAATTAAGAGAGAAAATGTAGTTAGGATACTTACAATGATGTTATCTTCATGATTAGTGAGTGGGAAGGTGTCAATAATGAGCTTGGTTTAAGTTTTACACGCTTTTGGTAAAGTGGGTTGTGAGGAAGAGGATGTTTTGTATATAGCGCTTTGTTGCTCAGAGACCACGGACCGACGGCACCAAAAATTGGTTCCGTCTTTGTTGTCGTTGGTGCCGTACACAGAGAGGTGTACAAG
The DNA here is from genome assembly GCA_022545495.1 of Chrysanthemum lavandulifolium. Taxonomy (NCBI): domain Eukaryota; kingdom Viridiplantae; phylum Streptophyta; class Magnoliopsida; order Asterales; family Asteraceae; genus Chrysanthemum; species Chrysanthemum lavandulifolium. The sequence goes on along the minus strand of CM040239.1, from coordinate 106,226,450 downwards.
ACAAAATTGTTTTGTTTTGATTATTCTAATGTTTTGGGCTATGTTTATCCTACATGTTTGGTTCCATTAATCCTAAACCAAGTCTAAGAAGATTAAAAGGTTCTCGCTTAAGAGGTTTAGTTAAGATGTCGGCAATGTTGTCTTCGGAGGATACTTTCTCGATTGAAATGTTTCCTTTTGAACATTGTCGCAAGAAAGTGATGACGGATTTCAATGTGCTTTGTACGAGCATGTTGAACGGGATTCTTGTTGAGATCGATGGCTCCTTTGTTGTCAAAGTATCACAATGTCGTTGAGATGAATTTCGTAGTTCACGAGAGCTTGCTTCATCCAAAGAGCTTGTTGACATGCTTTTCCGGGCCGAGACGCACTCGCTCAGAGTTGAGATGGCTAAAGCCGTTTGCTTCTTTGCAAACCATGAGGTGAGACAATGTCCAACAAAAGTGCAAATACCACTTGTACTTTTTCTATCGACATAATCACCGGTATGATCCGAGTCGGCATACACTATGGTTTCTATACCGCCCTTTGGGATACCATAATCCTAAACACGTTGTTCCTTAATATATCTAAAATCCTTTTAAGGCTTCTAAGTGTGATGCTTTTGGGTTTTCTTGAAAGCAAGACATAGACAAACACTAAACATAATGTCGGGTCTACTAGCCATAAGATAGAGTAGGCTACCAATCATTCCTCTATATTTAGTGTTATCTACGGATTCACCTTCTTCGTCCTCATGAGTTTAGTGTCCGAGGACATGGGTGTTTTAGTTGGTTTGGAATCTTCAAGACCAAATTTCTTAAGCATGTCTTTTATATATTTAGATTGGTTAAAGAAAATACCATCTTCTAGTTGTTTAATTTGAAGTCCAAGAAAGAAGTTTAACTCACCCATCATACTCATTTCAAACTCATCATGCATGATTTTAGAGAAATCATCACATAGTTCTTGACAAGTTGATCCGAATATAATGTCATCAACGATATTTGAACAATAATAATTTGTTATTCCTTTTCTTGGTAAAAGAGTATTATCTACTAATCCCATAGTATATTTGTTATCAATAAGAAAAGTCTTAAGACGGTCGTACCAAGCTTTAGGTGCTTGTTTAAGGTCAGATAATGCTTTCTTGAGTTTGAAGACATGATGTGGTTTCTCAAAGTCGGTAAAACCGGAGGTTGAGCAACATACACTTCTTTGTTAATGAACCCATTAAGGAAAGCACTTTTAACATCCATTTGAAATAATTTAAAGTCATAAGCACATGCATAAGCAAGTAATATTCTAATAGATTCAAGTCTAGCTACCGTGCATAAGTTTCATCATAGTCAATTCCTTCTTGTTGATTATAACCTTGTGCGACAAGCCTAGCTTTGTTTCTAGATACTACACCATTTTCGCCCATTTTATTTCGAAAGACCCATTTTGTTCCAATTATAGTTTGATCTTTGGGTTTGGAACTAGTTTCAAACATCATTTCTAACGAATTGGTTTAATTCTTCTTGCATGGCCATTACCCATGATTCATCTTTTATTGCTTCATTTATGGTTTTCGGTTCAATGGTGGATACAAAACAAAAATGATTACTTTGATTTTGGGCTTGTGACCTTAAGGTTCTTTGATTAAGTTGTCCTGTGACCTTTTCTAAAGGATGACTTTTAGATTCTTTGATGTTGATAATTTCCTTATTTAATGGTTCATCTTCCTTGTTATTATTAATTTGACTTTCAACTAAGCCATCATCTACCAAAGGTGATGTCTTAGAGGGAGGTGGACTTTCGTCAAATGTTATGTTCAACGATTCCTCGACTATCATTGTTTCTTTATTTAAGACAATGTAAGCTTTACTAGTTTGAGAGTAACCAAGAAATACACCTTCATAAGACTTTGGGTCAAACTTGGTGAGATAATTCTTAGTATTAAGAATAAAGCATTTACAACCAAAGACTCTAAAATATCCTAACGCTGGCTTTTTACCTTTATAAAGTTCATATGGTGTTTTGTTTAGAAAAGGACGATTAAGACTCTATTTAAAGTATATGTAGAAGTGTCAACACGTTACACCAAAACTTTTGAGGAATGTTTTGTTCATTAAGCATTGTTCTACTCATTTCTTGAATTGTTCTATTTTTACGCTCTACTACTCCATTTGATTGAGGTGTTCGAGCGAAAAGTTATGTGTTATACGATTTGTATCACAAAAGTTTCCAAATTGAGTTTCGTTGTCAAATTCACGACCATGATCCGCTCGGATCGACACAATTTTGACACCTAGAAGGTTTTGAATTTTCTTGCTAAGTATTTCAAATTTATCAAAAGCTTCATTTTGGTTTTCAAAATAACGCCCAAGTAAACCTCGAGTAATCATCTACTATAACTAAAGTGTATAAGTTGCCTCCATAGCTTCTTATAGCGGATGGTCCAAACAAGTCCATATGTAATAACTCTAGACACTTAGATGTGGACACCATATTTTAGATTTGTGACTACTATGTGTTTGTTTACCAATTTTGCAAGCGCCGCAAAAGTGTTGGTCATATTTTAGTTTTGGTAAATTCCTAACCAACTCTTTTGAAGATAGGTTTTGTATAAGTCTCATATTAGCGTGACCTGCGCCTATGCCAAAGAGATGAGCTATCGCTAATGTTGTTAAGCAAAGTTTGTCATTATATGTTTTATCTATTTTCATGACGATATGTTATTTTTCCTAACTCCTTTAGCTATGGTGATACCATCTTTTAGTATTTTACTACCATTTTCATCAAATAGTACTTTATACTTTTATCACATAGTTGGCTAATACTAAGTAGATTAAATCCTAACCTATCCACATGAGCAACATTTTCAATAGTTAGGGAGTTATGAGCAATCGTACCTTTGCCAATGATTTTGCTTTTGAGATTGCTACCGAAGTGACATTACCTCCGCTATACTCTTGGTATGATGAGAAGAGACTTTGTTGCCCGTCATGTGTCGTGAGCATCCACTATCTTTTATCCATTCATCGTGGTTCCAATCCAACTTTCAAGCATACCTAAGAAGCAAATAACTCAAGCATTTGGTCCCCAATATCTCATGGGTCCGTTTGGGTTAAACATACCATTTATTTGATTCATGTATGGAAATGATGGGTAAGAGTTCCATGGCATGTAACTGGAGTTTGATATGGTCTAGGAAAACTTTGATTCCAACCGTTGTGTTGGTAGTTAGTTGAACGTTGTGGTTGCTCTTAGGAAAGGGCGTTTGGCAAAAGAAGTTTTATATCGTTGTTGAGTAGTTTTTGATCTAAATTCATTTTTAACAAGTCCTACTCTCGATGTAATAGCTGGTTTTAGTTTAACATTATCATTGGTTTTCTTTGTTACTTTAACAAATTCAAGACGGTCCAGATTGCGAACATTCTGCTCATTGGTACCCGCTGTACCATTTTGCACAACGGACGAAACCCTTATTTTGGTTCCGTCTCGTCCGTGGCCGCATCGCAGCAATTTTGATGAATGTTCGTCCTTTTCGGCCGTTTTGTTTTGACTCTTTGAAATAATACTTCATTAAAACCTTGCCCATTCATGTCTCCTCGGTGTTTTATGGATTTTAACTATTTCATCGGCAAGAGCGATGTTTTTGTTAAACCTTTTAAACTTAGAATTATTTTCTATTAGAACTTCTTGCGAGCTTTAGTTTTTCTATTTCAAGATTAAGCTCTTGACATGATTTACAATCATCGCCATTTGCTTTTCCTTTTCAAGACTTTTGCTTTTCTTTCAACTCATATACTTCATTTTCCAAAATTCCTTTTGGTTTTTAGAAATTTATTTTAGTTATGATTTTAGACTTAGCTCACACAATTGATTATATTGTTTTGCAAGGTGTCATCATCTATAGAAGAATAAGAAGAGTCATAAAGTACCTCATTTGACTCATGTGCCATTAGAGCGATCTCTTCCTTGCTTGATTCTTCATCGCCTTCACTATCACCCAAGCACCACTTACAAAAGCTCGTTGAGTTTTGCTTTTAGGTGGCTTGGGACATTCTCCTATGAGATGACTTGCATCACCACATCTAAAACACTTTCTTTCACCTTTACTCTTCTTATCATCCCGATCTTTTCGAATGGCTTCTTCTTTCTCGAGGTTGTCTTACAAACTTTCCTCTTCTTCTAAAGAACTTCTTGAAATCTCTAACGGTCATGGCATACTCCTCATCTTCACTACCGAACAAGATTCATCATCATCGCTGATTCCGCCTTTGCTTTTAGAGCAACGGATTTGATCTTCGCTTCTTCCTTTGATGATCTCCGAATCTTTCTCCATTACCATTTCGTGAACTTTAAGGTTGCTAATTAGCTCGCCTAGTGACATTATTGAGAGATCTTTGATTCTTCAATAGCGGTCACTTTAGCTCCCATTTGGGATGGAGTGCTCTAAGAAATTTCCACAAAGTTCTTACTACGAAAAGATTCATCAAGTGCTTTAATTGATGTAATGATAGTGTTGAACGAGCAAAGCCACAATCAATGGTTTCATCTTCGGGATAACAAATTGTTCATATTGTTGAACAAGAAGATCAATTTTGTTATCCTTGACTTGTAATTACCTTGATGTGTAACAATTAAAGATTCCCAAATATCTTCATGGTTTCACACATAAAAATTCTTTCATATTCTTTTATAGGTAAAGCATTATAAAGCATCATTTTAGCTTCATTATTTTTAGCAACTAATTTCTTTTGTTCATCAACGGAAATATCCTTTGTTGTAGAACTAAAATCTCCTTTAACAATAATAAACCAAAGATCTATATCTTTTGATTTTACATATGTTTCAAACGGTTTTTCCAATAGATAAATCCATTGGTTTCAAAGAGTGGTGGTCTTTGCATAGATTGCCCTTCTTTAAAGTTTTCGTAATCCATGGATCGCTTCAAGTTTATAAAATACAAGTTATTTTAGAAATTCTTGAGCAACGAGGCTCGTACCAATTGTAGAAAACTAGAAGGGGTTGAATAGTTTACCAATTAAAAACTTTGTTTTGAACTTATTGAAAGATCAATTGATATTGATCTTGAGTATGTTAATGAAATATGCAAGCAATGTGTAATAAGTAAATAAGGAAAGAAATGATCAAACCACAACAAGTTGTTTATAGTGGTTCGCCTACAAGGACTCTTTTTCCTTGCCCTACTCCACTCCCCGAGTCTCACACTCGAGAATTTAACTTCACTAGTCAACAAGCTCCTTTCACCGGCGGAGAAAACCTTTACACTATGATAAACACATGCTAACGGCGAGAACCCGATCGATGAAGTAAAGCCTTAGGTAATCCGAGTGTCGTCCCAAAGAGTCGTGACCTTGAAAGAAATACGATGTTAAGAATTAATATAATTTGATAATGGTATGATAAAGTAGATAGAATTATTCTAAATACACGTAAATAAGAGTTTAGGATAAAGAGATAGAAGAGTGAGGCTTAACCAAGATTACAGATATGAATTAATTCTCAATATTAAGGTTCAATATAGTGGGTGAATATCGCCGACTCCTTTGTTCAATTGCCTTAGCCTATGATTCTTAGATCCCTCACCCCAGATGTTGCAATCAAACTTATTAGGCTCGCTCCTCCGCTTGGAACGTGTGGGAACGGAACGCCCAACCATTTCCTTAGCCGCTTTTGATTTCCATGCCGTTTCCTAGCCGTTTCTAGATTTCCAATAAGTTTTCAAGTCGCTTCGATGGGTTTTGATGGGTTTTACGAGAAAAATCAGGCACACCTATATTCAAACGACAAATTTTCGCTCGAAATGACTAAATATAGAGATCCGAAGAGAAGTGGAAGTGATCGTTTATTTGTGTTGGAGAAGACAAAGATGTGAGAAAATGTTATTTTATTTTAGCTCTCTTTCCTTTTATTGGGAACGGTCCCAAAATTTCAATTTGTGAGAGTAAAAAAATTCTACTAGTGGCATACTGCTTTTCTTCTTATCTTGTTTATTTTCATTTGAATAAGTTAAGACTTTGTATTAAAAAAATGGTTTTTCTAACTTATGCCCTAAGGCACAAGTTAAGCACATCGAAAGTACACAGAGACTCACTGAAAAGTACACAGGGATTCACATAAAAGTACAGACAAGTGTACTTTTATGTAGGTCCATGTGTACTTTCGTGTACTTTTTAGGTAAGTTAACTTGCCTTAGGCACAAGTTAGAAAACCTTTAAAAAA
>CM040239.1:106020134-106220134 GCA_022545495.1 Chrysanthemum lavandulifolium | reverse complement strand
GGTGTTTACGGGTAGTTATGAAGCAAGGATATGATTAACTCAACATCATATGAACATAGCCCAAAGAATATTTAGACCAAAACACTTCTCATTTGGAAGAACCCAAATCACGCATAAACCCTAAGTTTCAAAATCAATCAATTCATGTTTCGGTAAGATTTGAGGATAAAGATATTATCATTGATGCTAAATACACGTTTTGAAACAATCCTTATAACCAAAACTCACGGTTTGATTATATGATCATACACTTATCGTAGATCATAAAAGCGAGATTATACATAGTTTTAACCGTTGGATTTTGAGAAATTCAAAACCATTGCTTAAAAACATGTAAACGCAGTAATCACTTACAAAATGATGATCTCAAACACGGATTTGAAGATTGATTCTTGTGCGTAGGATATGTTTGGTTGATAGTAATAAATGAGAAGAGTTAAGTTAGGTGGGGTTTTATTTAAAATTCACTTTAAGTTTTTGATGAGTTTGGTCCCTCCACCTTTTCCATTTTCATCCAAAGCCTTTAACTTCCAATTTGGTTACAGACCAAGATTTTGTAAAAGAACCTTGACGACACTCCTCTCGACTTGAGAAAATAATGAAAGGTTATAAATTAAAGTCCGAGGAGTGTCAATGAACCGTAAATTTACCACCATTTGTAATAGAATCAAGCGAGATGTGATAACATGCAAGTGCAGATGTTTTGAAGAAGTTAATGGATTATTTTCTCCCTCAATACTTGATCGGAAAAATCTTCAATTTTGAAAGATTAAAGTGTTGACGGAAGAAATGTACTTGCCATGTTGAAAGAAATATAGAGTAGAAGAATATTTTTGTTGTTTATCGTTTTATATTTTTGTATTTTGTTTTGAAAATATATTTACAAAAGAGGTTTTGGTGTTCGATGGTTTTTAAGATCGTTTTAAGAGGTCATCCAGGTTCCTCTTGAGTCGAACACCTCATACCAATTCGATTGGACCAACTCATTAAACCGAGTGAGGCAAGGCTTTGTGAGCGGATCCGCCAATGGTATTGAGACCACAAAGTATAATTCAGCGGTACCGCTCCACGCGCCCTTGATGAAATGATAGCGTGATCGATGTGCTTTGATTTAGTCGAATCGAAGTTGCGACGAGATTGCAATGGCACTGATTGTCGCAAAGACATCGGATTCTCACAACACGTAACCATAGTCTTTGAGTTGTGTTCGCATCCGGATGACTTGAGCACAACATGCGGACATGGCTACATATTACGCTTGATAGATGGCGATGATGTCGCCCCGCTTCTTAGATTGCCAAGACACCGGCTTATCACCAAGAAATTGTAGAGCCTCAAGTACTTTTCCTCGAGTCTAAGCATCCTGCGTGATCGGTACGAAAAAGGCTATTAGTTCAAAACCGTAATCCTTCTGATACCGGATCCCCAAATTAATGGTTCCTTTATGTATCGGAGGATTCTTTTGGCCTCGAGAGGTGTGTTTCGGTTGGTCGCGATCGATAAGCGGAGCATAGATAAATGGCAAAGACAATATCAGTCTGCTAGGCATTAGATACATGAGGGACCCAATAATACCTCGGTATTTGGTGGGGTCAACTAATTTCCCATGTAAATCAAAGATCTAGCTTCTTGGTATGAGTCATTGGTGTGGCATAAGTATCACGAGTTTTCATTCCAAATTTGTTTAACAATTCAAGGGCATATTCGATCGACTCTAAAAATACCACGGGGTGATTGATGAACTTGCAGTCCTAGAAAGAACGTAGTTCACCCATCATGGACATTTCAAAATTTTTCTTCATGAGTTTTGCAAAGCGATTGAAAACTTTTATGTGTTGACCCAAAATGATGTCATCCACGAATTTGAACAATTAAGATGTGTGCCCGTGATATTGTATGAAAAGAGTTGGGTCAACCGAGCCTTTGGTGAAATTATTGGCAATGAGGAAAGATGATAGCTTATCGCACCATGCCCAGGGGCTTGTTTGAGACCATAGAGCTTTGTTCGGTTTGTAAACATGGTTCGGGAACTCGGGATCAACGAATCCATCGGTTTGGCGACATAGACCGCTTTTAAGTTGCCCATTGAGAAACGCCGTTTGACATCCATCCGATGACCGTCATGTTCATGTGAGCCGCGAATGCAAGAAATATCGAACGACCTCAAGACGAGCAAGCTGGAGCAAAAGATTCTTCAAAGTCTATCCCTTCTTCACGACGATAACCCTTAGCAACTAGCCGTGACTTGTTTCGGATAACATTTCCAAAGATCCAATTTGTTTTCCAAATCCATTTTAGACCAATAGACGACCCACTCGCTGGTCTTTCAACGATTCCATACTTCAAGACGCTTGAATTGGTTGAGTTCTTCCCGCATGGATTCAATCCAGCTTGTCTTTTGTCATTGCATCCTTAATGTTTTTAGGTTCAGTTAGCGCGGCGAGTGCATAAATGCAATGTTCACCGTCGTGTGTAGACGCTGTCTTGTAACGATCGGGTTGATTCGGGTTGCCAATAATGTTAGCCGAGGATGGTCTTTGTCCATCTATGTGTAGAGGTTGATGTTGATATACATTGTGCGCATTACGAGGATTCAAATGGTTTGTGGAAGATTCCGCAACATCGGTGTAGCGCCTCATTAGCAAACGGGTCAAGAACGCATTTGGATCAAAATCGCAGTGGGGTACTTCATTCGAGAATATCATCACCGGTTCATCATTGTTGAAGCGGTGTGTTCAATCGTTGCGTTGGAGTCAATTGGTGTAGGTGCATCGTCAATGTGGTTGTTGTAGCGGTGTATCGGTATAGGGATATTATCGGGTTGTGCAATGAAGCAATGGATACACCAGAGCACATTCATCAATATCGTCATAGAAACGTAGGAGCAAATAACCTTTCCATTTGTTGACGAGTTAGGCGAGGGCTTTCTTCACCGATGATGGGGGTTGAGGGAAGTTTAAGCGGTTGTGGCCGGGTTCTAAGTCGTTATACTCGGAAGCCATTTCCGTGAGTTCATCGAAATGAGCATGAATCGCTTCCATAACCTCCTTAGTTCGACGATTCCGATTGAAACCTTTAGAATTGTCACAAGATCCAATAAAGACTCCAATATCGCTTTGGCTTTAGCTTTCCAAAATCATCACGATCATTATTTGGATAGCGAGAGGATCCAAATACATGAAAGTGTTCGAGGTTCGGTTTATGGTTGTGGACAAGCTCAAAGGTGTTTTGTTGTGGCGTTTGTGATCATGGAGCGGTTTTGAGTATAGCATGCGTAGATATAGCTTCCACCATAAGTAACTGGAAGTTTAGCATTGATTAACATTGTATAATGACAAGCCCACTAACGCTCGGTTTCGTCTTTCAACAACTCCGCTTGTTCGTGTGTCCGTGTAATGGATGTTTGATCTGTCAATTCACTTTCTCATAAAATTCACGAAGGGTTTTGTTAACAAATTCGGTTCCTTTCTGCATTCGATGATTACGACGGTGTTGCGAGCCGAACACCGTATTTTTGTGAAAGGTGATGATCATTTGTGGAGCTTGGTCTTTGCTACGAAGAAAGTAGACCCAAGTCCATCGAGTAGTCATCAACGATTACTAAGATGTAACGTTGCCATTTATCGCTTGCACGCGCATCGGGCCACACAAATCCATGTGAAGAAGATGAAGCACATCTTTGAGAGTCGTGTTCCACCTTTGAAGGAAAATGAGCACGAGTGCTTTTCCCTTGTTCACGGTCGAGCAAAGGTGATCTTTTGAATACCGGAATCGGGAGTCCTTCAACTAGTTTGTGTCGAGCAAGATTGGTGATGGTTTGAAAGTTTAGATGTGAGAGCAATGATTGCCATAGCCGTGATTTTGTAGATGTTGCCTTTGAAAGTAAGCAAACGGGAGAGGAAGCAACCATGTCTTGATAGAGATAGTGTAGATCGGAATTACGCGAGGCGGACATAAGATCGTTTCCTTGTAGATCACGAATGAAACAAGTTTTCTCCCCGAAGCAACCTCCAAATCTCCATCACAAAATTGACCTCTCGAAACAGAGTTGTGACCGAGGCCTTCCACATAGTAAACCTCGCTATTTCGATGTTCCCATGAACATAATCTCCGTAGCCCATGATGGTCGCTGCAGCGATCGTTCGAATCGGCGGTGCCAATGAACTTTGCAATAAAGTTTGATAGCAGTTTAAGATCGCTGTCATGTGTCGGGAACATCCGCTATCAACAATCGAGGAGAATGATCAGATCACTGCATTACACACGGGCGACTACGTATGGAATAGAAGTAGATGTGGAACCCGAAATATTAGAGGGTTCCAAGGTGTACATTAGACATACACACATTCACAATTTTAGGCATCCATTTAAATCCAGTGTGTTATATATCCATTTCGCCATCTATAACTACTCTTTGCTTTAGTCTTAGTGAAATCACTAGGTGGTACTACATTCTTAGGAGGTGGCGGTAGCTAACGCGATAGCAATGGTTGCCTTAGAATCTAAAGAGGTGGTTTACAAGCCACGATCGAGAATGATTAGTGGGCCTAGAGGTATTCCGATTCTTAGGATTCCGTAATCTAGAGATTATAGCTTTAGCAACACATTTGTCATGACAATCGAATTCATACTCTTTGACAAATATCACAAGGTGCGATGGTGAATATCAAAGGTACTTAACGGTTTAGCATTTGTTACATCACTATTTCTATTACATTTGCATGACGCAATATCTATAGTGGAGCAACAAGATTTTTATTCGAGTCCTAGGGTGTTCTTCACTTTAGCATTCCTTATTGATCTTTTCTTAGGTCGCAACTTCCTATTCTTCGATCGAGTGCTCCTAGGTGTGAAGTGTGGGCGTTTGGAAAGATGCAACTATTCTGTTTCAAGAGGGAAACACATTAGCAACTTGTGATTTGGCGGTGGGAATTCGGGTTCACGATTACTAAGTGACTGTGCTAATCTCTTAATCACGAGAGGCGGAGTTGTTCATACTTTCCTAACATTTCCGTAACTTAGAGATGGTGTGAATCGATCTTGATTTTCGAACAGAATATTACCAAAGAAAATTCATGACTTCTCTATTGTGAGCAAGATAGTGATCAAGTTCATTAGATGCTTCATCTCGAGTCTTTTTGAGTAAATCAAATATGACACCATATTCTGCTTAACTTTTAAAAGTTCTTGTTCATATTTAGAGATTTGACTTTTCAAAGACACGCTTTGATCATCCGGATGCTCAATAGTAGTATCGTAAGATTTTGCACTCAATTGAGCGATTTTCTTTTGAAAACTAAGTTGATGGTTGTGAATATCTTTTCACACCAATGAAGACGACGTTTTGCATTGTTAATTTCGTGTAATCGTTTATTTTCGCCTTTTAAAGACTCGATCCAAGCAGTTATCGGTGTTCTCAACGATTACGCAGCTTCAACAATATCACAGAGATATGTTCGGATGCATATGGCAAACGAATAGAAACGGCACAACATTATGGATATCAAGACGTATAACATCTTCCAAGAGTCGATCAACATCTTTTCATAGCAGTTTCTTTTATGCTTTGTGTTAGTAATAGATGTTTCATTTTTTCTAAAACGCTTTTCATTACCCAAGTTCCTTATGAAAATCCTTTTCCTGTGCAATTGCACAACTTTTCAAGTTTTTAACATTAGGTAAAGATTTTTCGAAAAATGTCTCTTTGTTCTCTCGCCATAGGTGATTGAAAATGTTCAATTTTGATTTGGATCGATATTCTATCTCATGTTGTAAAATTTTGAGGTCACCATGAAAATGTCAAAATATCGGCGATTTTTCGATTTTCGGGTTTTGAGTTTACTTCACTAATGGAAGGTAAAGGACCATAAGTTTGTGCAAAGTCATTTTGGGATTAGATAGAAGACTCGGGAGTTTTGATGATAACCCTTGGTGTGTTAGTTGAATCCGTTGGTGTGTGAAAGTGACCGCGTTTTATAATTAAAAGGTTTGTTGTAAACAACATTTTTAATTTTGATCGACTCGTCTTCGCATCTAATTCCTCTTGACGATGGTATTCAACAACACTCATGACAAGATTATCAATTTTGTATTCAAGACCGAAACTTGAGAGTTGTTTTGGATGTTTTAGTGAAAGCTTAGGTTTGTAATCACTAGATTTTTCCATATCCTTTTGATTGGGTTTTAATGTAAACTTTTCAATAGTCATTACAGATTCACCATGTTTGTAAACAACAGATTTTAAACTCTTTAAGTTTGTTTTGCAAGCGATGATTTCTTCAAGAAGGTCATCTACCCGATTCGTTGAATGCTTTTTGTACGTGAGAAGCTGTTTTTGACAATTTAACAACTCAAATTTTTAGCTTGTTGATTTTCCAAGGTGAGGCGTTAATTTGCTTTTATGTTCATGTTTGATTGTTCTATTTGGACAACAAAGCATTCTTCGAGGCGGCTAGATCACGATCCGTCTCTAAATATTTTTCGTTTTGATGAGATTTTGCAAAAGCGGCTTCAAAACCTTTTTCACGGTTTTCTTGAGTTTTGAAAAATTGAGTTGCATTTGTAAACATTCAAAATCCTTGGTTAACGATTGCATTTATGCGTTTAAGGACCGATTTAATGCATAACATTCCTCCATTTTGATTTTATGGTCTTGAATTAACCGAGCAAAATCGGATGAGGCACAGATCATCTTGTTCAACGCGAGTCTCAACATGATCATTCTTTAGATCCTCGGGCACGATTACGTAGTCAATTTGATTATCAAGGGGACCATAAGGTCATCTTGATCGCCAAATGTAACTTCTGTGGTTAACTTGAAAATCATCGAGGAAGATGTAGAAGACTCATTTGAATAGCCGATCCGTGCGGATTCGAGATATGGCGGAGATATTAGTCGAGATATGATGATGGTTTGTTCGGTACTGAGACAAGCCATCAATGTCATCACATTGGGCCTGAATCACTCATATGCGGCTCATGCATATTAGCCATCAACATAACGTTTGCATTAGCTGCAAGTCCTCCATATCATCATCTCGAGTGCAGACCGCCATAAAGCTCGTTCTTTGTTTGTAAGAGTTCCACCGCTTCATCCTTAAGAGCCAAAAGTAAGGCCTCTTTGAAATAAGCACGCCCCTAGTCCTTGGCTTTGGGCATGCATTAGCCAGTGTCCCTTTTCATTGCGGTTGTAGCATCTAAGACCATTTAACCGATTCGAGCATTTCCGTCCACCACTTGAGCTCGTTGTTATTCCTACCCAAAGATTAAACCTCGACCACCTCCCATCCGGCGACCATAATCACGATTACGAACTTCAACCGTCCATTGTTCACAGCGGCTTGAGTCCGTGTGTTAGATGAGGAACGAATCGATTGTTGGATTTGTTGGTGTATCGCCAAACGCATTAGCAATCATCACAAATCCTTGTTGCAATGCTTGAATGGATCGATTTCCTCGGTAGCTTCAACGACATATGCTTGAGCATTGTTGTCGTATGGGACCAATTGATTTTGTTGAGGTTGAGGTTATTCTTTGTGAAGGTGTGTTGGAGCGGTGGTTGAGTTCTTTGGTTGAGAGGATAAGTCATTGAGCATACAAGGCAAGTTGTTGATTGTCCGGTTGTATTTGTTTAGCAATTTGAGCACGGAGAATCCTTTCCGATCAACTTCCTTTTCATGAGGCTTCAAGTAATCGTACAACAATCCATAAGTAGAATGATGCATGTTCTTATTGACGGAGAAAATGACATACTTCTCCCATTCGGACCAAGACTACTCGAGAACTTAGTATTCACTGCGCAATTCTTGGCATGATGATGTTGTGTTTATCAAATCATTGATGATGTACGAAAATCGGTGATGATATGACTCAAGTGTCTCTCGGGTTCAATCATGAAGTGTTCATAGGCCAAGTAAATTTTGGATTCCAAATCCTCCGATTGGTCTGAGATCCTTCCATAGAAGCGAATATGATCCGCATTTTTGTGCGATCTTTTGAGCATCAACACTACGAAGAATTGGGTTTGGTAATCCTAAGAGGATGTATTCCATTGCAAGTTCATCGCCCATAGTGTAGAAGTTACAGAGATTTAAGTGCCTGTGAGAGCAATGTTGGTTTGTTCATCTCTTGGTGGAGAATGATTGGATCTCCGGGTACAATGACGGTGGGCATCTCAAATGGACCTTCTAAGATAACCTTCTTTAAGAACTTTCCATGTGGCTTTAGATCACAAAACCTAAAGAACCTTATCACCCATTGATCATAGTTTCGAGAGTGAGCATTGGAGGTCTATCAGTGATCCGGCTTCATGAATTGATTGTTGGTCGCTTAAAGCTTCACATCTTTGCAAACCAAGTGGGTTCCTTCATAGTGCTTCGTGATGGATGTTGATTGAAATCATTTGTATAGGGTGAGCTTGAATGTTAGGTGGTGGTTGAACCATTTGTGGTTGTGGAATTGCACCAAGTTGTGGAGTATGTTCTTGATTAAATTGTTGTTGATAAGTTGCTTGTTGTTGATTCCATTGTTGATGTTGTGGAGTTAATTGTTGTTGTTGTTGATGATTATGAGTGTGAGGAAGTAGTTAGAGTATGGTGGTTGAGACATGATGATAAACTTGTGTAGTAAGAATGGATCTTTGTAGTCGAATGAACCTTTGTTGATGAAGTATACTTAGGCGTAGAAATGACAAGAACCAAGTAGCACTTATCGTAAACACCAAAAGTTACGCGTAACAAGAATAGTTATCGTGGGATTTAGCTTGCAGCGTAAGCGGGAAAAAAAAAAGACTAAAGTTCTGGCGTAAGCGATGAAGTTAGGCGTGAAAGTTAGGCGTGGGATTACCTTATCGTGGGACTAAGTCTCACGTAAGATGAATCTTAAGCGTAAGATTTTCTCGGCGTAAGCTTTATGCTTAAGCGTAAGATTAGGGTTTTATCCAGTGATCTTTTACACTTCACGGTGCAAGAGATATCCAAAGTCGGCGATTTTCGGACTTATCCAAGTAAGAAAACACGAATAAACCGAAAATTGAAGATCGAACCAAGGAAAGTCTTACAGCGTAAATTTAGGGTTTGACACGTGTAAGATTACTCGTAACTTTGATTCTATCAAATTTGTTTCTAAGCGGTTTTTGTGATGAGATAGCTTCAATATCACCAAAATAACACAAAGTGTGAAACTTGATGATCCAAAGCTTCTAAAACAGTTGTCGTAGGATAATACCCTAAATGCAAAAACAAGCTTAAAAACAAGGAAAAACACGTAAAGTTCCAAACTTTTGCCAAAAACCAATAGTTTAACACCTAATAACGTTGAAAGTACAAGAATCTTGGATTCAAAGTGTAAAAATTAGTTTTTAAGCGTACCAAAGATTGTGTTATCTTCTGCGTAAGACCCAAAACCAAAAACTTCAAAACAAGCAGTACACCCAACTATTTGTGATTGATATCTGGCGATAGGTCACAAGTTTTACAACAAGTTTTATTTAGAAAGAGATAAGGCGATTGAACAAGTAAGTCAAAACACACACAAGAATACTTGACGGTTATGCGTAGAGGTGTAGTGAAGAGAATAACTTGAACAACCAACCTTCAAATGAAGGTTAATACAAAGTATTTATAAGCGAGTGAGGAAATGGCAACACCTCTCCTTCCCTATTCCTTATTGAGGCAGGCGCCGAACATGGGCGCCTACATGTTCTGGACCTTAAACAAACATAAAGCCATAACAAAGCTACCTATTACATATGAAATATAAATCTTAAATCTGAGGTTTAGGAGTGATTCCAACATTTTCAATAAGAATGAATTAAAAATCATTCTGAAATAATGTAATTCCTTTATTATATAAAATATATGTAGTTAGTAGTTTTTGAAAATGTGGATCTTGATTCCTTGATAATCTTCGTTGTATATAAAGCAAAAATATTTTATTTAAAACTTACAAAAATTAAAATTGGATAACGTTTCATTTTAAAAACTTAAATTTTCACATATAAATTCAAACAACGTTATCTTAATAAAATAATCACCATAACAATGTTCCCACCCAAAATTAAAAGAGAAAAAGGAAAAAGAAAATACATATAACTTTTGACGACTTTTAGAATTAGTTGCTAAAAGAAATAAGATGGTTTTTTTTTTTTTTTTTTTTTTTTTTTTTAATCCTAATAATAATAATTTTCAAAAACTCATCCACAAACTCTATTATATAAAACATTATATTACAACTTTCTTTTATTATTGTGGTAGTTCATAGTTGATTGATGCAGGACACGAAAGCGAATTTAGATAAACTCTAATCCAAGGGTGATAACAAAGACGCACCTTGTGGGAATAAAACCCAAAACAAAAGTAAAGACTCTCAAATAAAGTTTTATTATGATTCTCTTAATAATTACAATGATAATGATCCATATATTTATGGGAGGTGATTTGTCTGTAAAACTTTTGCCATACACCACTAAATTGTGCATCATCACATGTTGTCTTGTATGCATCGATGTCGTTTAGTGGTGTGCACCACTTTTTACAGTACATATCACCTCCCTATATTTATAAGGGACCAAACTTGTGTCTAGAAAGACCTAAATAAAATAAAGAAAGAATTAAAACATTCCTAATTAATAATTATCCTAAAAATGATTTAAACATAAAAGCAATATTCTGGAACCGACCGATTCACGGGCGTAATTGAGTAAATCATACACGGCGTAATCGTGGATAATCGAATGGATAAAGCCCGAATATACAATGAATAATACTCGTCCGTCTGCATTTAACATCTCAACCGATTCTATGTATCACAAATTATGCATATTTTTGTTTCTTAAACATAGCTCTTAAGGCTACGTTAAACTTTTCACTTTCTCAAGATATTCAAAGTATTATCCGTAAAGCTGTTTGGTTTGTAAATAGATTAGATAAAAAATGAGAAGGAAAGGCATGAGAAAAAAACTTATAGAGACACATGGAGTACAAAACTAATAAAAATAGTTTTGTGGGTTCAGTTGACCCCTTGGGCCTACGGGTTCCGTTCTTGCCCGTGACGCATATATGGTGTATCGATTGAAAGTCATTTATATGCAAAACTATAGAAGTATAGAGTACAAACAATATTTTCTGCATAAAGAAACAATTACCTGCAATGATCAGTGGGTATTTAAATTAATTTTAGTTTCTATTTTCAATAGATTTTATTAGTGACCCTGTATTTTTATTCAAAGATTTTATCTTCATGTATTCAATCGTAGTAAAAATGTTCAAGAATTCTTGGAAATTCAGACATAGGTTATTTCTAAGTCTTGGAAATTCAGCCCAAACAGAGTTTAAATGCATTGGACTTCAGCCCAATTATAAACCACTAAAGTCCATGGGATAGATTGATGCGGGTCTAAATTTTGTACTAGTATTTTCTAACATCCCAAATATTAGACCGCTAAAGAAAAAAATAACTCGACACTTTTTAAATTAAGAGACAAAATTTTTGAGCTTTAAAACTACTTTGAAATAAGTTTGTGAATGTAGGAAAACATGTAGACCTTAGATTAAACGAAAAGTTTCATTTTTTTATAAGCATGTTGGTTTGAAAGTATATATGCAGTTAATGATATTTGTAGAGTGTAGAGTTTCTAAAACTCATGACTAGTATAAGATTTAACTCATTCATGTGTTTAACATACCATTCCAAAGTAATAGTTATTTTGTTTAACAAATACTCTTCTCAGGTCAATGTTCTAACAAAACATTTTTGGCTTTTGTTTGATGACAACTTTTTATTCTTTTTTTGTAAAGGCTATTTGTTTAATGACACACTTGAACCATGTCCAACAAACAAACCATAGTTTTATTTTAAAGACAAGGGATAATTGTTTCTAAATGTATCGAAGTTATCACTTTTTGCTAAGTTGTGTATGCATTTATTAATCCTCTTAAAAAATGCAAACAATTTACTAATCCTACTATTATATACATAATTTAACATTTGTTTAGAGATATTTACATAAATCGTCCTTGTGGCTAGAAACAAATTGCAATGACAATCCTTAAATTTATTTACATAATTCGTCCTTTTGGTTAGGCCGGTCAAAGATCGGTCAACGCCACGTGTCACAACATGAGTGGTGCCACGTGTCGTCGGGTCGGATCAGTGAACGGGTCGGGTCGGGTTGCCACGTGGGCCAATGAGGTGGTGCCACGTAGCATTGTTAAAATATACCATATATTTGGCTACCCCTAGGATTCGAACTGGGATATTTGTGTTGGAAGCAAAGCTTTGCCCAACTGGGCTAAGCATAGCTTCAATAATATTCCCCTAAATTAATTACATAAACTTTCCTAAAATTTAAGGGCCCAATTCAATAACACTAAAAGATTCCATTTAGTTTTTGGACTATCAATTTAAAAGGTTATATGGACTGTAAAAAAATAAATAAATATAACGTCAAACTCGTTTTTTCGTGCTCTGTCCAATGGTATGCTAGGGGAATTTTTTCGACTTCGTAAGAACCTCGAAAAATGCGAAAACGTCGTCGAAAATTCGAAAACCTCCTTTTCCGAGGGTTCAAAGGAAGTCGAAAAATTCCCCGAGCATACCATTGGAAAGAGCACGAAAAACGAGACGGTATTTTCTCAATTTTGAACCGCGAGAACCCTTTTAAAATGACAGTCAAATTCTATTCGACCATTTTATTTATAAAAAGCCGTGGGAACATATGTTAAATAGAACCAACCGGACTATGATACATGAATGTATGCCCATCTCAGATGGGTATCAGCTTGGCCTCCCACTCAACCCTCCAGGGTTCGATCCCCAGTGGAGGAAAATTTTGGATTTATTTTCTAACGCCACGTGGCACCACGTCATTGGTCCACGTGGCAACCGACCCGATCCAACCCATTGACCGACCGACCCGATATGACGTGGCACCACTCATGTGGTGACACGTGGCATTGACCAATCCGTTGACCATGCTAACCACAAGGACGATTTCTGAAAATAACTGTAAGGACTTCCGTTGCAATTTGGTCCTTACCACAAGGACGATTTATGTAAATAACTCTAAACAAATGATAAATATGTATATAATAGTAGGATTAGTAAATTATTTGCATTGTTTAGAAGGATTAATAGATTGATACACAACTTAGCAAAAAGTGATAACTTTGATACATTTAAAAACAAGAGTAAACTACACCATTCGTCCTTGTGGTATACATTGACCATCAAGTTTCGTCCTTTGACCAAAAAAATTGCACCGTTGGTCCTTAACTGCGAAACGTTAGTCATCGTTGGTCCCTCACCCTAACTGGTTGGACTAACGGACGTTAAGCCTATTTAAGTGGAGGGTATAATGGTCATTTCACACTTCATCTTCTTTCTTTATGCCCCCCACCACCAAAACAGCCATGGTACCATTTCTTTGCTGAGGTGATAAAATAACAAACTTATAACAAAAAGGAACCAAAACAAATCTACCACTAAATTAGGAATTAACAAAAGCAGATCTTTACCAAATAAACTTGATCTTAAGCACAAACTGAACACTAGCATCTACAGTAAACAAGGATAAACAACAAAAATTACAAAACCCATCGAAAATAAGCTTCATCCCTCACCGGTAAAACGTGACCCATGAATATTGAAGATACAAAAACCGGAGCCAAGAACTTGTAGTATCATGAATATTGGAAGAATGGTGTAGTTTACTCTATCTTCAATCATTATCTTCCATCTTCATTAAAATTTATCACCACCATCACCACTAATTTCCAGTGGTACACTGTCATCATCTCACCACCAGCAACACCACCATCGTCATACAACCACAACCAAGATCCAAGAGTCGTGAACCGCAACCACCAACCACCTCTGGCTACAATAGCAGTGTCATCACCATTATCAAAAATTGCAACAACCAACCACCATCTACCTTCGGCTACAACCGCAACCACCCAAAACCAACCACCATCTACCTTCGCGTGGTTTTGGATTTGGATCCACCGGTTGTTTTGGATCCACCGGTTGTTTTGGGTGTCTACTCAAATAGAAAAGTAGAAAAGTAGAAATAGAAAAGTAGAAAAATAGGAAACAAATATTATGGGTTAATGATCGAAACCCATGAATCTTTTTCATATGTCTTTTTCATATTATGGGTTAAAAATAGAAAAGTAGGAAACAAAGATGGATTTAAAAGTAAAAAAAAAAAGGCCAATAAGACATGGGTATGTTCGAAAATCGGTGTTGATGTTTATGATGAATGAAGATTAGATTTTCACTAATTATGGGTGTTGATTTAAGGGTTTGTGAGGTGGCCGGAAATGATGGGAGCGGTGGTGTATGGTGGGAGTGGTAGTTGTGGATTGGTGGGTGAAGAAGATGAAAATGAGGATGGATATGAAAATAAAGAGGTGGTTGGTGATTTTTGGATTTGTTTTTGATGATTTGTTGTTTGTTGATGAAGATGGTGATGACTTGATGAAGATGAAGTGGGTGGGAAAAGACAAAAGTGGGTGGTGGGAAAAGAAAAAATACCCTTCATTTAATAAGGCTAACGCTTGTTAGTCCAATCCGGTTAGGGTGGGGACCAGCGACGACTAACATTCGCAGCTACGACCGACACAGTAATTTTTCGGTCAAATTACTTAAACTGATAGTCAACGATATCACGTTAACGAATGGTGTAGTTTACTCTAAAAACAATTATCCAAAAGATTATAATGATAGTGTACCTTCTTGTCCTTTCAAGCAAATGATTGAGACTATACTATTTGACTTATAATCTAAGTCTTATTTTCATATAAAAGTCAACATAGTAATACTATGTATATCATTAACAATGTTTATAAATTGATGACATATATAGATTGAATACTCTGATAAAAGGTAGAGTATTCTTTTTATATCAGTACGCGTGTAATTGCTTAAAGATTTTCTTCTAAATTTGTTTAGAGATTGCGATTCTTTTAAGTTTGGATAAACATGATCGGTCATGTTCCCTTACAAACAAATAAAAGACCGGATCCCGCATCTACAAGTCTACAACACAATAGGTAGTGTGTTCAATTATTTAGTTAGTATATCGTTAATTACTTTTTTGATAAAGATAAGTTGTATAATTTTCAATATACCAATTGGAGTACTTTGTTGACCTAATTATTTTGACTTCATTGTTGAGGATTTATTTATTTTTATTATTTCATCTAAAAAAAAGTTAACAAAATAGTACTCCTTTCTTTGTCACTTTGGTATCTCAAGTGTATAAATTCTTTAATATATCCACAGTTTGAGTTAAAGTGTCAACTAATGTATTTAATCATGTGTGTTGTGTTTAAAACCATTATCTTCAAATTATTTCTAGCTTTGTCAACGAAGTATATAACTTATGTAATCTGTATAAAATTTTCTACTGAATTACGTTTATGATAAGTTTGGCACGTATAGTATATGCGTTGATGCATATTATGAGAATTAACTAGCTAGCTTGTTATATTAGGGTTAGGGAGCAATACGAGATAAAATTGATTGTTTTCGGAACCGAAAAGTTCTTTATTTGGTGACTAAGCTCACATATTAGTTGCTATGTTGATGCAAAGGAAGAATGCTATTCTAGTTGCTTTTCCGATACACTTATCTAATTTCATCGTTCGTGTTCAATTTGTATGTATTAATGTATGAAAAAAAAAATTTCCCAATCAAAATAAATATCAAAATAAATAAAGAAATGTAAAAAATATTAAAATAACCAATCTCTGTATCTTTATTTGGTATAGAAGTCTTATTCTTATGATAATGGTACACCAACCTTTGCTTTCAAAATAATGTGTAAATATACATATCAAGAAGTTCTATAACTCTTTTGTGATACATGAATCTTTACTTCCCGGAAAACTTTGTAAATTTAAATAGGGTGAATCAATATCGTAACATACTTATATGTAATGTTAATATACTTTCAATTCTGGCTTTAAAAGTTACAATAATGTCCCTGCCGTTTGCGTTAGCTTTCATCGTTAGTCATTTGACATTTTTTCACTTAAAAAGTTCTGATAATGGTCCATGTGGTTTGCTTTGACTTTCACCGTTAGTCCTTTGACTTTCATCTTTTCATACACGCTTTTTACACGTTTTAAACATGTTTTACACACGTTTTTATATACATTTTTTACATTTTATACACTTTTTTGTACGTTTATACGATGCGTTTTTTACGTTTTATACAAGCTTTTTAAAAGCGTTTTATATCGTTTTTACACAATTCTATGCGTTTTATATACGGTTGTATATACATTTTCACACGTTTTATACACGTTTTTTTAAATGTTTTTATATACGTTTTTACACATTTTATATACATTTTACGTTTTATACACGCTTTTTAAAAGCGTTTATATATATTTTTACACAATTCTATGCACGTTTTATATACGGTTGTATATCGTTTTCACACTTTTTATACACGTTTTTATACATGTTTTTACACGTTTTTATACATTTTATATACAATTTTACATGTTTTTTACACGTTATTAAACACATTTTATACACGTTTTATGCACATTTTATACACGGTTTTATGTACCTTTTTGCACGTTTATACATATTTTAAAAAACGTTTTTATATACATTTTTTACACAATTCTATGCACGTTTTTATATACGGTTGTATATATGTTTTTCACACTTTTTTATACACTTTTTTTACATGTTTTTATACTCGTTCTTTACACATTTTTATATACATTTTTACATGTTATTATATACGTTTTTTACACATTTTTTACACGTTTTTATGCACATTTTTATACACGATTTTATGTACCTTTTTTTGCGTTTTATGCATATTTTAAAAACGTTTTTATATCGTTTTTACATGATTTTATGCGTTTTATACATGATTTTGTATGTTTTTTTACGTTTTATACAAGTTTAAACGTTTTATACACGTTGAAAACGTGTATAAAACATGTTCAAATAACGTGTGAAAACGTGTAAAAATATGCAAATAACGTGTAAAAATGTATAAAATCGTAAAAACGTGTGTATAAAACATGTATAAAACATGTATAAAATGTGTAAAAATGTGTATAAACAGATGAAAGTCAAAGGACTAACGGTAAAAGTCAAATCAAACCAAAGGGACAATTATTATAACTTTTAAAGTGAAAAAATGTCGAAGCGACTAACGGTGAAAGCCAATATAAACGGCGAGGACCACTATTGTAACTTTTTAAAGTGGTAGCATCAATATTACGTATATTGGTAAAGATTTGAAAGTATATTACGTGATGCGGAGATTAAAATAAATATGTTATGTATATTGGCAAATTTGAGAAAGTTTGTTACGTATATTCAGCTTTCACCCATTTAAATATTAGTAAGAGGCAAATGAAAGAATAACAATTGATTTCGGAGTTGAAAACAGATTATACTACTAATTGACTTAACTCGCAAACTAGCAAAATGCTATACATGTATGTAGTAAAGTTATATGTATAATACATTGTATATGAAATGATTTATACACTTAAAATATAACGAATATGGGATAGAATGTGTTGTTCGGTTTATTTCTAGATTTGTCTTTGTAAACTTTAGCTTTTAGTGTTTTGCTATTAGCTTTTTTGTTTTAATATAATTCTGGCGTTAAAAAAAACATATATTTTTTTAACACTGTTTTTTTTTTGATTATTTCACACAATTTGAGCTTGCTGAACGCAACTATATCAAATTTAGAGAAGTACCCTGAATGTTTTATCTATACGTAAAATAAGTTACTCCGTATAATATTATGGTACATTAAGGAGTCCTTTCAAAATGATAAGATCAAATTATAAAAATGCAAATATAATTACAATTGATGATGAGAGGTAACATTATAAATTGCTTAATTCCAAAAATGACAAAGTTGATTGATCTCTTTGAGACAAAATAAAGAGATCAACTACAAAATTCCTCTTCCTGTTTGGGTTTTTTTTCTTTGTCAAAATTCCTCGTTGGTACATTGGTACAGATTTTTTTGTTTCCATCAAATATTCCGGCGACACCCAAATATTCCGGCGATAGCGGATCTGTGGTGATGGCGGATCTGTAGATCTATAAAAAAGATCAAGAAAAACTTGTAGATCTATTCAAAAAAATCAAGAAAAATTTTTAGATCTATAAAAAATCAAGAGTGATCAGGTGATGGCGGATCTGTGGTGATGGCGGATCTGTGGTGATGTTGATCAGGTGGTGATGGTGATGAGGTGGTGATGGCGGATCTGTTGTGGTGTTGATGAGGTGGTGATGGTGATGAGGTGGTGTATGGGTTTTCAGGTTTTATGGGCGATTTGTCAAAATTTTGTAGTTTTAAATGGTCAGAAGTGTTGCCGGAAGTGTTGGTCGGAATATTTGGGTGTCGGAAGTGCTTTTAGTCTATCAGGAATATTTGGGTGTCACGAATAGATTATAAATTGGTTCTTTAACATGCAAGGTTTCAATTAATAAAACCTCATGAGTGAGGCACCATAAAAATAAATAGAATCATGTCCTTTTGCCATTATTTAATGGCATCATCAATGGTAGTTAGGTTAGTTGGTTCCATAGTTGTTTTTGTATGCAATAAGTCCCAATAGCATAGGATAGGCCCATACACCCATGCTCCATTTTATTAGGAGTGTACTCATGGTCTCGTGCTTATATTTTAAGAGCAAATATAAGGAAGGTTTTGTAAAATAACGATAGCAAGCGGTATCAATAAGCATCAATAAGCAGTTGTTTGTTTTGATAAAGCATTGAATACAATAATTGTATAGTCATAATTAGTAAGTGGAAACACTAACTGCTCGTAAATGCTATTAGAAGTAGCATTTTGATTTGGAGCGTTTACAAAAAGTAAAAATGTTAGTTGCTTGTTTTCAAACATGTATTTTGTACAAAACGCTAACCACTAGTTGCTAGTTGCATTAAAACGCCTTTAAACGCTTGCTACCAAATATATCCATATTCTATTTGTACCATACTAAGTCTAACCTGTGTATATTACAATAAAGTTGTGATTGTCTATATGTTACTTAGTGTCTATAAGGTACTCATATCTCGTTTCGACAAAATTATGCATTGTTATTATATTGTTGTCGTACGTGGAGTATTATATCTTGGGTGTTGTAATCGTTTTCTTGAGAACGAAATTTGTAGTTTGTGCATGCTTAGTCACATTTCGGTAGGTCTTCTCTCAAATGGCTGATCTACGCCAAGGAAGAGCTAACCGTTTTCTTTCTTTGTGTTTGCATATACACATGATTCAAATAATGGTTGTAGTAGGTGAGTAATCTAGTGATGATAAGTGTGTACTAACATACAAGTATAAGCTTATTGCTTATAACATTTATGACGATTTATATGTCTGAATGTATGTTTCAAAAGCCGTCTCATTCCCTTCTTTTATTTTCATGATTAATTATCTCGTAATGACTTTTGTTTATATAACGTCAAGGTGTTTAAACCCGAACGTGAAAATAACCGTTGCTTTGAGAGATTGGGTGATCCGTTCATGTGTTTCGGTTCGACCTGATTGATTTTAATACCTTGTACCTAGCCTCTCGGCTTCTCGCTAGCTAGGTTGGTGTTTATCAATAAAAGTTGGGGGGTTGAAAAAATAGCCTCGTATAATAGTATGACATCGTATAATAGTATAACATACTATATAAGTCGAGAATACATTATATATGCATGCATGTAGATAAGTAAGTAAGTACTTTTCTAGCTCGAGACTCAACTTTAAGATGTATTGATTGACCTAAAAAGATGTTGAGAATAATAGTGATAGAAATTTTTAATCCAAATGAGTCCATGGGTTGTTACCAAAAGTGGAGTTGGTATAGGAATTTTTAGTGATCACTATGCATATCGTTAAGAGTGTTCTCAATATTAGGGTGATTTAGTATATAATAAATTAAAGAATAAGTGTTGGAAAATTGGTTGGCAAAGTGAATTTTGACCAACTTTGACATGATTATCTATATGTATGTGTCACATATATGATTAATAGTTTGTAGGTTCGCGTTCTCCTAGAGAGAGCTTTGATAAGCTTTATATGTCCAAAATAGAGTTGATGTGAATGATATATCGGTTCTCAAAGTTAGGCATTTAATACCATGTATAAAGAGGAAAAGTAGTTTATTTTCAATCCCACATCGATTGGGATGGGTAAACTAGAGAAGTCTATTGTGTATAAATAGAGGCACAATTCCTCAAGTTTTCACACATCAAATCAATAAGTATTATTGATTTCCAACGTGAGGAATCACGATCTCTTAAGATGAAATTCACGCGGTTTAGTTAAGTTCGACAGACAACTTCTTGTTTTGGTGTTGTCTTCTCGGAAGCAGACGAATCTGTTTTAAGGAAGCGTGTAAAACACGTCGCTCGGCTTTTAGTCTTCTTTGTTGATCTCTATTGGTGATCAGTAAGTCTTTGACTATTTTATTATTTTATTTAAGAAAATTAAAAGGGCTTTTTTTCAAGTGTGGTCCGTTTTTAAACTTTTTCATCTCCCAAAAGAGCCATGCTCAATCCAAGGACTTGCTCAACCCCGACCTTTCAACCGCTCAAGTACAAAAAGAATGATGACGTGGCAAAATTTGGGTGGAGTCGGCGATCAGTCGAGTAGTTGAGCGATCAAGTCGGCAGTTGAGCGATCAAAGGAATGACACGTGTCATAAAAATAATGGACTTGGCGGTTGAGCGGTCTTGGTTGAGCAGTCTTAGGTTGAGCATAGCTCTTTTGGGAAAGAGATGAAAAAGTCTAAATCAAGTAAGCAAAAAAAGTCCTAGTTTATTATTTTATTTAATTATCGTTTATCCGCTTACATTCTGTTTGTATTTAATTTTACATTATTTATTCTTTATTAATTTTATTTATTGTAATTTAGATTTTATTAATAAAAGTGTAACCGTTTCCTACAATCTTAAAAGCGGATTGTGTAATGTAATTAAAACACTTTTATTAAAATCGATTTATATAATTAATGATTTTATACAAACTGTTTTCTCCTGAAACCAAGATTGAGTTTCTTTGAAAATCGGTTTATAACTAAACAAAATTTTAATTAACAGATTTGGTATAACAAGTTTATAAGCGATTTTTAAAGCAGTTTATTGAATCGGTTTATATTGAAACCATGATGAGTTTCTTTTCAAAGCGATTTATTTAGTTTGTTTATTGCATATGTTATTGTTTAAATATGGATTTTGAAACCAAGCTTGTGTTTTCTCGAATCATATTTGGTACAAGTTTACATAAACCATGTCTAGTTTATTAGATACCATATTGTTTTAACAATTTTAAGCTGTTTTGTGTTTAAATATTCACAAGTTAGCGATGGTAACATAATTTGTCACCCTAGTGAATATTGCGAATGTAATTGGTGCGCTAATTACTAACATGGTTAAAAATCATGATGAAATCGATTCATTGAAACCAAGTGGAGTTTCTTTGAAACAAATCTCATAAAATACAAGTTGTTATTTTATTAGATTACTAGAACGTGTTTATTGAAACCAAGATGAGTTTGTTTGAAACAAAATCTGATAATATACAAGTTGTTATCATATTTGGTGGAAAAGTTTATTTGACTTGTTTAGCTTATTTAAACCAGGTTGAGTTTAATTATAATTAAATATAGTTCTAGAAACTTTATGCATTTGGAAGTAGATCTATAGAAACCTTGTTGAGTTTCTTTGAAAGAGTAAATCTATTTTGAAACCTTGTCGAGTTTCATTGTAGAATTAGACCATGTGATGCAGATCTATTAAGATATTCTTAAAGAAGATTGACAAAATCATATTACAAATTTGTTTTTGTTTAAAAACATTATGTAATATGCGATATTGTTTAATTGTTTAAGACTTGTTTAAAAGCGGTTTTGTATAATGGATCTTACAAAACAATAGTGTTTTAAACAAAATTTGATGTTATCGTGTTTGTTAAGAAACACTTTGTGATATAACAAGTTGTTAATTATTCCAAACTTAGTTTTAGACTAATAACGGAATCTCGTATTAACAGAATGTTCGGAATGTCATGAGTGACATCTAAAGGATCTGCTCCCGAACTTGATGAAAGGGAGACCGATACTCGAGTTATGTGTATGGTAGATGCTTTAAAGCATTCAGATTTTATGTGCCATAACTATGGGTTAAATGGCCTGAATGAAATGAAAATTGTTGCCAAGGTGGGATCCGACATTAGAAAATGGTGTATTAACACTTGGACATCATGTCATGAGTATGATGATAAGAGTTTGGTTAACTCTTTCAAAGTAGCAGAAAATGGAGATGCAATTTATGGGCAATTTATAGCGCTAATAGCAAGGAAAAGACATGTGGAAAAGAGCTTAAGTGAACCAACACGTTGTATGTGCTAGAGATTGTAGGAATATTGTGTCCGGATGGTTGCTTAATAAATTTGGCTTTATTTTTATTTTAATCAAATAAAATTGAGTTAACATTGAACAAAATTTTGGTCGGTAAGGGTTATGCCCTTCATTAAATGTTTAAGATTTTTTTTTTTTTTTATTTTATTTTTTTATTTATTTTTTTTTTTTTTTAATAAAATGAGTATGAATCCGACTTATTTGATCCTTTGAATGTATAGCATGGCCAACTCGGACATGTTAATTTTAACTCAATACATTGTTTAATTAAATAAACGGACACGGATTACAAAAGTAAAACTTATGTTGAAGCCAAATTGACAAGATTGTCTTTTCACTCGGTTGACCGAAAATTAACCGAACCCTTGATTCACATAGTTTTATGTGATTTGGAATCGATGCCTACTCAGGTAGCAATTAAGTACTTCATCGTAATTGTTGATGGTAGCACGAAATATTACGACTTTTACTTACTTGAGAGTAAGGATATAGACAAGATTGATCTATACAAATAAGTTAAGAATAAACTTATTATCGAAAACAAGGCGGTTCGAAGTGATATTAGAGATGAATATATGTCTCCATTTCATGTATGTTCTAAACATGGAATAAGACATAAATTTATTGCTCCTTATACACCACAACATAATTGTTGATAGAAAAGATGGTTATGCCATGCCTTAAAGATATGGTTATGCCATGTTGTTAAAGTCATGGTTTAAGCCATGGCATGTGGGGAAAGCGGTTTTATTGGATACTTATCTTTTAGATAAGATCCTGTAAGAAAAGAAGATAGTTCTATGAATTATGGATGGGAAGAAAATCATCCTATAAGTACTTACGAATGTGGGGTGTCTATCTGTCCGGCACCCAAGGTATTGGACCTAAAGCGTGGATTGTATATTTTGTTATATGCTCACTACTGATGGTGCTTATCATTTATTTGGATATGATTCGGAAAATCGAATATATACAAAGATACGATAATGGAATCAAGGAAAACTTTCATTATTTGAAACTATGTTTCCTTATTTATCCAAGAAAAATGGATGTTCATCTAGACTCGATGATCTGATTGTCCATGATGAGAGGTAACTAAATGATGATGTTCTTCATGATGAGAGACATCAAGATGATAATGTTGTTCGATAAGAGACAACAAGAGCGATAATGATCTCCAAGATGAGAGACAAGATCAAGCGAGGAAGAAGAGGTTGAACCTAGAAGAAGCAAAAGGGCAAGAACAGAAATCGTTTGGACTCAATTTTGTTTCTTTTATGGTTGAAAACGAACCTAATTCATACCGAGGCGATTACTTCCTCGGAAGGGCCTCGATGGAAAGAAGCCATTAAAAGTGAAATAGATTTTATTTTACAAAATCATACTTGGGAGCTCGTGGATTTACCTCACGGTTGTAAACCACTAAGCTATAAATGGATCTTCAAGAAGAGATGAAAGCCGATGGCACCATTGACAAGTATAAAGCAAGATTAGTAATCAAAGGTTTAAACAACGATAAGGTCTTGATTACTTTGATACATATTCGCTTTATTATGCGAATAACCTCGATTAGGATGATACTTGCTATTGCCGCTTTAAGAAATTTGGAAGTTCACCAAATGGATGTGAAACGGCATTTCTAAGCGAAGATTTAGAAGAAGAAATCTACATGAACCAACACGAGGGTTTCATGGCTCTGGTAAAGAGAACAAAGTTTGTAGGCTTGTTAAGTCATTATATGGCTTAAAGCAAGCTCCCAAATAATGACATCTAAATTTTTTACCACGTCATGTCAGAACGTGGAATCAAAATTAATGGATGTATGTGAAAAAAAAGAAAGGAAAAAAATCACTAGTATATATGTAATCGTGTGTTTATACATGGATGGTATACTTATCACCGGAAGTTATAACAAGGTAAACAAATCCACTAATGAAATATTGGAGTCAATATTTGACATGAACTACATTTGTTGTTCGATATAGTTTTGGAACTAAGATCATATGAAACCACATAGATTTGTTTTAATTCAAAAACATTATAAGGGCAATATTATTGAGAGGTTCAATGTGGGGATTAGGCCTTGCTAGCACTCCAACGACATCTTTTAAATCTATTTAAAATAGAGGTAGAGGTGTTGCCCATTTGAATACTCAAAGAATATTGGGTATCTTATGTGTCTAATGACGTATGTGAGACTGATTTAGAAGTTATAATCACGTTACGTAAATATACCAATAATTCAAGTGATGACCATTTGAATAGAATTACAAGAGTACTATGATACTTATGATATTGCATTTTGGAAGATATCCAACTGCTATCTAATGATAGAGTAATGCAAATATGGATTCTTACATAAAGAATCTAGATCCACTAGATCGGATGTATTGAGTCTATGTGGGAAGCTATGTCTTGAAAATCTTAAAGTATTTCAAAGCAGACTTTTATAGCTAAATCTATGATGGAATTTGAAATTATCATTTGAGATAAATTTATAGAATATGTGGGATATCTCGTTAATTCATAGAGGACATACCAAGATGGCATAAGCCGTAGCGACCATCTATATAAAGTGTGATAGTCGATTGGAAATTGTGAGCTCATATCACAATGTAAAGCGGTAAGTCGAGACATATCCATCATAGGCGTTGATTGGTGCGACAACTACTCTCAACTAGAGTTATCACGATTGACTACGTAAAGCCAATGGGTAACATCACGGATCCGCTTACGAAGGCTTAAGAAGAGAGTTAGTTAGTAAGTCGTCTAAAGGAATGGGACTAAAGCCCTTGAAGGAATGAGTTTCTATGAAGGAAAACCTAACCCGTTATTTGGAGATCCCAAGATCGGGGTTCAATAGGACAACCTAATCATAGAAATGTAAGGGAAGTCACGTCAATGTGGGGGAGTTACTAAATGTTGTAACTTCCTAGTCCATTCCTATAACAATTGTGACTTGTTGAGAGGTTAAACATATGGCTTTAATGATTCAGGATGAAATCACAAAGTATAATGGTTCAAGATGAAATCACAAAACATATGTTTTTAATGATTCAAGATGAAATCACCTATGTGAGAGAGAAGTGGGGTCGCTTTGAAGGGAATTATGGGGGGCGCAAATCCTAAGAGCTCTTGCAGAACCAGACAAATGTTGAGGACCATAATGAACATGACTATGAGGGCTTAACAATGTTAGGGAGAGTCTTGTGTGAAATGTATTGTCGTCTACAGTCTAAAGCAAGCTCGGTTCAAAGACATTGCGTCTCTCGACACCTAGGAGGCTAAGTGCATTTCACAAGGAAGGTTCAAAGGGTCACACCTACCTATCCTTTACAAGATTCAACTATTGGAATTTCATCGTAATTTTTTGTATTACGACCGATCTCCATTCATGTGGGGATTGTTGGAAAATTGGTTGGCAAAGTGAATTTTGACCAACTTTGAACACAATTATCTATATGTATGTGTCACATATATATGTCCAAAATAGAGTTGATGTGAATGAGATATCGGTTCTCAAAGTTAGGCATTCGATACCATGCCTAAAGAGGAAAAGTAGTTTATTTTCAATCCGCATGGGTGGGATGAGTAAACTTAGGAGTCTATTGTGTATAAATAGAGGCCTAATTCCTCAGTTTTCACATCAAATCAATAAGTATTATTGATTTCCAATGTAAGGAATCGATCTCTTAAGATGAAATTAAGGCGGTTTAGTTAAGTTCGACGATTCTTGTTTTGGTTTAATTTGTTGTACCCTAGGAAGCAGACAGCGAATCATTTTTAAGGGGCGTGTAAAACACGTGCCTCGAACTTTTAGTGGTTCTTTGTTGATCTCTATTGGTGATCAAGTAAGTCTTTTGACTATTTTATTATTTTATTTAATTATCGTTTATCACGCTTACTTACTCATTTGTATTTAATTTTACATTATTTATTCTTGTTAATTTTATTTATTGTAATTTAGATTTTATTAATAAAAGTGTAAGTTTCCATACAATAAGTAATAAAGTAAATATGTTTTTTCTTTCTTTTTAATTTCAAAACACCTTTGTTTAAACTCATTGGCAACACGCAAAAGGCTTAAACCAATTAACAAACTCATTGGGAGAGTGTTGGCCAGTGCTCGCGTGAATTTCTGTTATGTGATGTTATCGACCATATTTTTTAACAATTAATTTACAAATAATAATAACGGAGATCTTGTTTAGTTTCCTTTTCGTTTTCGAGTCTAGGTAGATCTTTGTTATTACTTTGAGTTAGGGAGTGACTAGTGGGTAGCTTAAAAAAAAAAAAACCCTACAAAGTTAAAATGTTTTTAAATAATGTAATGGTTCACTTTTTGTATTTTAGTTGAGTGACTTATCGATTCGAGGATGAACCCTTCGTCAATTTTGGAGCCGAATCGGTTCGACCTCATGCTTTGCAATGGTGGCGACTCGGTCGGCGCGAATGGCGAACGAATCGGTCGACCAAACCACTATGGGCGACCTAATGGCTTTATTTTTAAGTGCTTGGCTTAGTAGCTTGATTAGATTGTACATTGTGGTTAAATGGTTGTATATTTTGGTGAAAGGGTGAATTAAATAGTGTATTAACTATATGTGTTTAATAGTGTTTTTTTAGTTTTATTTGTGCTTCAAATAGTTGTAACTTATGTTTTTTTACTTGTATTTGCTTAAAAGTTCTATATTAGGAAGTCTTAAAAAATTAATAGGAGGGAAGGTACAACATGAATTATAAGGTAGTATAGATATTGTCGAGCCTATCGTTATTTCTATCAAACGAAATAACGTCATCGAAAAAGTTATTCGTTTGTCTTTTTGGAAGCAACTTTAGTTTTGATAACTATAATTAATAAGGAGAGTTATTTTACATATCAAACTTTTCTCATATCGAGCTCATCTCCACTATCCAATTTAAAAGAAATTAATCTTTGAGATTAAAAAACATTTTATTATTTCACCTATTTTTATAATTTAAATATCTCTTAAACCATTAATCGTTAGAGAAAATATTTACACCGTCGCGACGAACGTTTAATTATCTTTTCATAGATGAGCACTTTGATATACTTTTCGACATTGTTTTCCGTATTTTTCTCGTTTTTTTAAGTTTTTTCGTTTTTTTACGTTACTGAAATTTCCATGAAAAAATCATATATGATTAAACACTAAATTGAATATCACATGTGATATTACATATCATATATGATTTAACACTAATATCACATGTGATAATCAAATTAGTGTTTATCATATATGATTTTTTAATGCATATTTCAGTAACGTAAAAAAACGACAAAACATAAAAAAAAAAACTTGAAAATACGAGATTTTTTTCGAAGTATATCAAAGTGCTTATTTTATAAATATAATTAAATCTTCATCATAATGATATATTTTTTCGAACGATTAACGATTTGAAAAATATTAATATTTGAAAAAAATGATGAAGGTGGGTTTTTAATTGTTGTGATTCAATTAGATCGAATAAATATGGAGAAATTGAAAATGTGTAAAGGAGTGCGTATTTGCGATACAAAACATCGCTTTGCATTATACATCATCAATAAAACTTGTATATGGGAAATATAAAGTTTTAAGTTTTAGTGGGTATATCTTAAATCTTAATTAATTTAAAGTTTAGAATTTAGTATAAACATTACTCTATATTTATATGTTTCCAAGACTTTCTTTTTAATGACAAAGGATAGCAGTTTGTCAAATATTCTCTTAAGATAAGATTATAGAAAGATTTTCTGATAGCTAAAATGGTTTCCTTCACTACCTTTTTACATATAAATGATAAACAAATAAAGGAAATTATTACAAAAAGCAGATTAATTTTTTTATAACGGTTCCTACTTCCCTGTCATTTTTAGGGTTAGTTAATATAGTAAAAGTTTCGGTTGCATGTCGCAAAGAATAGGGTAATATTGTTTCCAAAAGTAATTTATATAGTAGTATTAATTTGTATCATTTTCCTTCATAAATGGAATTTATGTACAATAATACGTAATTAAATGCATGTTTGTAACGTATACAATGCAATGGCTTTATAT
Source organism: Chrysanthemum lavandulifolium (assembly GCA_022545495.1). Lineage (NCBI taxonomy): Eukaryota > Viridiplantae > Streptophyta > Magnoliopsida > Asterales > Asteraceae > Chrysanthemum > Chrysanthemum lavandulifolium. The sequence continues at coordinate 106,191,652 of CM040239.1, read as the reverse complement.
TTGGTTATGGCTTAACTTGTCAGGATAATGCATCTTGCTCGATCAAAAGATATAAACAATTTTCCTGAAAGTTAGGAGTATAGCTGCAAAGGCAAAATTTGTATTGTGATCATCATTAAGTTGACCTAGTTTTACTTAGATTTCAAGCTTTAGAGCTATGACTATGAACCAATGATGGTGATGAATGTACTCATTTGCAGGTAGTGCAAAACGAAATCAAATTGTAGGTGAATGAAAATGGAAGCAAAATAAAGGGAGTTACTATACATTAAAAGCTACCAAAATTTGTTATCATCAAGCATGCTTCACATGCAAGTTCTTGTGAGTTTGTATGCTAACGAAGTCAAATGCACGTCGAATAAACAAAAAGTTAGTTGTTAACATCATTGAGATATGGCAAACCTATATCATATTTTTTAAGGATAATTATCTAGAAATGATTTAAATTGTCATTTTTTTCAATTGTGTGAAGCCTTTTTTTATTTTTTGTTATTATATATCTTAAATTTTTAAATTTTGACCTTGTGTATATTTGCTCATGTAAAATGATCATTTTAACCTTATATTTTGTAACCATTATGTTGACAGCGAAAGATAAAGTGATCATTTTACATGAATAAAATACACACAAAAGTCGAAATCAGAAAATTTAAGGTATATAATAGTAAAAAATAAATAAGACTATACACAATTAAAAAAAGTAACAAGTTATATATATTTCTAGATAATTATTCCTATTTTCTATATATACTTTTAGCTACATATATTCGAATATAATAGTTTTCTTACATACATAGACATACAAATAAGAAATAATATGTATATATAATTACAATTAGAGATCTGCACGCGATGCGGCATGCATCTGACTATATTTTATTGGAATGTGATGTAATGCGACCATACTTTTTTAACAATTAATTTACAAATAAAATAACTTTAGTTAAGGCAAGAAGTATAATTTCATCTTTGTTAACAAGGCTACCACAAACAAAATCTTGATTTTTTCCTTGATCTGATCACCTTTAGATTATTGGACCTTAAGAAATGTTTAGCCTAACATTTAGCTAATTTGGATAAGTCCAAATTATAACTAAACTACATTGCTCAATTTAATGACCCTACCAACACAAATATATAACTCACTCGCGACCTACTGACCGACCTTTTGTACACGACTAACATATTATTATTTTTCATTTTTACAACTTTTAACAACAAAAATAAAATTCATTAATAATAAACCACATTACATAATAACCCAAAATACCATTCCTTATACCAAAATTATTTAAAACATTATGTATCGAAACAAATTTTAGATATCATTTTGTTGCAAGTCCAATGACATTTTCATATGATAAAGCCCACTATTTGATCCATCACCCGATATTCGGATAAAGAGTCTAAAACAATATGATAGAAAGTCCAATTATTCGGGCGAATATCGCTATTAAAATCTTCATACCCTAAAATTTTCATTTCATTAACCCGATCAAACACACACACATAATCACGCCCACCAATATTTCTCATCTTCATCAAACCGCATCTCTTTCATCCTCCAAACAAAAAAATGAATCATCCTCAGATCCACCATCTCCATATCACAATATACCCACAAACCAAACCCACATGCTATGACCCATACACCTTTAATTTTGTGTTTTTTAAAATGACTTTTTTTTAATAATACAAATGGTTGTTGTTTTATTGTATGTAACATGTGATCAAGTGTGTATGATGGTCGAGAGAACGACCTTCCGGCCAACGACCAGCGGACCGATATCTCCGCAAAAAGGTCGACCGACAGTGATTTGGACGAGTGAGTCGGTCGACCTTGTTTTGCGCCCAACCTAATGGCTTTATTTTTAAGTGATTGGCTTAGTAGTTTGATTAGATTGTACATTGTGGTTAAATAGTTGTATTTTTTGGTGAATGGGTAAATTAAATTGTGTATTAATTGTATGTGTTGAATAGTGTTTTTTTAGTTTTAGTTGTGCTTTAAATACTTGTAAATGATGCTTTATAACTTGTATTTGTTTAAAATTCTATATAAGGAAATCTTAAAATAATTAATATGAGGGAAGTTCGTCCCTCTATTATAAGATAGTTAGATAAACTATAATAATAACCAAATTAAATGAAGATAAGTTTGCATCAATAGGGTTTTCCTAACTTCACATGCATGTCGAATTTGTTTGTCCAATACATTTTAGCACAAGAAACTGACGAGATGTTTTCGTTAACAATAAAGACACATATTCAAAGCTATACAAATCTCTTGTTTTCCCTTTATGCCCATTTACATTTCCTTGTGTTGGATCAACCTACAAATTCTCATTACTTAATCATATATAAAGTTATGAAATTATTAAATTTAGATCAAGTCAATACATGATTGTCCTGGTAGCCATAGGATTCGGTGCAATACATTACTAAACATCTAGAATAGAAGATGTAGTGAGCTTAAAAGACTTAACAATCAACTTGATTTCGGCCACCAAATCTACCAATTCAACATGAACACTTACACCCTTAAGGTAGAATTTCACCTATGTTCAATTCTTACGTTAATTTGAAATATTAGCGAAGTGCCGCGTGACGTTGCAACGACGGCACTGCAGCAGCTAAAATTTTCGGCAAGCTTTGTTTTTGGTGGCGGAAGTTGGCGGAAGTGGGAGTGTTGTTAGTGAGAGAAAGGGGTTTATGTTAGTGTGTGTTTTTGGAGATGATTGAGAGCAAAGAGTGATGTGTGTTTTGTATGATTTTTTTAAAAGAAAAAAATGGTTTTATGAGAGTTAATGTTTAGGAAACAACATCAAGATTTATAGCTATAAGTAAGTATGTCATTGACCAAGTATTGATATTTGCTTTCAATAATTACATTACTGGTTACACTTTTTTCTTGGAGGTTACACATTTTTTTCTCATTAAATTACATTATGGAGGTTACATTTTTTTTAAATAATTACATTTATGGTGGTTGCACGTTTTTTTGACTCATTAAATTACATTATGAGCTCTTACAAGATGTATGCTTACAACTTATACATTTGATTTCCTTTCATAGTAATGTTTGTGGTCTTAAAAATTTTAAGGCTTTTTTTTATAGAAAGTTTCAAATGTTTTATTATGTAGTATAGATATCAATATCTTTATTAATTTTGAAGTTACATCAATGTCTTTCTCAGATTCTAAAACTCATGTTTATCTAAATGAAGTTTTTAATTGCATTTAGATTTCAGATGATTTTTATACTTAAAACTCTTAACAAATCTAATTAAGTAGCATTCTATCTTTATTCATACAAAAAAAATTAAATAATAATAATAATAATAATAATAAAAATTAAAAGACATTGGAGCATATATCTTTAGTAGGATTAGTTTTATTCTTAGAGAGAGTGGGGCTGGGTTAGTATCTCTTGAACCCACCAAGTTCTTAGATCTTATGAGTTTCTAATAAAATATTGTTTTATAAAATAATAATAATAATAATAAAATCTAACAGTGTTTTCATTATTCTTATAAATCCTAGCCAAACAATAGCCCGATAGTCTCCGGGATTAATTACTACGTAGTATAAGCCAATAAATACACTTCGTAATATCTATTGTCGTAAGACAACATGACTAGTTAATCATGCTGTCCCAAACACGAAAACAACGTTAATTCAAAACTTTCACCTACGTGCAACTAGGGTATTACCTCCCGAAAGAAATATTACCCGTTTGCTCGTTGTAAACTTACCAAATTCAAATAGGTTTACAAATTACAGGAAAATAACATGCGTACAAAAATTGCCTAAACTGATAATTTATTTAGTAATGAATGAGTAAAACTAATAATTTCTATATTGCAAAGTGCAAACCATCGCGATCTTGGGGTTATTCTTTGAAGTTGTATTTTTCCTATATTACATGGGCATAATATATATTTGATAGGGTAATAACACAAATGGACAAGCATTAGAAGGATAAGGGTTATGCTAGCCACTTGCCAAAGATAGCAAACGGATTCACTCTTTTTTTTCGACCCCAAAATAACTTGTCAAATTAAAATGTTAAATTTCATGATATATTTAATGTGCAAAACTTAGGCTCTGTTTGGTTTGCTTATAGGAATCACAATGGATATTGGTATGATAATATGGTAGTATGAAAATGAGTTTGATAACTGAAAAAATGTTGTTTGATTTATTTAATTGGGTTTGAATATTTTTTGATAAATATGAATTAAAAAGTGATGTGAGTGAAATTAATAGGGCCGTGAAAAGGGTTTGATAAAATCCACCAAGTTGATGGTATGGATACATAGGTATCGTCCTGAGGACCCACGAGAATAGTTTAGAAACCACTCAATAGAATAAACGAATGGTTTTAAACTCATACCTCATTATCACACCCCAATACCAAACGGACCCTTAAAAAACATGTATGAATGTTTTAGCTTATATTGTTTTAAAATATGTTTTGCTAACAAAGTATATAAAAACTTTTGAGATAGAAAGTCCTAAAATATAAAGCTACCTTAAATGGGTTTTAGAATAATCTTTAGCTTCTTAATTGTGCTATATAGCTAGCAGCTACCACTCACTATAGCTTAGTTTTCAGCTCAAACCCTAGTTTTTGTTTGTAAAATGCGCTCTGAATGTATTTCGTATTTTTACAAGCATTCACATCTTTCGTCCTTTTTTCAAACTCCATGCACGTTTTTTATCCATGTGGTTTCAAAATCTTGCAACGTCCATCCTTTCGACCAACAATAGTTTGTTTTAAGGTTTTCTCCCTCGGTGCATAAAACGTAGGGGTATATGAGTCTTTTACCTTCTCACCTAACATTATTGATTGTGTTACCACATAGTTTTTTAGTATGTTTTTACAAAATCAACACATGTGTTTTTACACAAATCTTTGACTTCAGGAATGAAATTTTGATGAGTTTGATCAAATTGTTTCGACTTTCTATTGTTCAATTGGATGCTCAATTTTTCCTACATAGTAAAATTGAGGGTTCTCCTATTGATCCAGTTAAAAGATATGATTTCACATTTTGTATGTTTTCTTGTTATATAGGAGATTGCGATTTTTTATTTTTTAAAGGATCTTAATATTGATGAGATAAAAGAAAGATATAGGAAACCTCACGTTGTAAATTTCTTTTTAATCTCTATTGGTTAGAGTTTTTTAACAAAGTCATTGTGAGACCATCCACAATGAAGACTTAATAATCGATTAATAAGAGGATGACTCATCACTCAATGCATTGTGTAAATCCATGTCAACAGTGTATTGAATATACATACATACTTCTCTGAACAACCTAGCATTATATGAATGTGGTGGGCATTTTCATGAGCGTTTAAAATTTAAATAATAGAGATAGTGTAACACATGTGATATTTTGTATTAATTTTTTGATCAAATATTTTGTGTTAAATAATTGGATGTATTAAACTTTGTAAGTTTAATGCATTATCAATATTTTATATAAAATGATAAAATGATGACGTGACAATGTATTAAATTGAAAAGAGTGCAATGTATTAGAAACTAGCTTATAAAACCCGTTGACACCGGGTTATGTTTTAAAAAAAAATATAAATGAGATGATAATAAAAGTAATAAGAGGAAAAAGATGTTGCAAAAGAAAAAATTAGTATGTAAACAAAATAAGAAAAATAATGAAAGAAAACAAATATTGAATCATTATTTATTAATATGAGTGATAAGTCAAGACAATATAGAGACAATTATTGTAGTAATAATGTCTCCTACATACATTCGTGGTCTTCAATCTTGACGGCTTGAAAAGAAAGCGTATGTAGTGAGAAGTAGATGAATTGGTAAGCGCAATACAAATTCGTAGAACCTAACAAACCATGAAAACAATGTGTAAGTAAAACTTTTGTGTGAATTACAATAAACATGTAAAAACAAATTCGTATGACATTAAGTGAGTATCCGAACATACACATTGATAACTCGATCAAAGACCGTGAAGAACCTCTTTATAGACTACATTTGTAGTAGTCTTTAATAAATCGATCGGCATCACAAATAACAACCTTCAAACCCTTTTTGCTTTTACGTGAAAGTGCGACATATAATTGTCAGTGTGTGAAAACAGACGTGGTAAGTACAAACCAACTTTCGAAAGTGATTGTCCTTGGCTCTTGTTTATCGTCATGGCAAAAGAAACCGACATGTGAAATTGTTTGCGCACGATCTTGGTGAGTAAACGTTTATCCGATGGAGTAATTTTCAACCTTGGAAGTATAACCGTATTGCCAAAATGTGTTCCGTTAATTATTTTGGCTTGAATAGAAGGCAGCGTTAATTTAGTCATGAAGCCTTGTCCCATTACACAAACCTTGAGATTGATTAATGTTTCTCAACAACATTATTGGGACACCGACCTTCAATGCGAGCCTATGGTTTGGGACACCGAAAATTTTAAACCGTTGATAAATTCGGTGAAAAGGCGGCTTGGTCTATAGCACCACGGTCGATTTTATCTATGTTGTCACAACTAAGATAAACTATTTTTTCACCAGAAAGGTTTGAAACAAATGATCGTTAATACCGCCAACCACTTCATTGGTTGGGCAAGAATGGCCTTTTCCTCGAAGTAAGACGGATCACCTATGTTATCCAAAATGTTTGGGTAAGTGAAATCTATAATAGATTGTGCGGGATCGTTAGTTTCATGTATTAGAATATCTTGGTATATCTATCAAACCTCTCCGTCGTGTTGTCCTCCAACATCTCCATCTCCTACTTTCAATATCCATTCAGAAATTCCTTTATCTCACCCACATCCTCTCGCCGTGATCCAACCGTAAGGCGCATATTAGCGGTTAATTTTAACACTTTGCAATGATCCCACAAGCACGATTGTTTTAAAGATGCATTAACAATGTCTTTCGGAACCTTTTGGAATAACTGGCAAGACTCGCCTAAAATCACCGCCAAATACTATACCATATTACCAAAGGCGCATCAAAGTGTCGTACATGTTCTTACGCAAGATATCTCTCGAGGACCTATCTAATGCCTCAAAGCACGCCTTATTTGTCATGGGAGCCTCATCCCAAATAATAAGCTTGCATTTCTTCAATAACTTCCCAAGTCACTGCGGTGTTATTGAGCGTAGAAGTCTCATCAATATTTATCGGAATATGAAACCTCGAATGAGGCGGTCAGTCCACCGACATCAATAAAGATGCAATGCCACTTGATGCAGCGTTTATGACTATGTCACCATTTCTTCTAATCCCGCAGCAAGGGTTTTCCATAATACGTCTTACCAGGTCCCTCCGTATCCGTGATACAAAATAATTTCCTCCTCTACCATTTGTAGCGGACGTCATGATGGTGTCATATACATTTCTACATTCCGTGGTTAACGCGGCATATGTAGTCTCGATTGACTGTAACTCGATGGATTATAATCTCTCTCGAAAGATTAGCTCGTTACCAAATTCGCCATGTAACTCTCATCCGGATAAGGAAGTTCGGAAAAGCTTTCAAACCGGTGCCTCTTAGCGCATAAGTTGTCTGATAAAGAACAAACAAATATTCTTTTTCTCGTCGGTAAACTTAGTCAGAACCTGTATCAAATTAGCATATATGAGGCGTAGCTTATGTATGCAAATAACGAGTTGTAAAAATATTGAGCATTATACGATATTTATAGACTAACACACATATCTTAAGAATCGATGAGATCATTTTTTGTTGAAAGTGACTTGCAAAAGATGGTCTTTAATGAGGATGATAAATCACTAATTTGTAATAAGTAACCATTTCCATTCATGTATAAATTTATATAAAAGTTAGTAACAAAGCTAAGTTGGTAGTTATACCGGAATGCCTAAAAGAATTCTTCTTGTACTCGACGTCTTACGATAGCAAATGCCAAGTTTGCAACCAAACCGTCAATGGTGTGTCAAGCTCTTTTGTGACAATAATGTAACAAAAGGTCGCATAAATGCTCAACAGAGGACCAATGGGCCTCTTTAATACCCTCAATATGTTCCTTGTCGTCATCTAAAAGTCCCATCACGTGTGCATCTTTGTAAGCAGGATAAACTACACCGTGGATTTTCCTTATCTCGTATGATTTTGACAACCTTTTGACTGCTTAGTAGCACCGACAATAGTAACCTTCACCGAGACCGGCACATTATGAATTACGCCAATTGCATATTGTTTCTTCCTATGTGTCCACGTTCTTTTTGGAAGATTCCATACAAATTTTGTAGGAAACTCAGCATATGTTAACTCCCTTGCTGATGGATACATTTCGTTCATATGCATTCATGATTCGAACATAGAAGCACCAACCGTTGGTTTGTGAATAACGGTTTCAAGGTCAGAGTTCTCACCAAATACAACTGGCTGGTCACCTTCGAGATGAAATGAGAGACGTTCGACATTTGGTGTTCTATAATTTATCTCGAATCCAAATATTCTCCATGCGGCTTCACAAGGCATGTGTACCTACAATCATAGAACGCTTTATCTCGTCAACGGGTTTATCAATCATGACCGCCTTCGTTGTTCTTGGTTCATACAATCGTGCGATACTATCGGGACCTTTGTTTATGTATTTAAACAAATATTTTATTGATCCCGCTCGATTGCACCATTCAACATTGGTGTGGCATTGGTAACGCTTTCAATAACACGTCGTTATACGGAATAACAAAACCGTTGTGCGATTTTATGTCCACTCTAACAACATGGATCCCGTTATCACGTCTTCTCAGTATCTGTGGTAGCTTCCGAGTCAACAGAGTCATGTTGCATAAACCTTTAGGAAGTGTTTCATTACACCTACCATCATCCATGCAAACTGATTTGGGTCGTCAACACCACATGGGCCATGCATCATAAAGTCGGAAACTAACTTGTGCAGATCGGGATCCTCATTTTGGTCCGTATCTCAATGGATATGTGTTTGTCAATATGTTGGCGTTTGGCGCTTTGTCATCCTTATGTAGAAACAAACAAACATGCGCGTGGAAGCCCTCTTTTGAAATTAACGTGTATACAACTGCACAATATTGTTGAAATAAACATAATATCAGTTGTAATTCTAATTATACACATTTCGTATAAGACTATAATGTTGATGAATGTGGTGTGGCCTATAAGTAAAGAACATACCTGCTTGAACACGTCCGAACAAACGCAACTCTTTGATATCCTTCATCAGCTGATCGAGTTTCATTTTAAAAACTCGAGATACCACATCAGGTCGATCTGCAGATGAAAGCTTATGCTCCCGTGATATATCTTTCAATCTCGCCATTTAGGGTTTATGTTATCGTTATAAACAACCGACAACCATACCACCTACACAATGCCATGGCATCCATATAACATTCGCATGTACCTTGGTCCGCCAAAGGAAAGAAGAAGGCAAATGATAGGCTTTCCAACCGTGGACGGGTCGGTATTTCGATGCGACGCTTTGACGCACATTTGAATACGATCACACCTTAGTTTAGATCGTTTGGAACGATGAAAAACATACGCTTCTCTCAACCATGGCTAAGCCATCCACAAGAAATTTTGGAACAAACGACCTCTACGTATGAATAAATTCTCGTATTCGGCGGTCTCAGATCCGATAGGCAAACCACTCACGATAGTAATCGTTCTTTCATTCTTTTCGATTCTCGGTTTTCCCGATTTATTTTTGTGGTATTCCTAAATAATACCCATCTCAAGCAGAAGGCATCAACAAGGGTATTGTGGGAAGGTACATAGGATGAAAAATGTTTACTCACGCAAACCTTCACCAAACTTTTCTATCACAATGTCCCTATCTTCACAAGATGCATCCAAGTCGCCACGATAAGTCCAAGAACCTCGTGGGTTGGAAGATTGTATTGTCGCCCACTTGCCTCGCTTTGCCATGAGCTTTATTCTAATATTCTGCTCGATGTCTTCGTGTAGCGGTCACGCGCCTTCTAAATGTTTTAACCAAATCACTTGATGTATCCAAAATATCTTTCACTTCATTGATAATATTTCGATCAATAAGTGTCTTTGAATTGAACCGCGAGACGAAGATTTTGAACCATGTTAATGTAGTAACTGGACAAACATTAGGTAAGAGATAATGTTTAGCAATCCTTTTTGTTAAAATGCGGTGACAATAATAAACGTCAATCACCACTTACCTTAAAGCGTACCCGCTCTATTGTCGGTTTCGTTTTGCGTGTCATATATATACAACCGTGCGAACTTTGAGGAGTCTCGGTTTAGGAGTAAGCTACCAATACTATGGTACGCTTGACCATGTAAACGAAAAACATAGGGACCTCGTCCTTTCCTATTGATTGTGTCATCAACCTTGCCACCCATTGAAGTAAACGAACATCGTTGTTGTACGTTCTAATGTTTTTTCTCAAATTTTCACTTTTGATGTCGTCATTGCAGAATAAATCAACTAACTGTTTTGGAGCAGGAAGTGCTTGTGGAATAGAAATTTTCCCTTGGAACATCATATGGAATAAGCTTTTCCTCCGGATTAGCATTCCCTTGTTTTGCTTCGCTTCCATAACAGGCACCGACATTCTTTACACTCGAACGTAGGATCGCCAATGTCATAGTACTCGCGACTCACGTAAAATAATATATTTTAATTAATTTTACTCTAAGAAACACCATGAAAATTGTGCAATTATAGAAGAATATTATCGACTTATACCTTGGATATACCGACGTATTTGTCGAAACTTTCTGACAGTCCATCTTCATCAAGATTGAAAACAATCGGAGTGAGATCGTAACGCTGGTCCGGTAGACCTTTTTGTCTTCTTGAAGATTCTCCTTGTTCGAATGTTGATTTTTGTTGCTAAACCACGAATGCCATTTGAAACCCTGTAAGATTCAAAGACCTCTTGGGCGTGCGAGACGTTGACGGATGACGGTGTTTGAAAAGTAATGTGAAAACAAAAATAGTACAACCATCGTTAAATTATATGGGTCAAACAAATGCATGAAAACAAGATTCTAATTTTGAAACGCACTGCTGAAACGTTAGTAAGTGGAGTCTGCTGTTTGCGTGAGTGTGCCAACAGAGTTAATTGAGGAGTGTTTTGTTCACGAATTGGTGCCTATTTATATAGAAATTTATTATAACAGTTCCTCAAAACATAACGGAAAAACAAAGTAAAAACCAAACAAAGAAGAAAAAACAAATAAGATTTCTACGGTTCAATGTGATTCAGATAATATGTACCTTGTTTATGCGCTGACAATGGTGAAGTGTTTTTTGCGAGTATCTCATCAAGTAGTGATACGTTGTGGTGTTATTTGAGTGTTTTGCATAACGTGAGATGTAGTCGTAATAGCCAGACACAAAACACTCATTAACCAAACAAACTACTTTAAACATAAAATAACAAAACTAAATATTCTATTTATAGTTTACCATGCAGTAAAGGAGGTGAGAGAATATTGTAAGGAGACACGTTGCATCTATTGTGACCATTGCTGCCTACGTTTGACATTCAACATAGTATATCAGGCGTTTATATTTTTAAACAGTTGGATAAGTATAGTGGAAGAATATCAGTGACCATATAATGAAAATTTATTATGTGTTGCATATGTATAATATGTACGTTGGTTACTGTTTGAAAATGCGCTTGTTTTTTTTCCAAACTATTCATTGGCGGAGTATAAGCTTCAGCTGATATTTCAGTAGATGTTGCAACATAACATATCGCCTAAGATCATATCAAAATAAATAGACAAGAATTTAAGTAATCTACATACATAAGCGTAAAGCAATGAATTGATATTGTAGCTTATAGTTTACCATTTTGTAAAGGACTTTGTCGACTATTGTAGGACGATAAGGTGCTTCTATTTTGTACCCTGCTTCCTAAATCAAGGTTGGAAAATTAAAATGAGGCACCATGTCGAATTACACTTGAACAAAGTTTATAAACAAACTTATATAAGCAAAATAAGCAAACCTTGATGAGTGTGTAAAGGTAAGCTTCTAGTGGCCATTGGTGATGAGATGATGTATTTAGTCGGTGTGGATGACCGTGTCAAATAGCAAAGTTAGTGGTAAAGCATGACTATCGAATAGTTTAAAGTAACAACACGTAGTAGTAAACCGAATTTTGTTCTGCATATAATTTATAAGAAACTAACAATTAGTCAAGTCGCTTAAAGTCGCTTTCATGACTCAACACCGATGGTGGTCTCGCCACATTTTTGGTCGATGATGTTACGTCTGTTGGAAACGATATCTACATGTAGAGGATTAAACTTTGTAAGTTTAATGCATTATCAATATTTTATATAAAATGATAAAAATGACGTGACAATGTATTAAATTGAAAAGAGTGCAATGTATTAGAAATGCCCTCATTCACAAGAAAAATAAAAGCACGATACTTGCTTAAATCATTGTGATTAAGAAATTATCACATTTAAATCCACAGGGCTTTAGTTTTACATCCCATCTGTTAAATCTTACTTGGTTACCAGTTCTTTATGTGATCGAAACCAAATGTTTCAAATTTAGATGCATCTTTTAGTGAGACAACTAAACGTTGTTTGCCATACATTAGACCTGGACCACTAAAGTTTAAAGTTTGGTTTACATTTTTTTTATAGAATTTTTATTTTTATTTTTATTATTATTATTTTTTTTTTCATTAAAACAGACTTTTATATAATTTAATGGATTACATTAAACTTTTGGAATCAAACTAATCTTTCACATAGTCTAAACTTTGCATCACAATATCTCAAATCCATGATTTTGGTTCCAACGTTGACGTAGTACGTCCATTTTTGTACGGTCCAAACTACACATATATAACACAAATGGAAACACCTTATAACAAAATAACTAGTAGGGAACTAAGTCGTGGCTAAAAGGTTTAACATTTACTATTATTCATATACTGTCTTGAACCAAAAGCTTACAAAATTAGTTTTTCACTTTTAGCGACGACTACTAAAAGTTCCGACTCATTTATTTTACCAAACATTTACGCTGACGTCAAAGTCAAAAGTCGTCGTTAAAAGTGGTTTTCATAATCAAACGTTGAAAATCGCTTATTTTGAAAGTCGTGGCTAAAAGCCCTGATTCTAGTAGTGATTATTAATCACCGCAAATATCTTGTGAAAAAAAAAAAAAAAAACTCTATGAGTTCAAATAACCAATGGTCATCGAGAAAAATCCGATCGCTTTGACTATATCTTTAAAAGAGAGTCAGAGTTTCTTTTACACTTAATGAGCGGTTTCAAACATTTATTTCCTCTTACTGAGGAAGTTCACAAAAACTTCTCTCTCAATTAAGTGGTGAATTCAAAATTGTATATATACTTATGACGTTTATAAAGAGATGTATGACAAACAGGCAACAAAAGATTAAAATAAATATGTATTCAAGCCATTTAATTTAAAAACCATCCCTTAGTCAAAACTAAAATTTACTTACCACATAAAGAGTTTCTTCACTACATTTACTACGTAGTAATCAAAGATAACTAGTAACGTTTGAGTATAACAATATAACATTACCATATAAACTCCAAACATTAAAATGAAATTTTCATACTCAATTCCAAAGAGATACTCCTATTGGCCCCCCCCCCTCTTATTTTCCCCAATAAGTACCCCTTCACATTCTTCATTCTCTTCACAATTTCTCATTTCCAACTCTTTGTTTTAGCTAAAAACTAAAAATGGGTGTCATAAATATGTGCTACATTATTTTAATGTTGACTAGTGTTATGACGGTTGTTAATGCTCGTATTCCTGGAGTTTATACCGGTGGCCAGTGGGAAACTGCCCATGCTACTTTTTATGGTGGCAGTGATGCTTCTGGTACCATGGGTGAGTACTTATTATTTGCATTTAACAACTTTTTTATAAAATTTTCTAGTAGCAAGGGCTGTTAATAACAACAAACTTTTTTATAAAATTTCTTAATATTAAGACATAGCGAGAAACATGATATTAATACAACATTGATAGCAGGTTTGAAGTTTGAACTCATTGTTACTAGTTTTGTATTTCTTTTTTAAACAAATGATGTTACACACTTCTGTGAATGTGTATCTACCCATGTTAGTAGTATTATTGATGAGACACACTTTGGTAACCTATTTTTTATTTGATTCAGTTTTAACTTGTTAGTACTTGGTAAAAAAAAAAAAAAAAATTACCCAATAAAGTTCCTTAAGTTTTTCTTAACTATTTTTTTTTTTTTTTAAACCAACACAAAAAGTTTGAAAGATTAAACTGTAAAAATGTTTGAATCTTCTTGATATATTTCAGGTGGAGCATGTGGTTATGGCAATTTATACAGCCAAGGCTACGGAGTAAACACCGCAGCACTTAGCACAGCGTTGTTCAACAACGGGCTAAGCTGCGGTGCTTGTTTCGAGTTAAAATGTACGGATGACCCACAATGGTGTCACCCTGGCAGCCCATCTATTTTAATCACAGCAACCAACTTTTGCCCACCAAATTTTGCTCAACCTAGTGACAATGGTGGGTGGTGCAACCCACCTCGCCCGCATTTCGATCTCGCTATGCCCATGTTTCTTAAGATTGCTGAGTATAAGGCTGGGATAGTTCCTGTTTCTTACCGCAGGTAAGTTGTGTAACAACTTGTTAACTTTTTAATTAGTCTACACATATTGACTTTTTTTGGCCTTAAAATGACTATTTTGACATGGTTTATTACACGTGGTTAAAATAGGTAAAAGTAGTTTGCTATGGTAAATAGTTATAGTAGTTACTAGTTTGCTTTAAATGTTCAACACTATATATATGCTAATATCACTATTTTAACTAATTCTGTAAGTAAGTTCATATATATATGTCATTTCGAATGGTAAAAGACATTATATATGAGACCACTTATTATTATTTTGATTTTATTAATATTATATCTTTTAAGAAAAAAAATATCTTGCAATTTGACATATTTTTTCGTACACGGGCTAAAACTATTTAAACTATTTAACATTTGTCTTTTTTAGGGTGCCATGCCGTAAACAAGGAGGAATAAGGTACACAATAAACGGGTTTCGCTACTTCAACTTAATTTTGATAAGTAACGTCGCGGGTGCAGGGGATATCACACAAGCGTGGGTCAAAGGTTCAAATACCGGATGGATGAGCCTTAGTCGTAACTGGGGTCAAAACTGGCAATCAAATTCCGTTTTAATCGGGCAATCACTCTCTTTTAGGGTTAGGGGTAGCGACGGTCGTTCTTCTACCTCGAAGAATATAGTACCTTCGAATTGGCAATTCGGGCAAACATTTGCCGGGAAGAATTTCAGGGTTTGATAATTTGAACCGAGTAAAAGCCCGGTTTATTTTATGGGTCATTTTTATCTATTTTAATTTTTCTTTTCATTTGATGGAAATAGAGAAAAAAATAGGGAAGTGCTTTTTGTTGACTTTTTGACTACTAAGAAGTGCTTTTTCCTTTGTAACGTAAGCTGAAGTGGCTTATTATGCCTCATTGTAGGGGCCCGCAGCTTTCATATTCTCTCTATATATAAAATTATAAATATGTATACTACATTTTATGAACTTTATTGGATTTTATATTGTGTTATGTTTCTTTTCTTATATATAAAGTTATATTATTACAATAATTGAAGAAATTTATGGATGTCACCTTCAACTAAATGCGCCTTAAATCTTTGACAACAATAATTCTAACGTGAGAAATATGTGCAATTGAGACAAAGACCTCCATGTTAGGGTTTAAGGTTGAGACTAGTTCGAGAGTAACATCCTTCACTCGAACAACTCTAGTTGTGATCAATGACGATTATGTATTTTACTTATCGAAAATGTTAACGAGATAGATGTAGATGGCAAGATATGATGTTTTAATTTAGACTTGAGTTTGTGTGTGCTTTTTAGCTTTGAAACACTTTTGATATTCTTTTCTTATACATAAAACTAGATGAAAGTTAAAAAGTTAAATCATTGGAACAACTTTTGTGTCATCATACTCCTTCTAGGATTGATTTTCTTTTGTTTAAACTTTATAAGCAAGGAAAGTCCAAAAGGGCAAGCCATAAAATTCGTTAGAGGCACTTTTATATTATTAAAATTTGACACTTTTTTGGAATATGCATATTTATTGCCCAAGATACATGTAAACGTTTTCTGAAGTAAACGTATAATATTGTTCCACTAATGTGAGAAGCAGAATTTAACGTCTTTTGAAATTGAGTAAAAGATTTAAAAGCCAAATCATCAACATGGAAGTAAATTAAAATTTCTAAAATAAGCCTTATAAAATAGCTGCAAAAAAAGGAAATTAAATAATTTCGACAATTTAAATACTACTTCGTACGTTTGCATCAAAACTAAATATAGTATT
The DNA here is from genome assembly GCA_022545495.1 of Chrysanthemum lavandulifolium. NCBI lineage: Eukaryota > Viridiplantae > Streptophyta > Magnoliopsida > Asterales > Asteraceae > Chrysanthemum > Chrysanthemum lavandulifolium. The sequence goes on along the minus strand of CM040239.1, from coordinate 106,175,248 downwards.
TTGAAAAGTAATTTATTGATTCATTTTTACATTTACCCCCTTGATAGCTCCACTTCACAAAACTTTGATCTAGAAATGAGATTTGGTTGACAAGTAAAAATATTTGCATGTTTTGATACATTTGGAAAACTTAAAAAACACTTGATCTTGCTTTGGTTGAAATCCTGAAATTTTTTTTAAAAGAACAATAATATATCATCCTTCAAAATTATTATTTTTAACACTTAATAAACAGATAATCTACTACTATTATCATTTACTACTTATGTATTTTTTTGGATAATGTTTAACAACTACGCGTAGTATTAATGTTCAACAATAATTAATTCATCTAATCGTAGTTTTCTGATTTGAAAAAACTTTGTCAATTCCCGTATATTGAATTATCCATTAGAAGCAACAAAACAAATTCTATATAACTTTCTAATATTAGTAATTTCCAACCAATCATGTCCCACTTCCCACCTATTCAACAAATCTTCATTTAAAAATTACAACAAGTGACAATTCAATTTTTAACATCTTTTTATAACCCGGGTAGACCCGGCCGGTTGAACCGGTTGAACCGAACCGCTCGAGATCGCCGGATAGGACCGGTTTTTCATTGTTGAGAACCGGATCGACCATGGTTTTCGTTGACCATTGATAAACCGGTAGCCGGCCGTGACTTTAACACTACAACACCGCTCGCAGCGAATTTCAGTTGCTACGAACATCTCCCGTAAAAGGTTTTCCGGGACATGTCCCTGCAAAGGACCCCGCAATACCGCCGGAATACTTTTCAGGGACCTGCTTACCACTTTTACCGGGACACGTGGGTCCCGCACCGATTGTCTCCGGTCAAACATGTCCGACGTGGCACGTGTTTTCTTGGGGACTCGTCCCCGAGAAACTATTTTGGGACTTCACTTAAGTACCCTAATTACGTTATTAGTCCGACGCGTGCACGTGTTTCTGGGGACATGTCCCCGGGAAGCGTGTAACCATCGTTGAGGTAAACTATTTCATGGGGATATGTCACGGGTAAAGTCGTAAATTAAAATATGCTTTTGAACTTTCCCGGGACATGTCCCCAAGAAACTAATGACCCACTATGAATATTGCGCAAAATGGTATTTCTAGATTTTTTCCTAAATTTTCCTAAAAATCTACAACCCGTTATCATAATATGCCAATCCACAACCTGTTTTACCAATGTCACAACCTGTTTTAATATGACAATCATAACACAAATTCGCTAAACATAATATCATATATACAACATAGTTATCCTTTTACAAAATCGCCAAAACTGTTCCTAAACCGTTAACGCATGATCATCTACAAAACTATCCAAAACTACCTATCCGCAAATGGTCCAAAAGTATAACAATATATATCAACAAGATAATTATAATAAATAAATAAATAAATCAATAAATAAATAAACAAACAAATAAACACATTTAACCACTCGATAACAATTTCATTCAAATAATTAAGTGTTGTTCTACAAATTACAATTCGAGATTAATCTTCCACATCATCAACATAAAATTCAACATTATTAGTAATATCATCTTCATCATCTTCATTCTCGTGGCCATCATCATCATCGATGCTAAATCATGAGAACGTGATCATCAAAATCAATATCATCTTCGCCTTCCACAATAGTGATAATTGGTGGTGGTGCCTCAACTTCCATTGGTTGAACATCTATATTTATAATGTTATAATCCAACCGATCCAACTCCAGAGAGTGTGATATGTGATGAGTTGTTGTCATGTACAACATCCCGGTTGTCTTCTACCACAATGATATCCGGTTCCAAATCTTTCGATGATAAGAATCTTAGACGGCCTTCCAATTACCACGCTTATCCGGAAATCAAGGTAAAGACTTGTGTTGCTTGCGTTGCAAGAATGAATGGTTCGCTTTGAAACGATACACGATCGGTCATAATTTGCGTAATGTTGTTTCTATAGGTGCATCGCTTTAGGCGATTAGTGTTATTAGTGTCGAACCATTTGACTTTGAACAACACAACATTGAATGAAATATATGAAAACTCGAGAATCTCTTCGTCGGCCATAATGCATTCCTCCATCGTGGTTAGGAGTTGAAATTCATTGTTTTGAGTCGAACGACGAATCACGGCCGCAGACAAGAACTTCACACCGCTGACTACGCAAGAGTCGATCGAGACCGCAGACATGATGGTCCACAAGCCAAAGCGAATAACTAGGCGGTACAAATTAGGTCCTTTCGTACTTTTAATTCACGAATCTATGAAAAAGTTAAGAATAGATAGATATGAGTAATAGTCGTTATTTATACTGTGGTAATACATACAATAAGTCTACCTTCATCTCAAACCAATGAGAAACCCTTCTTCCAAGTCTCGCCAGAAATGCCCCGTAAATGTTCATGATATTAGAATAAGTCGTTGAATAACAACTTACGTGAAACAAATTTTGAAATAAAACGCTGCCTCTTTGCGCGCTCATGTACGGGTCGATTTCATAACTGTTGTGTAGTACGTACCATACTACTTGCTTCATTGTGTCTGCTTTTGTAACACCCCCAAATTCGGTTTAGCGGAAGCATACGTGTTATTTGGGAGCGTTACGGGATTGGTGAATCATAAAGCAAGCAATAAAGAACGGAATACATACTCCGTTTAATTTCATAAAATATTTTAAAACATTATCTTACAACATTGTTTAGATAAATGGGCACATCCCAAAATTTTAGTGGTCCCAATATAAAAACATCATTTTTGTGTAAAAACACTTCTTTAGAAATTACTACGACCATTTATCCGCTTCTTGCCTTGCATCCATGATCACAACTAAGCACCGAGAAAATATGTTAAAAGGTCACTAAAAGTTGGTGAGTTCATAGGTTTAAGTTAAAACAGAAGTTTGGACCATAAGCAAAGTCATATAATCATTACAACGAATATAATGATATATGTATGAATGTCTATTTCGTTAGCTCTAAGTTCATGCAACCGATACTACGACAGCCTCGTGATGCTAAAAGATGTCATACAATATAGGGGCCCATAGCAAGTGTTTTGTCCTCAACACTTGCCCGACATGGTATACGTTTCGCCTTGGCCTAAGCATGGCCAACCGAACGGAGGAGTCACCCTCAATAGATCTATTTATAACATTCGCGCTTCCCAATGGGGAACTGACGGTTCATGAAAGAGGGCATTCTCTAGGGACATAAGGGCTTAGGCTAAACCACGTAATAGTATTCATGTAATAGTTCAGGTCCATAAAAAGGTTTTGCATATTTCTCACCCCAAAATGTATAAAACAATTTGTCAAGTAAAAGAGGGGCTATGAAAACTCGCCTTAGCAAAGTGCAATCCAAAAGTGGGATCTAGTGAATGTTGTGAAGCGGCACCAACACGTGACCTAGATAAGGAGGGCAATGTTTTAGTTCATTGTTTTAAGTATTGCTTACTCAAAATAGTTTAATTGTATTAAAACTAAACTTTAGTTTGTAAAAGTTATAAGAATGATTTTACTAGTAAGTATATGAAATATATATACTTTTCATGTAGACACTATAATATGATTTTTAATATCCAAAGTTTGATATGAAAAATAATTATAATATTCCACTAGTAAGTATATAAATGTGTATATACTTATTTAAGTTGACACAAAATGGTATTGTCAAAATTATATAGATATAATTGATTTATTTTCTAGTTGCATTTAGAAAATATTCAAGTTACATGTGAAGACTCTCAATTTTTAATATATGATAAAATGACATAGTGGTCTTTAGTTGTTTATCAAAACTTGTTCTTAATATATAGTCCTAAACGGAAAGTTTACTTGACATGCATTTGTTTACTTATTGTCGTTAAACATTGTTGTAGACATTATTAAGTGTAGCATGTTTTTAAACATTGGTTGTTCATGCCGACTTTTGTATAGTTCTCGTTAAGATATGACTACATAATTCGACGCTAAGATGATATGTAACGAGGTGAAAGTAAGGATAGACGATGAATGGTTTTCGTTATTAGACATCAATTAAATTGTTTTCCAGTATCATGTTATTCGGCTATACACGTTATATCAACAAACGCCACATACATGTCCATGGGCTGCGGCCCATGTCAATATGATAATGAGTATTGGGCCTGGCCCGGTGTGGTTGTACATGTAGGAATGGGCTTTAGCCCAATGATGGTGTGGAAGTTGGACTGATCCAACAGAGGTGACATAACATGTACATGCTCAAATTTTAGAAGGCATAAACCAAGATTTCATTTCCAGATTTTATTACTAACATACATTTTGTTTTCAAAGTTTGACGTGAGTAACTTGGCTCGAATATACTTGTTTGCTCATGCTTCACTTCGTGAAGCCGAACCCTTCGTCTAGTAAGTACAACCCACCACCATGGTACTACCACAATGGAGTTGTTGACTCACTTACATAGACTCAAGTACCTCCATTTTAATGACTACAATGTACTTACTAAGGACAAGCTAACAAGAAAATATGATTATGCACTAGACTTGTTTCGAGTAAGGTTGGCCAACATCAATAACTAGGAAGATGTGGGCAAATGAGTGATGAGGCCATGCATTAGTTGAGTACTACTTCAACTTGGTCTCATTCCCGTCAACCATTATGGACTTCGACACAACATAGACTACTCGAAAATATTTTAGTAAGCGAGCACATTTGACTTGAGTTTCTCCCTAGGCATACATAGCGACTTAGACACAAAGTTCACCACTAGAATTTGTGTCACAAGACACTAAGATAACAAGCATGTTTCTCAAGTTTAAGCAAGGTTAAAATCAAGTTTCGACACGCTTTAAATGACATGAATGTTGACTGAAAATGTGAGTATCAACATGGGTTACTAGTAGGCTTTGTAAACTTGACTCATCTATCTTTTTCTTGTTTCATGATCTTGACAGAAAACCAAATGGACCCTTGTGCAAATGACCACTTAAGTTCAAGTAACATAGATTGTTTGTCAAACCAAAGATTATATCATGTAAACTCAACTTCTCTAATTCTTGGTTTATATGTCTCGACAAGAAAACAAGGCTAACAAAACAATGCCAAAACTCACTTCTAGTTTTTCTTGGTTCATTTGTCTCGACAGGAAACTCAAACATAACATCAAAGTGATATCTTATTTTTCGACAACAATCATTTTAACAAGTAAAGATTAGTGCAAAACTCATCATAACAACCAAACATATTTTATTAACGCGACATGTATATAACAATCCTTGATACAAAAATACCAAACTTGACATCAAATAACAACATAAAACATGACAACGAGAAAGATGGATAACCTCAACTTGGAAGAGATGATGGGTGATGAACGAAAGTTGTTTCTTGGATTCGGACCAAACAAGACTTGAATTAGCTCCAAAATACCTCCAATTGGAAAACCCCCAAATCAATTTTAGAAAACCCTAACTTTCACAAACCCTAGTTTTTGGTAAAAATTGATGGGAAACTGAGTTTGGGGTGTTTGCATCTCTACTAGAGATAAAGAAGTATTTTGGGAAGATGCTTGGCTACCTTTCTCTCCTTGTGCCTTGGTTTGAAGCCGAATTTGGCTAACTTCCAACCCTTAGAATGTTTTGGACTTTAGCTCAAGGTAGACACAAGTGAAGATATGATTCTCTTGAGTGATTTTTGCCTTGATTCTCCTTGGATTCGTACGAGTAGTAGCAGGCGCATCTAGGAGAGATTTGAGAAGCAAACCTTTCATGGTTTTGGTGAGGAAAGATGAGGAATAATAAAAAGAGGTATGTTGGTTTACCATTTTAGGAGATTCGCCTATAAGGCGCAGTATAGGGTAGAGAGGTTGAAGATGAAGATCTTGGGTATCTCCTTTCTCTGCCTTGTGTTTGTCGTGTGTGGGAAGAGTAAGACAAGGGTGTATCTCAAATTTTTATAAAAACCTTTTCTTTTAAATGTAATATAAGTAAAATAAGGTAATGTAAGTAAAAGTGAGTGTATATGTGATGTATACTTATGATTTATTTTGTGTACATGTACTTGTGTTCCACTTATATTTTAATTTTATTTGAGTCTTATAAAAGTTCATATTTAAGTGTAAGTGTGTTATATACTTTGTTTCCCGCGATATTAATTTGTGATCGAAGTATCGTTGTTTGATAACTTTTTATAACGTAGTATTTTATTGTTACGTGTCTGAAATATTTTTATCTTTGTCCTATTCCATATCACGGACATTTGTCATTTATTTTATCAAGTCCTTATCTTAGTGTCGGTACGCGTGCAGTGTCGGTCACTGGGGAAAACGAGATAGCTTCTCGTCTTACAATTTAAATCATAAGACAAAATGAAATATTCATAAAATGATATGAATGCAAAAGTGATGCAATGGTCTACAGTGTGCGACTTATCTACTCAAATGATCAGGCTAAGCTTATGCATGCTCAATGACTTATGCTTAGTAATAATAAATTACTAATTATCAGTTAAATTTTAGTGAAAATTTACCGTGTGTCACAGCTTTAAACCGAACTAATGATTGTTTACCATTCTTTTTGCAGACTGATCGAAACACCTCAAATCGACATGTTGGCCTTGGACCGTCCTCATTCCGGTCAGACGATTAAATCTCGCCTCAACACCCGAAAATAATGCGAATGAAAGTTAATGCTTCATCGCAATATAACCCTCCGCTATTGAACATTCAGCTTGGCTTTATTTCGACATAATTTTTGAGCTTTTCATGTATCTTTCAAATGGATACATCCACCTCATGTAAACAGGACCGCCTTCAATAGCCTCTTCCGGTAGATGAATAACCAAGTGAATCATAATGTCAAAAAGTCGGAGGATATATTTGCTCGAATCGCACAAAATATTGATCGCTTGATCTCTAGCTTTCAACATGTCATCCACCATCAAAGTTCGAGCGCATATTTGTTTCAAGAATGAACAAAGCTCGATTATTGGTGTTGCGGTGGTTTGGTCCTTCAAGTAATTTTGAAGTCCAAAGAAGCAACCGTTACATCATTATGTGTGATCATGAGCCTTCAAGCTGTTATGTTGCTATCGTTGTCGGTCACTTTATGCTTGAAGTTAGATCCAAACCCATCGTAGTTTAACACCTTTGATGAATTAAGAAAAAATCGGGATATTAGAATAAGTTATCGAAATGAATACGCGAATTAATTCGAACAAATAAATTTTCAAATAAAATGCGTACCTTTAATGAATTGACAAAAAGTTTTCTTTCTTGGTTGTGAAAGAGTACGAGGATGAGGCTTAGAGCACTTTCCGTTTCCTTTGTTGACGAGCCACAAGTCGATCGAATATTCAAATTTTGTAAGTCTTGTCTTGCCTTGTTGGTGTCTTTTGATTTGTCATTCATTAACAAAGTACCCAACACACTCACACACATTGTTTTCGATATGCATGACATCTAAATTGTGTTTTAGTGTAAGAAAAGACCAATACTCTAGCTCAGAGAAAATGATTTTTTGTCCAATTCAATTCGCGATCTTGATCACGTTTTTTCGCACCCCATATATTGGATGTTTCCGGGACACGCTTAGGCAATCTTCTTATTTGATCCAAGATGTCATCACGGTAAATTTTCTAGAGGGTTTATATTATCTACCTCGTATAGAATGCCCTTCGTTTCTTCCGCCATTTATTGGTCATGCTTAAGAATCTTACGTGACCAACATAAGCGGTTTTGTTTAACAAGCGCATAAGCGGAGTGTCTACATTACATGTCGGACATGCCATGTAACCTTGCCCACTCCACCCGGACAAACTACTTGAGCGGAAAGTCATTGATAGTCCATAAAGCGCCGCTTTTACAGTGCATGTGCACTGTAATAGCATCCTTAGTCCCGACTCCATCTTTCCATAAAGTCTTTAGGTCATCAATCAAAGGCCTCGGTAAATATCAATATCCTTCCACGGTGATTTGGGGCCCGAATTAACAATGTCAACATAAGAGAAGTCTCTCATACATATCCGGGAGGCGATTGTATGTGGTTAATATGACCGCCACATGTTGTATGACCGACTAAGGTTGCCGCACGGATTGAAACCATCGCCACCAACCCTAACCAGACGTTTCTTTTTCTTTAGCAAATTCCTTGAATACTTGATGTCAAATTTCTTCCATGCTTGACCATCAACCGGGTGTTGCATCTTACTGTTCTCCATAGATCGCCTGACACATGCCAAGTCATATGTTTTGCGGTGTGTTTAGACTTGTACAAACGTTGTAGTCTAGGAATATAGGAAAGTAACGCAACACCTTGTTAGGAACTTTCATCCCAGTGTGTTCTTTTCTTTCCATCTACTAGCGCGCAGATCGGACAAGTCTGCAAATCTTAGTTACCCTCGATATAAAAAGCAATCATTTACACAAGCATGTATCGATTCATATCCTAACCCGATAGTTTTAAATGTCTTCTTTATTTCATAGTATGACGATGGCATCTTGTATCCTAGAACCAAGTGGAAAACTTCCTTGAATAAAGTTAGAACTCATTAAATGTGGTGTCACCACTTTACCTTTGACCTTGATGTGCGTAATCTTTGCCATAAAGTCTAATGAAGACATCCACCACAGTCGGGTATAGTTTTTCGTTGGCGGTGGCAAGTAACTCCTCATACTCATTACGTTGAGGAATTGCGTCGTTACTTGTCTCGCCAATATTTCCTTGAGTTGGATCATCCGTTCGTTATTCGACCAATATCATGAAGGAACTCAGCCATGTCACTCATCCTGTGGTGTCTTGTGTTGTGTACGGTTGTTCGCCATCCGATCACCATGATTATACCATTTCGTATAACTATGGTCCCACCATTTGTGTATGTGGTCAAACAAAATTAGTGCTTTATCCGGTTTACGTTTAAACAAAGAGCACATGGACATTTTATATTCCATCAATATTCACCAAGGACTTGCAATGCTTGCGTAAAGCTCAAGACCAACTAAGAATTCTCTCTCGGTACGTGCTAGTGAGACCCAACTTTTATCAATTGGCATAACTGCGTTTTAATGAAGCAACAAATAATTATATAGACTTAAAATGTTCACCTAATCCAACTATGGAAGGGAATCTAACCCACTCTTTGAATGTTTCGTCTCATATATGAATGCGTATAATTGAATTTACTATTTGAGAAAATTTCAAGAAGATTTCCTCAACTCCCCAAATATGTGCATTAAAGACATATTCGTAGGAGTAAAGGGAAACAATGTCGAAATTTTCACAAATAGTAAATCAATTATACGCATTCATATCCTAAATGAGACAAAACATTCAAAAGCGACAAACAGGGGACTTTTCAAATTAATTTCTAATAAATTAATTTCGGACGGAGTTCTATAGGATGATTAACCGGACGGGGACTTTCCAAATTAATCACTAAAGTCCTAAAATCATTTACAATAGTTCACTTAGTATTAACAAAAAAAATAACAAAGTTAGACAAAAACATACCGATTGTGGTCTTGGCTCTCGTGTTCGCCAGTGGTTTTGTCATTGACTCCGATATCTTCGCTTTTCGGGTTTGTCCAAAGCTTAACCTCGCATATTTTAAATAGTTTAGGGTTTTAGGTAATGAGAACTATCCAAGCATCGGTATCAAAAGACCCTTTAAACCATTAGGGTTGAATTGGTCATTTTAACAATTAGGGTAGGAGGGTAGGATGGTGGATTTTGGGACCTAAACCAAGATCTTGGCGGTGTTGGGGTCCACCCCTTCATGTGTAATAGCACTTTAACCAGGTTAATGAGATCATGTTGTGTTGATTCGCTTGTGATACAAAAGATTTGATCGTGTTTGCGTCGACTATTTGAGCAGATTGTGTATATGGTTGAGGTCGCCGAAAACAAAGGAATGATGTTAGTGTGTCTAGTTAAAGTGCTATTACACCATTTCCGACAACATTTCATTCGCTTACAATGATCTTCCAAAACTCACCAAATTCTCTCTATATTATCAAACAACAAAATGAACTTAGCGGCGGTGACACGTGGCTTCTCGATGGTTCTGGCGAGGAGGTACACGGTTTCTTGGTCCGAGAATACAGGAAAGTGTCTGACCTATTTCTTGTTACGGTTTGTAATGGTTACCGATGAGAGTTGAATCTTGAAGGGTAGAAGGTGGTGCAAAATGGTTTAGCCCCGCTTTGAGAGTTCATAAATGTGTGTGTGTTTTAGTGTGTGTTTTGGTGAGAAACTCCATGTGTGTGTGAGAGAGAGGGTGGAGATTATAAGAAGATAGATGAAAGGGTTTGTAATGATAGTGATGGCGAGTGAAGTGGAGTTAATGAGGCACCCTCACAAACCCTTTCATATCTCTCACCACCATTATATCTCTATCATTACACACCATTTCATACCTCTTCTTATCATCTCGACCCCTCTCTCACACAAACTCATGGAGTTTCTCACCAAAACACACACTAAAACACACAATAAAAACACTCTCAAACCAAGCTAAACCCTTTTGCACCACCTTTCTACCCTTCAAGATTCAACCTCATCATCGTGTAACCATAACAAACCGTAACAAAAAATGGGTCTCACACCGTGTACCTCCTCGTCAGAAACCATTAGTGAAGCCACGTGTCGCTGGACCAAGAAAACGTACCATTTGTTTTCACCTCTCGTCATCAAAATCAAACCATTAGGACTCTCCTACTCCTAATTGTTAAAATGACCAATTCAACCCTAATGGTTTAAAGGGTCTTTTGTGTATCTTACCAAGAACTCCGTGACCGACACTATATTCCTACAAAAACTTGGTCCTAACAAAATATTACCAACTGAAAATATTAATCATTTCGCCAAATATTACCAAGAAAACTAACGTGTATGTCAAATTTATATTAAAAGAAAACCATAATAAGAAAAAAATATACGCAATTCTTGAGTTTGGTGGTCACCGAAACCCATGAAGCTAAGTTCATTTTTGTTGTTTGATAATATAAGAGAATTTGGTGAGTTTTTTGGAAGAACATTGTAAGAAACAGAATGAAATGTTGTCGGGAAATCTTTTGTAATAGCACTTTAACTAGACACACTAACATCATTCATTTGTTTTCAGCAACCCTCAACCCTAGACACATTGTTCAAAAAGTCTTAAGCAAACATGATCAAATCTTTTGTATCATGGTATACGTATCATGTTAAACGACCGACTATAGGTGCTATGGTATACGTATCATGTTTAACGACCGACTATAGGTGCTATGGTATACGTATCATGTTAAACTACCGAGTATAGGTGCTATGGTATACGTATCATGTTAAACGACCGACTATAGGTGCTATGGTATCGTATCATGTTAAACGACCGACTATAGGTGCTATGGTATACGTATCATGTTTAACGACCGGTATAGGTGCTATGGTATATCGATCATGTTTAACGATCGACTATATGTGCTATGGTATGCTATGGTATCGTATCATGTTAAACGACCGAGTATAGGTGCTATGGTATACGTATCATGTTTAACGACCGAGTATAGGTGCTATGGTATACGTATCATGTTAAACGACCGACTATAGGTGCTATGGTATACGACTATATCATGTTTAACTAATCGACTATAGGTGCTATGGTATCGTATCATGTTTAACGACCGAGTATAGGTGCTATGGTATAAGTATCGACGATAAAACGTATCATGTTTGACCACTCTTTTCCCACAGATAATCACCATTGTATTATATCGACAATAAAGTGTATTTTTTAAAATAAAATTTTCTTGGGGACATGTCCTGCAAAGGTTCATGAATTTTCATGAACAATTAATATGCTTTTGACTTTGGTCAAATTTTGATAAAAGTTGAAAATACTTTTGGCGGGACATGTCCCCGAGAAACTTTCGTTGAATTTTGACTATCCGGTCAAAGTTTATTAAAATCAAACTACTTTCGTGGGGACATGTCCCCATGAAAGTGTACGTTGAAATTTCCACAACAAGTCAACGAATTCATGTGCCACGTCAGATTCAATTTTGTCGTTTAGTGACTTTCGCCGGGGACTTTGTGTCCCCGGCGAAAGTCTCCTCGCCCGTCCATCTAATTGTTGTAGTGTTATCAAAAAAATTAACAAAATGATTTTTTTTCCCATTAACTTTTCTAAGTTTAATTGAAAAGTTAAAATGATGATAACTAATGTTTGTTAAAATTTTGTAAAATAGTGAATTATAGTTATATATGATCTTAGAATCACCAATTAATATAGTTTTACTATAAACCATTTTATAATTTAGAATCACTTTGAAAATTTTGGCAATATTTTTATAGATGTAGACTTAAAAAGCAAAACTTGTTGGTATAGTTCCAATCTTCTTCATCAGTTTAATCGAATGTATGAATAAAAACGGATAAATTATTAGATCATGCAATACTAATTATTAAATATAAAAAAATATATATATGTATAAACCGGTTCGACCCGGTGGTTCAACCGGTTGAACCGATGACCGGTGAACCGTAACTAAACCGGTCGATAAAAACCTGTTTTAAAACATTGATGTGATGTACTACTTATAAGCAACAAATTTTGATTCATGCACAGTAATATAAGATTTCATGCTAGTTTACTAGTAATTCTTTCTTACCATATTTTCTATAATTAATTTCTACTACTTATAAAAAGTGTATCTATTTTCTTGAAACTTAAATTAATGTAGTTTGCCTAAATTACGCCCAAGTATTTTTAAACTTGACAACTTTTAAAAACTTGACACCTTAAAATATGTTTTTCTTGATCAATTTTAAAGTTGTAAGTTTTAAAAAACACACACTATATTAATTTAAAAAAACGCACACTCTGTATTTTCAAAAAACACACGTTTTGCATCAAAAATCGAACCAAAATCACAATTTCACAAATATATTATTTTCCGCTATACAGTTCTTTACATGGCTCTAATACTTTATTACATACAAAACAACAACAAAACCCACTACCGCAGAAATGGGGTTATGAGGCTTTTATTTACGTACACAAGACTACAAAGTTCTCTCTTGTGAGAAGTAATGAACTTTACCTCATTTACTTAGCTTCACATGATACTTTTGCGTACACTAATTTGCACTTTACAAATTTAGCAAAGGAAAATGTCTTTCTTGAGAATAGACAACTAGTTCCCACTTAATTTTCTAAAAAAGTCTTGGTTCAACAATATTGGTTAAACACTACTGCTTAAACTCAGATAAGCATGTGAAGACCCCATGCCCAATGCACATAATGTAAAAACAACAAAGTTTATATTTTATTTCAGTGCATGCCCAAAACTTTGTTATAATAATAGCACATACCCTGCTTCAATTTGTGGACCTATTAGGCTATTATTTGCCAATACCAAATAGAAAAGATAATATAAAGAAAATCAATCAAAGAATAAGGGTACCATACATGTGTCAACATGGTCACATGTAGAATACAATAAATGAGTATGGATCAACTAGTGTACAATAATGGACACTGAACCACTCAGAAAATAAGGTGGCTGCCAAGAGAGATCCATTCTTCAGGGATGATATATCATGAGGATCCTCTGTTTATCAATCATTCAACAAAATCTTTTATCCCTGTCATATTAACACAATTGACCAAATCAAACCCATCACCTTTTTCAGCTCTTGCAAACATATGCTTCTCATTTCTATCCAAATCCTGCCCCACAAGCCATTTTCCCTCCATTTTTATGGAGTTTCAAACCACTGGCCTAATTTACGAGCAACGTAAAGAACTAAAACTAGAGAATCGTAATCCAAGAGATGCAACATCCAATAGAAAACATTTCTTAGCATGAAAACTTGTGAGTCCTACTTTGACAGCCGAATATAAGGAATCTAAACGGTTATGGTCAAAAGAAACTCTAGCAATTCTAGCACGAAAACTGTAAAAAAATGGAAATATACAAGGGTGATGAGATAGACAAATGTTGATGGGATATCACCATTTTTCAACTTGTGGGTCCCTGTCTTTATTTCCTATGTAAATGAGATCCGGATTCTTATATCCAGGACCAGGCATTGCTCAGGGAAAAAGGACTTGCAATCAATCATTCAGTCAAACAATCAACAACTTTCTTAAATCTAACAACATTTGCATACAACATTTAAGTGGAGTACAACATTTGTTAGTTTTGAGTACATACCAAAGGGATTACTTAAAAGCACTCAATTTGGTCGTTCACTATGTTGACCATCCCTTCTACGTTTAAGAGACTTGTTAGCCTTCAGTTGGTGGATTAAACAGTTTACAACCTCCTTAAGGGTAGCTTTTCTACGCTCCTTGAAGTTCCAAAGCTCAGATACAACGTATCTCCCACTTGGGTTATACTCATTTAATTCCAACAACGCGTTGACTACAGCCTTGCATGCTTCCTCGCCCCATTGACTTTTTAATTCTTTCAGATGACTGTCATCTTCATCTACTATTTCCTAAAATTTGAAGATATATTAATCCATGTATGTAGCCGTACAAATATACTAATATCGGAAGTTGAAAAAGACGAAAGGAATTCCTCTTACCAAAGAAGGCAAACTAGACTGAAACATATTATAAAATCCAAATGCACATAATCTTAGATTAAATGTTTTAGATTAAATGTTTGTAACCGCGTTCTTGTATATATATTAGGATTAATGCAAGTCTATTGCTTTCTCCAAAAAGGTCGATGTTTTGCCAACCTGGACAACGATATTTTAAGCTAACGATGTCCTGCAGATTCTGCATCATATTAGGATGCCTGACTTGTTTATACTGCTAAATTTGAGCACTAATTACTCCCTTTTGGCCAATACAGAGAGCATTTTTTTATTTTTTATTTTTTAATTTGGTAGAAATAGATTCGACGATTATTCAAATATGTAACATCCAAGGCATCGAGGTGGCAAAATGGGCACGTCAGGCAAGTTGGATAACATGTCAAAACGAGCCCGGGTCAATATAGGTAACTTTGGATACTGGTTGGGTTGACCAATATAACTTTTTGTCCAATATTTTTAACTTACTTTAGCCCGTTCGTGTGCTGTAATTAATCAAAAGAATTAAATTGTTCAAGTAATGGTCTAAAATTTTGTATACTAATGTT
This sequence comes from Chrysanthemum lavandulifolium, assembly GCA_022545495.1. Lineage (NCBI taxonomy): Eukaryota > Viridiplantae > Streptophyta > Magnoliopsida > Asterales > Asteraceae > Chrysanthemum > Chrysanthemum lavandulifolium. The sequence continues at coordinate 106,160,127 of CM040239.1, read as the reverse complement.
TTGGGAGGGTTTTATTGCGTTAAAGATAGACTTTTGGCTACTTTCACCCATTTAACTTGTTTCCCTTTCAGCTATCCTTATTAAACTTTACCCGTTTGACCCAATAAGAGTAGAAAATAACCTGAATCAGTTGATTCATATACAAGGTGACTAAATATGGACATTTGGGATAGCAGCTGTTTAAAAGATGGCTTTGGGCCGGTTTAATGACTCGAATGGAAAAATTAATAAGACGGTGGGTAAAGGGACAAACAAGAAACTAAGAAAGTATACTAGTATTCTATGAAATAAAAACTCTTGATTTTTTTAGGGTTATACAAATCAATGATTTCAATGTTAAAAACTTCCACGAACAGATCTTGGAATATCACGGGATTTCACAGAGAAGTGTCATGTTGACATATAGACAAACTACAAAAATGGGGGGCGTAAGTAACCATAAGGAACTTTGCTGATGCAAACCTATAGCAGCAATGATAAACTGATAATGGGCAAATAAGTAACTGGAACCTGAAGTCAGGAACCACTAACAGAAACAAAATGTTGCATTTTCGCTAAACATCCAAAAATACATACCTGCACTTTCCCATCTTTAATAGCTTGCTTGAAAGGATGCCAATTTGGATTATTAACCTTATCTTGCCACAAAGAGCTTAATTCGACTGATCTTAATTCCCATTCATGAGCAGAGAATTTCTGCATGCACACATCTTGAAAGGGTTTCTGAGCAACCTCTCCCATCCGTTTTAATCCAATTACGGTCATCGAATCCAACACTTGAGGCAATACCTTCATGAGAAAAACTTGGAAATATTTCATCATATATCTACCAAATGTGATGGAGAATGTTCTAAAACTGATTTACAATTAAAAGCATGAAGATAAAGAAACCATACATTTATTAGTTCCTTCCGAGCAGCCTGTAGCTCGTTGTTACTCATGTGCTCTCTAAGTATAAGAGTTTGGTTTAAGTTGTCCATATCATGCAACTCTTCCTCTTTTTCTGTCAGTTTATTCCTTAACTCATTGATATGGACACTTATGCTATAGTTGCTATCCAATGGATTTTGTTCTATCTGCATGAAATTAGATACATCACATCAAACAATTGGCAGGGTCGAGTAGAAATGCAGTTACACAAATTTATTCAAATTGAAGATGGTTAAACGGTGACAGTTTATGCTAGAAGGATAAATTGAAATTTTACTATGGTTCTGTGAACAAATTGGACCAAATGTGTCAAACATATTTTCTTTGTAAAAAAAACCTACAGAATTTATGTAGGTAAGTAATTCAAAATAGTATCAATTCTCAATAGAGAAAAACTATGTTAATGAGACAACATACATCATCCTCATGCTCTCAGCTCTTATGTAGCCCAAGAGAGATTAAATAGAATCTGTAAGAAATAGGAATAATTAACGAGTCTTTATTCTGAAGTAAACACCTCAATTCCTATGCAAAACTAGGACTAAACCAAAAACAAAAATAACCTAACTAGACAACTAAATCAAATCAAAGTTGTGTTAACTATAAAGCTTAGTAATCTAAGAGTATTCCTATTCTATAACACTCCCCTTCAAGCTCGAGCCAGCTTGTTACAAATACCATCAACCTGAGAACCCTTAGCAGCCAATGCCTCTTTCGAGACCCAAAGAATTCTGCCTTCATATGTATACTCGAATCCATACGAGTCCAACACTCGGAAAGATAAAAAAAAAAAACAGACTGAAGTTTTGGACTAAATAGTCACAGATCCAAGGAAAATCTTTCTTTAAACCCAAAATCGATTTACATAACTCGATCGAAACTAAACGTAACTCCAGAGATGGCTAAATTCAACCAAAACCCAACATATTGCTGATGTAAAAGAGCAGAATCAAAAATACAAGCTGGATTGAACTGAACTTGATGACGGATAGTCTTCAATCAAAATAAACTAGCCAAAGTCAATCAAATAGATTCAAAGAATCCCACTTAAAGCCAACCCCACCAAAAGCACGACAGAATACGTGCCCCAATGAAAAAGAATCTGCTTGAAAAAACAAGGTCTTGCTCCATATCTAGCATTTCCTCTAAGTCACTGGGTCTTAGGTTACTCTAAACCACCCAACCAACCCAATTGCAACGGGTGATATCAAATTGACTTATAACTTTTTTGAAGGTAGTTGAAAAACCACTAGAGGGAAAGGGAACTTCACTCTTGTTTAAAGAGAGATTCCAAAAGAATGATGTCACCTCATTTCATGTGTTTAACAGGTTTTCCATCCAGTTTACAAGTAATTTCATGCGGTTTCTATCATGGATCCCACGGGATCATTGTTTTTTCACTTCTTATCATGCATTTCCTAGTATCTTATTTAGAAAGGCTCAGGTGGGTTCACTCATGTGCTTTACCAGTCCTTTAATAGTGGTAGTGGTACGTCATCACTTCTTTCATGCATTTTCTGCATCTTCTTTAGCAAGGCTCATTTTCTTTGTTTGTTCCATGCTTTATTTTAAAAGATTTATAGCGGTGGAGATAAGAGATGACAGGAATTAGAGAACGCGGTATGGAACAAAAGAAGTAAACAAATCCTGCCATCGAACACAATTGAGAGAAGTCACAATGTCGATCACACGATAAAGTGTCATTCAAAAGTGCCTGTTGGAACCCTATTGTAAAACACCCTCCTTAACAAGACACCAAATAACCCATGAAAAAGAGTGACATGCATCAATATCATGAAACTAACCATAAATACTACACGAAACCACAAGAGAAGACTTGCAAAGGGCTTGAAATCACTACAAAGTGCATGAAAAGAAGCAACCTCATCATTTCATGAAACCTCCTTCAATAAAGAAGAGTAAACCTCGTATGTCCCACGCCTACTCGCAATATGCTTTGAAATAGATATAGCCATATCATATAGGTCAACTTGATGTTGTTTATTGTAGACCAATGAATATGATATGTCAAATGGAACAAATTCAGGAAAGAATCAATGCTCTGACTAAGCATGGATTAAAATTCATGAGTGGATAGGTTCATGGCTTTGAGTGAGTTCTTAAAATCATCGGACTTAGCAATGGGACTCTTAGAATCAGTCAGCTTCCAGTGAGATTCGTTTAACCCATCGAATTTGTCAAAGAAACCTTCTTCATTATACAAATAAATTAAAGAAACTAAAATTCTTGCACCTAATCTCATGTGCACAAAGAAATGAAATCTATTGATGTCAAAGTCTAAAAGATTACAAACTGATTTCGAAAGTCAATTGTATAGAAGATACAAATTCCAAATTACACTAATCCAATTTGATGAAACTAACATCTCCTGAACAATGAACTTAATCATAAACTGATTCATGTGGCAAGCCAAATAACGCTAAATCGAGAGCTAAATACATAAAATCCTCCTAAACACAAACCTTACTACTCAAAAACATTCATACTGCTTAACAGTCATCCAAGCCTAAGAAACAGCATAATTGAGAGCTAAATAGAGTCCGAACTATATTAATCTAGTTTGGTATATGAAGAGCATAACGGTCCTAAAATCCATTGAATTTCCTACAGGTTTCTGATTCAATATGTCCCTCCATATATAAACCATGTACACATGAGTTCCTACAGTGAAACCAGCTTTAGCGTATATATAACTTCAACTCTAGTTTAGATTTTTTAATTATCATAACTTCCAATATAAGGTGTACCTTTTCCTTTGCTATGTAAAAACTTTGGCGCTCATCATCAAGCTGTGACTCTCTTTTCTCGAGTTCAGCAGCTCGTTGCTCAAGCTCTTTTCTTTCATATGCCACTTCTTCCTTTAACTTTTCACTTTCTTGAACAAGCATATTCATGCTGCTTAACTGACACTCTAAATCAGTCTTCAATTTAGCATTTTGCTGTCCAATTAACTGCATCTTTCTCATTTCTGCAATTCAATCACACAAGTAATTAACACACAATACATGGAAAGAGTAGTTAAGATCTTATAAGAAACAATATTTGCTTATTTCTTCTTCTTAAGACGACATATAACTCTTACACAATGTATCAAAGAAACTCAAACTCCCATTGGGATTAAGGCCTCTTAAAAAACATGATTTGTTGCTATTTTCTGAACTTTAAAGGCTCTTGTAGGCTCTATAAACGTTGCACGAAAGATACTCTTATCTGTTGCACTACTACTATCTTTAAACTTTGGTTTTTTCTCTATTTTCTAAAGTACTTTGGATTCCATATTTCCATGTATGCTATCAGTGAGCTAATTCAGACGACTGGATCTTTAAAAATCTTAACAAGCCAAAACAATTAAAAAAATAAACTGATCGCCTTTCCTTCTCAAGTCACTCGATCTCTCAGAAAAAGTAGGTTAATTTCTTGACTGTGATTCCTTGATATAATATAAGACGGACAATCGCATAAACAGCGTTAACTAGTAATGTACCCCGATATATCCATTAAAAATGTTACAAACGTAACAGAACGCAATTGGCTAGGACGCTAGGTATCATAGTTAATCTAATATGCATATATAGACGTAACTGTATATCAATCTCAAAATTACAATGTCTATAGCTACAACACCAATCCATAGCATTGCATAACCCTTAATATTGTCGATACCATGGTAGACATCACATTCTTCATAAAACAAATACATACAAAACAAACTACCAAGACCATCCCATCAATAATTGTCTAACTTGTTTAAACTCCAAGTACTCGAACTTCCACTATCCCAATCCTAATGTAACAAATATAAAATAATGAAACCTCTTGTAAATTTAACCTCACCTTGAATACGATATTGTTCGAAAACTTTGATTGCTCAAAACAGACAACATTTCCACCAAAGAATCTTGACTTCCATTCATGGTTGTAAAACATGGATTACAAGGCCTAGTAATCGGCGATTACTCACTACAAGGTCAATGACCGATTAATCGCCAATTACTCACAACAATCTCAAAACTCGGTCGAAACTCAGTCAAAATTTGGGTTAACTTGGAAAACTTCCATTTGAAGTATATGAGCAATTGTGTTAATTTCTATGGTCACCCAAGACTTTTGGCTTAGTAGTATGTGAGTATGCCCACCAACCAAAAGGTTTGTGAATTAAGTGTCGTTAAAGACATATTTGTGAGATAGATGGTAAAAAAGTTGTCGTCCTAAAAATAACATATTTCTATGGTCCTATCAACATGTCATACATATAATTTAGAAAATCCTATTAATCCGCACCTAGGCCGATTCATAGCTACAAGATAGTCGACTGCCAGACTAGCGCCTAGTCGCCTAGAGATCTTTACAAAAAAGAAATGATATATACAATTTAGGGGTTTCTTAATTCCATATCATAAAATTGGGGCAAAATAAGTTAAAAAAAGAAGCTAATTACCCACATGTATTCAACATTAATACCTTCAGAGAAGGAGTGATTCATGCGATCTTTTTCAGAAATTAAGGAATGGAGCTGAGAAGAGATATGCTGAACATGTTTTTCCATTTCCCATAATGTTTGATTCTTCATGTCCACTTCTCTCGCTAGGCTCACTGCTATCCCACGCGCTTTCCGGAGCTCCATCACCATTTTACTTTCCTCCATTTTTATTCTTTCCGATAACTGAATGCTGCCTTCAACTACTCTTTTTATTCCGTTGCTCTCGCCTCCTAAACGGGTCGGGTCCTTGTAGAGCAACTTACACTGTTGGTCCTCAAACACTTCTTGATTCTCGCATTTAGTCATAAGCACTGCAAAATTGCGATGTTAGTCCCCAACATCCTGATTTTGCTTTACTAGGGTCCAAATTCTTAACCCTCGTTAAAAGTTTCGTTAGTTACAATGGTTTTTTTTTCGTCTTTTTGGCCTTTCTTGTCTAAACACCTCATTAACATTCTTTCTTATAGTTTTATACATACACTCATACAACAAATACCTTGTATACACATCCAAACACACGCAGAAGTAGGGCGGAGCATATGGGATCGAGAATCGAACCGAACCAAAAACCGAGCCAAACCGACCAAACCGACCATATTGATTCGGTTTATTTCAATATACTAACGTTTTCGGTTTGATTCGTTTTCTTCGACCCAAACCCGAGGAAAACACACCTAAACCATATAAACTGAACCGAGCCGATACAAAACCGAACCAACCATATTCGTTTCGGTTTCGATTCTATATACTAATGGTTTTTATTTCGGTTCGGTTCAATTTTGTCGGTTCGGTTCGGTTTTGAAGCGATGCTCAGTGCTAGACTTTTCATATTTGTGTTTTCAATTGCCACACTTTGAATCACAAGTGTTCTTTTGGTGTCATGAATCACAATCGGTATTAGATGGGTCCCTCACCTATGATAGATTCACTTCTCCCGTTTTGGACTTCTATGGAGTATGCACAATAAAATCATTACGAACCCACATTTAAAATCATTACAACTATCATTCTCTCATTTCCATAAAGGATACCAAACACACCCTTACTTTAGGTTTGTTTAGGTTTATGATAAAATAACTACGCACTTTTGATAATTGTATTGTTTTAATGCAAATATGACAATTAGGGCCCATTTGGTTTGTAAGTTGGTTTAGAATTGGATTTGGATTGGGAATGGTTTAAAAGATTGGAAAGGTTTGAAAAAAAGTATTAGAGAGAAAATATATTATTATATATAATTATATTTAATTTAGTAAATTTATATTAGATTTAAAATATGATATACATAAATTTAAAAAAGCATAAATGAATATTAAATGAAAAAAGTACAAAACTTGTGGCTGATAACTTTTGAATAGATGCTTTGTCACAGTATTTGTGTGACAACTCGTAATTTCAGGTCATTTCTCAAGTTTCACTATTTTATCATTTATCGTGAACTAGGTTTTCGAGCATCAAATTCACGTAACCGTAATGGTTTAGCGTGAATTCATGATCATATCATCGAGGTCATTTCATATAGACTAAGTTTAGTCTACATTTCATTAACATCATTTGCATCATTTTAGTTCATTCATGATTTTGCATTTCACCTTAAACGCGTAAATTTCATATTAAATAAACGTTATCGCGACGTTATTATTTTGAACATTTAATCCGATGCTTCCAAAATGATCCCGATATATTTTATACTTACATTTAGTTTATAAAAATAATATTATGAGTTTACAGTGTTTTAAATTTATTTCAGTATATAAATTGTTATATTTATATAATTACGACGCTTTTTCGTAAAACTACACGATAAATATTTATTCACTAAATACATGTGAGAAATACATTTTATAATTTTATGACTTCATTACACTTTATTTTATTCCACAAAAATTTATTTATAAGTTAACTCAATAACCAATTAATAATACCTATATTATTATACAAATATATACATGTATACTTTAGATATTATCAAACCAAGCGACAAGAACATTTATCACACCATGCTCTCCCCCTCTTTTCCCCAAAATCAGCGAACCCCCTGATTATATTGTTGAAATCTTTATATCATTCAAGTACACCTACACATTTAATATATATTGGTTTATTTACACATACAAATACACAAGTTAAGGTGTAAAACAAAAACAATTCTCTCTTTTCTTACTCTCTAGAACCGGCCAAGCCCACAAGGAGGAAGGAAACCAAAAGTTTTTCTAAAATCAAGTGTTTTACAATCTAGTCATACTCTTATTAAAGGTTTTGAAATAAAAACCTAGGGTATTTAGGTTTAATCCCTTGTCCTTATCACCTCATCAAAGTAACTAGTAAGCATATCATTTTCATTTACATATTTCCTTATCATTTCATATGTATTTCATCATTTTCTTAGCAAGCATGCAAGACTTATGTGTATTTATACCATTTTTACATTGATTTTAAGAGTTTTATATATATAAGTCATCCTATAATTTATCCCTTGTTATATATTGGTCTTGATGATGTTTAGGAACCCATGACACCCTAAGAAGGTGTATGGTAGGATTAGAATAGCTTTGGAGTTGATTTGAAGGGTTTGGAATAGGTTTAGTACGAGAAAAACTATTTTCGACAAGTATAAAAGTGGTCTGATCTTGTTTTGTATTTGGAAAATCCGACAGAGGCACGAATTTTTGGCCTAGATATTTAGAAAATATACTTTAAAGCGAATCCGTGGCGGCTTGAACGGATTAAAACGGAGTTATAACGAAGAAGTTATGAATTTTCAAGTTTGACGACGAAATATATATTTTACGAAAATTTCAAACAACCTATTATTGTTTTATTCGAGTCAAAAGCAGTCTTAAGCTTTATAAATTATTTCGACTTATCAAAATATATTAGTATACTTTGATACGAAGCTAAGGACGTATAAAACATAGAAAACGGATTTATAACGACTAAAATATACACGTTTTCATAAAATTGCCGTAACTTTCTTATTTAAGAAAAACTATATTATTTTTACGAGACAAGTGTTACGGTAAACAAAACGACCATATTGAAGGCTATTTTTAACGATGACGTAGAACTTTCTGTAACGAGATGTCTTCTAATAAAATCGAGATCACCAAACATATTTTCTAAAACGACCAACCGTTTGTATAGCGGAGTTGTAATAAATTATTTACGGTTGCTTAAACTTTGCCGAAACTCACTTTTAAACCACATTTTGGACAAAATCACCATATTTAACCTCTATTATCTTTATGTTCGAGACCTCTATGACGAAAACTCATGTACTAAAACTTCTAGATTTTGATACAAGCTTTCCAAAACCGTTGAGTTCGTTTCCTAACGTTCGACGTACACCATTTTACGACTAGTTTTTCGAAGCCATTTTTGTCACTTTCATGAAATTTCCAACGACATTATTTTACGACGAAAAGTTAAAATTTCACAATAAATCATTAAGAAACTATTGTAGGATGACATTTTGACGTAAATACTTGTAAAGTAATTTAAGAATGGTCAAGCGTCAAAAGAGTATTTTTAAACGATAAGTATAAATTTCAAAACTCACAAATGGTATAAATAACATACGAAATGCATGCATAACATTACATCATAACTCATTACGTATCATAACATTCATAATAGGTCAAGGTTAAAGTATCACACTACATCTCGGTGTACTCACTTTTGTCATCGCCTCATTTTACCAAGTGAGTCATAGCCCTACTCTTTAATTGTTTTATTAAACTCTTTGGGGAGATACATGCTCAACTATTTTCATGACATTCATGAATATTTGCAAACTATATGTTTATCCGAATCGAACGTTTAGTCATACGGAGTAGCATTTTGCATGCTTAGAATTGTCTTAGTATATTATCATGGGCCGAATGTCTTGGGATTATCATGGAACTGAATGTCTTGGGATTATCATTGAGCTGAATGTCTTGGGATTATCATTGAGCTGAATGTCTTGGGATTATCATTGAGCTGAATGTCTTGGGATTATTATTGAGCTAAATGTCTTGGTATAATTATGTCAAGTAACTATTGATACATTAAGTCATGCACTATAATGTGAATTCATTTGACATCATGCACTTGAACATAAACTATACACCTTTTGGCAGTGGGTTGTGAACACACAGGTTGCAAGTTTTGTATGGGCGGAACTTGGAACTGAGTGGATTTACAATGCCTTTGCTGCATAACCGAATTTGAAAGTCTTTACATTTTAACCCAAACTCTATGAACTCACTCAACCTTTGTGTTGACACTTTTAGCATGTTTTATCTCAGGTATCTAAGGCATACACTTCATGGCATGCATGTGGACACATCTTAGAGTCGCGGTGACGACGCGTCTCACTTGGGTTTTACATACTTTAAAACATCGTTTGAATTGTAACAAACTTATTTCCGCACAAGATGATTTCCATTTGGGACCTACACTTTGTAAACTCGATTGTTTTATTAAATCAAACGATGTGTTTTCCAAACGACACTTTAGGTCGCTCAATATAATCGATTGTGATGCTATGATGATCGGTCCCAGAACTTCATTCATTGCAAAATGTGTAATTTGGGGTGTGACAATTTGGTTGACACCCACCATTTACCGCTTGTATGGGTTTTGAAAATTGATTCATTTATTTTATTCGAAAGATCCAACCAAGCAATTGTTTGTTTCAATCCATTCTAACAATTGCCATACATTCATAACAAACACTTCCTTAAACTTTCAAATTACATGGTATCCGGACGAATGATCATTTTCTATTATACATTCTAGTAAAATTATACAAATTGTCCATGTGGTTTGGTGAAAGTTACTGTAAATCGTCTCTATTTATACTATTTGCGTAAATGGTCTCAGATTTCAAAAGCCCATGCAAGCAGTTCAACTAAAGTAAGCCATCGAAGAGGTTGGATCACCGTCGCAAGGAGATTCAAGGTTAAATAGAAATGCAAAGACTTGGGAGTACTCGGGAATGATAAGAACTCTTTGGTGTTGCTCAAGTAGAAGCTAGTACAAATGAGATGTACGATCTTGACCTTTCCACATGTGTACATGTTAACAAACTTAGTAACGAACTCAAATCCAGATGCTCTAAGGAAATGATAAGCCTTTTCATAACACTTCTCTAAGATACTTTTACAATCACACATGTTAAACGGAAATCCTACTAATCACATATCACCCACCTGTATATATCCACCACAGAAAGCCAAAAGAAAATGCTACTATATACAAAACCCACTTGACCCAATCCGAACCAACAACGTCCATAGAACTAAAACGTAAGTAGTGGCAGACACTATTTACACAACATAATATAAGAATAATCCTAAGTAATCCTCTTACGTTTTCGGGTATCCCACATCTTCAACAGACAAGAAACTCTATCCTTAAGAGTAGCCTTCTTGCCTTCAGTGAAGTTCCATAACTCTGTTGTAACATATCCTCCACTAGGATTGTAATCGTTAATCTCTGTCAATGCAGTGGTCACAGCTTCGTACACTTTTTCACCCGTGTCTTTTTTAGGCTTTTTAGTTTTTCATCAGTTTCGTTATGATTTTCTGCACCAATAATGTCAAAATTACTTAATAGTAACATGTTTATAATATAAGTATCCTTTTTTGTTTACACTTTACACCATCGACCTGTGTATCGTATCTGTTGGGTGACCTTTTGTGACATAATCTAATAACTGGTATGATTACAGTAACATATCTTAGTACTTTAGCAGGTAGTAGCACGGTTAAAGGAACACATATTTATTAGGAAACTGAGAATCTGCATACAAAGAGATTCAATCATATAATGCCGCTCATCAATTATAAAAGGGTACCTCTGATTTTCCATCAATGGTGATTACTTTGAAAGGATGCCAGCTGGGATCTCGAAGGTACTCCTCCCATAACGAACATAGCTCTGAAGCTTTATCTTCTGCCGCTGTCTCATTGTACATTTGCTTCATGGCATCATAAAACGGTTTATTCTCAAGCTCTCCCATCCTTTTGACACCAATATGTGTAGCTTTTGGAGTTCCTTAAACCCCTTCAATAACAGCATATTAAAGAGTTACCGTCAACAAAAGTTCTTTTGTTTAAGTAACTAAGTGTATAGCAACAATTTTTCATAAGATAAAAGGCGAAAATCTTGTGTTGTAATAAGTATTGTAGTATTTTACATAGATATGTAGTTTTATGTACCAGTTATCCTCTAGCATGCACACACAATTCATAAAGCTGATAAGTTAGCTCAAATTTAAATATAACTAGACTCCAATAAGAAATCAATAACTTCAATCAACTCTTTACGAGCCTCCTGCAGCTCATCATTGGCTTTTCGTTCCTGAACAACTAGAGTTTGATATACGCTTTCCACATACTCTAACTCTTCTTTCTTTTCGTTTATGTTCTTGATAGGTCCTCTATCTCCTTCAAAAGTGGATCATCATCTCCCATGTGCTTTTTAACTTCTATTTTCGCCTCCAAACCTTTTATTTCTAGCTCTGAAGCATGTTTTGCATCTAGCTGTTTCTCCAGAAATATTATTTTCTCATCGAGTTTCTCCTTTTCCCTCTGAAACCACACGCGTACAACAAATGATAATTATGAAGAAATAGGAATCAATGTTTTTAGAAGATAAAAAAATGGGAGTGGTCAGGTAGGTTGGATATAAGGTCAAACTGGTGCGCGCTGGACTTAAGATGGGTTGGTTTTTGTAGGGTCGCCATGGATTGGGTTGACCCGCAAACTTTTATTTTCTGGTTTTATAAAAAAAAAAGGTGATTCGTTACACATAAAAGCTATGATATTGAAAAAATATCTAATTAGGAGGTTGTTAGCATTACCATTTAACTTTTAATAGCTTTTAACCCAATATACATGGTCGACCCATTAACCAATTAGTATTAAACCAAAATCAAATTGACCCGTTCAAAAGTTAATGGGTCAAACATTTCACAATGTTCAATAATTATATGTACTATAAGTAAAGTAATTACCTTATGATCATCCACAAGTTTCATCACGCTTTGATCAGCTTTCCTTTGCTCATCAGACGCTATCCGAAGTGAACTAGTTCTTGCAGCATTCTGTAAAATAGCAGAACACCATATTTTTGCTTATACAAAGTAAATAAAAATAGGCCCAAGAAAATGGCAAGAGATGCATAAGCAGTCTCACAAACATATAGACTGTAACTATCATTGTTATCGTGGCGAAAAAATATATTCTGCAGTGAATCATATACAGGATGAAACTAGTTGTTTATCTAGAGCATAATATTTTATAATTTATCGTAAATATGGAAGGAAAATATAACATAAGAAATGGAATATTCATGCACAAATGTCACACCTCTTCAATCTCTTGGGCTAGCTTTTTCCTTTCGTTTTCATTTACAGCCTCACGTTTCTGCAGTTCAGTAGTCTGAAGTTCAAGTACTCTCCTTTCATTTTCTATTTTCATTTTCGTTTTGTCATGGTCATTGAAGATCTTCTGGATATGTTCTTGTGCCCTTAAATGAATTTTCTTTATTTCTGATGAATACAAAGCATAACAAATTAAACCACAATATTAAATTTGGGCAGACAATAATAAAACCTGACGAATAGCACAGACCTTCATTAAAAGCTTGGTCATTTTTATCCTTTTCAGCAATTAACTTGCTAAGGGTATTCTCGGTTTCCATGCATTTCATCGTTATCTCTTCAATGCGCCTCTTCTTGCTTTCTCGTACATTTTCCAAATTTGACAGTAGCTTAATTGTTTTGTGATCTTCTTCTTCCTTAATATCAGACACAGTTCTGATATTAGCAATCTTGCGAAGATGCTCACCTATTATGGTGTTTGATCTGTAATCTTCAGCACGAGCAACCCAACCATAAATACCGGATTTTGATTCATTATCTGAATCCCAGTCCTTTTTACCATGATGATCAGCCTCGTATGCTTTTTCAAACGACATGGCATTATAAAATTCGACCATATCTTTACTAAATTCAACCACTGCAGATCCTGAATGACCATGGAAATTCCATAATGGATGCACCCTTGTGGGATTGAAACCTCGTTTGGTTAATTCGTCTCTCATAGTTGAACCACTTTTCCCAATATAACGGCCATCTATCAATTCAATTGGTAAGTTAACAACAACACCCTTCCATGGCCATACAAACATCTCATCACCATCATGGTCTTCAAGGTGATCAACGTCATCTATAGGTTGAGTTGGACCAGAAGCTTCTGATATATCTTTTTCAAGATACTTAGCTAGTGCGAGATGATTAGCCTTGTCTTTCTTATTTCGTTTTTTCGAATAACTTTTTCCAATCATTGTAGCGTGCTGCAATAAGTGTTTGTATTGATAGCCACTCCTCTTCTTATTTGGACAGTATGGGCAGGTGAAGGCTTCATCTTGTAACTTGATAGCGTGTTTTCCACCCTTGAGCTCTTCATAAGATTTTTCTTCATATTCCTCTATTTCAGAACCGTTTGCGTCGCTCCCGTCACTAGGATCAACGTCATCTATAGGATGAGTTGAACCAGAAGCTTCTGATATATCTTTTTCAAGATACTTAGCTAGTGCGAGATGATTAGCCTTGTCTTTCTTACTTCGTTTTTTCGAATCACTTTTTCCAATCATTGTAGTGTGCTGCAATAAGTCAATGTATTGATAGCCATGCCTCTTCTTATTTGGACAGTATGGGCAGGTGAAGGCTTCATCTGGTAACTTGATGGCGTGTTTTCCCCCCTTGAGCTCTTCATAAGATATTTCTTCATATTCCTCTATTTCAGAACCGTTTGTGTCACTTTCGTCACTAGAACTTTGCTCCATAAAATCCTCGGTCATTCTTATTCAGTTAACAAGGCTGTCAACCATAAAAAAGGTAAATATTGTTTTACGCAATGACAGATAGAGTACTATTTTCAGAAGACATTAAAAACAAATGAGCTAATTAGTGTTTATGATCAAACTAAATAGTATTATAACTTAGATGTCATATATTAGGATGAAAGATGATAGAAGTTGTATCAACAGGGGTGAATCCTAAAAGTAAGTGGTAAGATCATTCCTGTATGACCCGAGGTCAGCGTTTTGTAATCTTAAAATTAGGTGCATAGAATGGTTTCCTTTGTGAATGATGCTATCGACAAACTTTAAAGGACAAATTTATACATATTACAATGTCACGTTACATGGTATATACTCCTTGTAGGAAGAAAAGAAGAAAAAAAAAAGTAAAGAACACCCCTAGTCCCCCAGCCAACTAATGCCGAATCCAGGAGTTAAGACTACTTGTGAGTTAGTTGAGTCAACAACTCAACACTATGAATAGCCTAGACAGGTCGAGTAAAAGATCATGTTGTTAGAATACTAAGAGATTTTCAAATATAGTGTTAAAGTTCTTATGACTGTCTTCAACGAATTTTCATAAAATGAAAATACTCTATTACTATGTATCGTTACTAACACCATCTGACACTAATACCAAAAGAAAAGGTAAGAATCAAACACATTTAGCAAGAGCCCCAAGATATTTTTATGATGAAACACAACTAAAGAAGGAACAATAAACGAATCAAGTTCAAACAACCTAATTAACCTTGCACATTATGCAAACAAACAACCCTATTTCGGAGTAAGAATATACATAGGTTTTACTACACTATCGTTCAAGTTCAAAGCCCAAGGTGTCCTACTCTTAGACTTAAAGGGTGCTTTGGTTCTTTGGAAGTGCTTATCTTATCTTTTAAGGAGGTGTTTGGGATTTTTTTTTTTTTTTTTTTTTTTTTTTTTCGCTTATGCTTTTGCTTATTAACGAAATGCCTAAAAATAAGCACTTTATAAAATAGTCGTTAAATTTGCTTATTTTCTAAGATAATGTAAATAAGACCAAATTAATACATATTTTATAGAAAATTTCCATTCATTTATAATGGGTTTTAGCCTTTAAGGTACATAAGATGTTAAAACAAAACATAGATAGTTTCATCTAAAAAAGCACTTTGTAAAAAGCATGTCCAACCCACTCATTGAAAAAAAGCAATTTGGATGATCCATTTACTTCAAACTGAAGACCAGATGTAATGGTGACCAGATCCACCACCGCCACTTCAGCTCCAGATAAGCATTCACTCCTTTACCAAATCAGCCGTAGTGGTGACCACAAAAAGAGCCACACAAAAATACACTACAATAAAATTGGTTAAGTCAAGTTGGTGACCAAATCACCTCCAAAATCTGGTGATCACGCCTTGTCGAGGGGGCGCGTGCTTGGGGACTGATCACGGCCCCACGTTCCGGAGTTTTCGGGATGGGGCTTCAAAGTAAAGACTAAATGAAAAGTGTATTCTTTTTCAAACATAGAGTGAGAATCAATTACGTAAAAAATGTCTTACATTCTTCAAGCATACTCATAAAAAAATGTCTTTGTTTTTATTCATATTTTCATAAAAGTTGATCCCCCCACTCTTCGCCCGCCCTCAAGGACGGCCATATTCGCGCGAGGAAGAGTAGTCCATTACAGGCAGTCTTATGAGCTTAAAATGATAGGCAGTTAAGGGGAAATATCATAGAAAATGTTGCAAAATCAACAATTACAAGTAATAAGAATGGAAGCAAAGGCATTAATAAACAATCAGTTTGGTCGAGATATAACATGCATTACAAGAAAATGGACATATATAATGCAGTTAATGAAAAATTACACCCCAAATTTATTTATTTAAAAAAAATGTGTATATATATCATATGTACTTACAGCCAGTTGATTCAAGTGTTGGTTGGTATTATCTTTACTCTTTACAGTTTGGAGTAGATGAACATTATTATTAACCACATTGGATTTTGGGGGTAAGAAAATAAACGAAAACAGAGTGGCAATGGCAAGGTGTCAAAAGTATAACGAATTTTTTTATATCGGGAAAGGGGAGGATCCGGGAGGAAAACTATGGGGCAGTTTGGTTTGAGGGTTTGGGTTAAATGGAATGGACTCAGGAAGTGTTTGGTTTGTGGGTTTTAACCTCATAGAATGGCTATGATAGTCACTCATAGCGTTTGGTTGAATTTTAGAAATTAAAATACCCATTAAAATGTGGGTTTCAAAGGCATAGAATGGAAAAAGGATGGTGAAGTTCTTTTTTCAATGGGTCTCATTTTAATTTTAGAGTTAATTGCATTTTTGGTCCTTGTGGTTTGGCCAAATTGCAGATTTGGTCCCCAAAACTTTGAAAGTGCACCAGAGGTCCCCATTTTCAAGTTTCCGTTGCACGTTTGGTCCCTGGCCAAAGTTAAATGACTAAAATACCCTTGTCTTCTTCCCCTTTAATTTTCTGATTATTTTTTCTTTTTATTTGTTCATCCAATAACAATAAACTCATAAGCCAAACACAAGAATAGGTGCTTTCTTCTTCTTCTCCTTAAAGTCAGCCTCATTTCCATCTTTACTATCTCCAAATAGGAAACCCTACCGTCCTAGGCATAAAATAAAGCTTTGAAGAGTGGCTGTGGACAAAGACTTGAGCAAAGAAGGGGTGTCTCCCTACAAACGAGGTCAAGGAAGCTAGGAGGATCCCTTTCCCTCCTCCATCTATACAAGGGTCAAGCTTTTCAAGAGCATTCATGCACTTTCAATCAAATCTGAAAAATTAGGGTTTCTCAAATCAAGGGGTTTTTCAAAATTGATCGAGGGGTTTCGTTCTTGGATGCTTATGGAAGACTTTTCAAGTGGTTAATTGTTCCAATTCATTCCGAGTCTCCTCCGATTGGGCTTATGGTTTTCAGCTGCGACTCCTGTGATGAATTCTTCTTACTGAGGGATGGTGGCTGAGATGGTTTCTGTGGTGGTGGTGGTGGTGGCGGTGATTGTGACGATGAAGATAATTGTGGAGTCCTTACTATTAGTGGTGACACAATTGGAGGAGAACCAAAGAAAGTTGCCATGGATCTATCTGAAACAAAACTAAGGTGGTGTTGTGGTGCAATATGTATACTAATGGTCCCTACCTTATCTTGCAGATTTTGATAAGAATTGTGGGGCACCAAAAGCTATTATATCAGCTGAGGGTAACTTATTAAACATGTACAACCACATATGCAACAAACGAAAAATAAAAAGAAACAATAATCTGAAAATTGCAGTTTTGTTTATTTGAAAATAATCTGAAAATTGTGGGAGTGGTTTTGTTTTAAGAGTAAATTGCAGTTTTGTTTATTTGAGTTCTTGTTCATGATCTTGGTATTTGGGGTGGGAGGAAGAATCGAGGATAGTTATGTTGCAGGTTTTTGGGGTTGGATGAAGAATCGAGGAAGAGAAAGAAGAAATGGGAGAGTTGGAAAGAATAAATAAAAAGAAAAAGTAATTAGAAAATTAAAGGGGAAGAAGATAAGGGCATTTTAGTCATTTAACTTTGGCCAGGGACCAAACGTGCAACGGAAACTTGAAAATGGGGACCTCTGGTGCACTTTCAAAGTTTTGAGGACCAAATCTGCAATTTGGCCAAACCACAGGGACCAAAAATGCAATTAACTCTTAATTTTATTTTAACCACACATTTTCTAAAGTATTTTTTGTCCTTTTTATTGATACCCATTTTATAATTTTGCGTCCAAACAATAACATTCGGAATTACACATATAATCATATCCATTATCATTTTATCTCATACAGAAACCTATTATCATTGCCATCCATGCCAACAAACTAAACGGCAACTTAAAGTAAAATAAATCGTTTGTTTAGTATCCATAGGTTTTGAAAATAGGACTCAATCATTTGTTTAATGGGTTCTAGAAAACCCAATAAGGAGGCCAACTTTTCTGATAATTTTTTTCAGGCGTGCTACTTTTCCCTGTCCCTCATTTTGTCGTTTTGCCTTTATGTAATAATTTCATCTTTCTTTTATTGTCTTCATGTGATAAATTAAAAAGCCATGCATAAATATAAAGAAGCCAAACAACAAGTTTTTAAACAATACAATCTAATCTTAAACGACTCATTTATAAATTCATGCCTATAGTAAATCCCTACCTTGTACGAATGGGGGCTTAAGAATTTGTTATTTCGGGAATGATAAAAAGATTCTTAGCTGCACATTTTAAATAAGAAGAAGAATTTTTAAGAAAAATATATCTACTTTTGTAAGCACATATGAAATGTATAGTTGTGGGTTTTCTCACCTTTTCTCATTTTAATTTTTCTTTTCATTTAATCATAATGATATCACTAATTAGTAATTACCCTTTGTTCATTTAGGTTGGGCGTAATGGCAACTTGCACAAACGGAGCCAAAAGTCACACGCCGATCTAGCATACCCCTTCCTTATGTAGAACCAAAAGTTTACGTGTATTCGGTCACACGGTGGTGTCTAGATAAAAAAAAATGTAACTTGTGTATGACTTTGTTTGTTTGAATATTTAGATAAAATAGACTAATACCCGTGCAAAGGGACGATGTATAGTGGTAAAATTATATTTGCGAAATCGTGATTATAGTTTGACTCTTGATGCAAAATTTACGGGTTTAATTTGTAGTTATTACGAGAAAAAAGTTCATGTAAACAAAAAATAATAAAAGTTTAATAGATAAACAATATTTAAAATATTAATTTCGTTGTAGATGATGTTAATAATTTTTAATCAATGGTATAATAATCACTAATATTACTTGTCATTTAAGCATTTAATTTTAAGGGGTATTATAGACAATTAACATTACTCAAATTTTAAGCATTTTAAGTTTAAAGAATATATGCGTTATAAGTAGTCGAGATATCCGCGCTGATGGAATAAAAAAACCAATTAATCAATTTAAAATATCACCTGGGCGTAAGTGAGAGGCAATTAAAAATGAAAATAAAATCCACACATAATAAGGAACCGGATACTTAAACCGATGAAGGAAATCACGACCTAAGAAAGCGAGGGACGGAGGTAGGGATGGGGCTACTATTATTCCACGAACTCGATCCCGAACAAGTTACATTCAGAAATATAAATTATGCATATCAATGTATATGATGTTTAAAATTATGTCACGTTCAATTCATCGATGTTTTGTAACCTGTTAATACATCATTTCACGTATCTCATTTACCGTAATCAAACAATAACCAAGTTATCACAAACATCAAGCTAGTTAGAGTTCAAAGAAACATACTCTCAATTCATAAATAAACACTAAACAGAAACGGCATAGTGTATTGTAAGAAATCTTTTCATGTTAATACGAATATGTCTACTATATGTCTACTACACTTGTACACTTATTATAGTACTTTTATTAATCATTTTATAAGAATCATTGTATGGTGAATTCTTAGTTTGTAGTTTTATATTTGCATATTTTAAAAAATATATAAAAAAATATTTACGATGATAATTTTGTTGGTGTATTTACCAAATTTGTATGAAAAGATATAGACGATAACATTTCTTTGTTGAGAAGCTTCCCTGATATCAGATGCGAGTAGCGGACCTAAAATTATAAATGGTCAGATTTACAATTTTTTTTATAATACAATAGACTAACTAAACAAGACATGTAATTGCAAAATTTTGAAACCATGTTTATTTTAGAGACACGTTTTGACAAAAAAAAAATTACATTACGCGGTAAAAAGCCTGTAGCTTGTGGGAACCCAAGGAAACCTTGGTTTGGCCTGCCCGACTTTGGATTCGTACCTGGGGCAATAAAAACCTTGCTACTCATCAAATATGCTAAAAAATCAAATCGAGTTTGATATAAAACTTCTTTGTCACAATGCAATCATTTTCTAACATCTCCGATCTCCATAAGACCATAACCTTTTTGGTTTCACATAAAATATAAACACCACATAAAGGATCATAGATCCACCACACAAATCAAAACCCACATGCAACAGGTACAAGTAGAGGTGGCAATTTGTGCCCAAAATCTAAAAAATATGCTAAATTGACAAACTTTTAAAGATTTTAGACGTTGAAAGACCTCTTTTTTGAAATGGGCATGTGTTGCCCATAGAGGTGGCAAAACGGGTGGGCGGCAAGCCGGACACAGGCTAGAATCAAGCGCGGTTTAAGCAGGACGCTAAGCAGGCACGGGTTAACGCAGGCACGTGTTATACAAATCGCTTAATAAAGGCACAAAACGACTAAATAAATTCCTTAAACGTAATATCTTATTTATATTAACAAAATAAATATATTATATAAAAAAAATCCTTAAAACGATCGTTAATGTTCAACAATTGAGAGAAAAAAAAGTCACTGGTTATACCATTTAAGTTTTCAATGGGCTATATGTGCCCATTTCAAAAAAAGAATGCTAAATGTGCTTAAATCTTCTAAAATGTCTAATTTAAAGCCCATCTGCTTTCGAACATATTTTGCCACCTCTAGTTGCCCATTCGGAAGTTA
This sequence comes from Chrysanthemum lavandulifolium, assembly GCA_022545495.1. NCBI lineage: Eukaryota > Viridiplantae > Streptophyta > Magnoliopsida > Asterales > Asteraceae > Chrysanthemum > Chrysanthemum lavandulifolium. Next base: position 106,139,293 of record CM040239.1, on the reverse strand, counting down.
AACTACCATAATGAAGACATGTTTTCTCGAACATTAGATTTTTTAAAGAAAAACTTATATTTAATTTTTAAATATAAATGAGATGTTACATTCGGCGAATTTATTTCACTGCTTGGGTATTTTAAAAGCGATTCGTATAACATGGTGCGTTGTACGTCTACTGCTAGCCTGCCACCGTTGACTCATATCCTTTGGCCCGTGGCCGTGCCCGCCCGCCCGCCCATTTTATCACCTCTAGATACAAGCAGTAAAACTGTTTAATTACTACTACATTCACTAGAAAAGTTTATTAGTTTATCCATTAACATCCAACTCAAAAGTCCATTCAAAATTGATCATCTATCAACCATACACCACCAAATTACAAATGAAACAAATACGAGTTAAAATGTTATTTACAATGTCTTCTTCCAAGGTAATCTAAACCCGCTCCTAAACAGATATACAGCCGTCTAATTAAGATAAAACATAGTCCATGACCACCAACAAAAACCATTTTTACAACCTGGAAGAATTTTTTACTCGAATTCAAAATACGACGCAATTTTCTTGCGTTTTTGCTCTTTCCATATCTTGAGGAGACAGGAAACTCCCTCCAGTAGAGTAGCATGCCTTGCTTCACTTAAGTTCCATAACTCTTCTGTATATCTTCTTTTAAAATTGTAGTTAATCACTGTCGCAGCTTTACACACTTCACCATGCAGGTCTTTCTTTAGGCTTTTCAATCTTTCGTCTTTTCCGTCCATGGCTTGCTGCACCTATGACGTTAAAATTTCTTTGATATGAGCCGTTTGTTTACACCCCAAAAACCATTTTTATGGTGAAATTTCTTTTTGACGAAGTAAATGGAAGTTCAGCACATAAACAGATATTATTTACTACTATGCCAATCAAATATGTATCAGATACATACCTCTAGTTTTTGAGCCAACATCATTAATTTGGAAACCTCCCACGTGGGATCTCGAAGGTACTCTCTCCACGATGACCATAGTCCTGAAGCTGTCCCTTTTTCTTCTTCTGTTTCATTGTACTTCCTCAGCAATTCATCATAAAACGGTTCGTTCTCGAGCTTTCTCACCACCCCAATATGTGTATTAGGTACTTCTTTCAAGCCCTTCACAAAGAAAACACATTATAGATTGCCGTCAATTGAAGTAAATCTCTAAGAATAGTAACTAAATGCAACGCAAGTAATCTCATAATAAACAGAATGAAAAAAACTTATGATGCAGCACGTATGTCACATAATGACAGCCTTACTATCAGGCCATGCACCCATTTGATATATGAGAATGACGGTTATCCCATTTTAAAAATATTTGGTCAAAATAATATTTAACAGCCAGTGGCGAATTACTAGTTTATCACTGATTGCATATTTTTTGACATGGCTAAGTTCAGTAGAAAATTTACAAAGATCACTAACTGTGGAGGTAACACAATTTGTCAAACTGACTACTGTTTAAGTACACTACTAAAATCAACTAACAAACTAACCATGATACATAACTCACAACTGCAGATATTTTCTAGACTACACGTAAACAATTCATAATGCTACAAAAAATAGTTAAAATGGATATATAACTAGATCCAAAAGACATTACCTTAATTAATTCATTCCGAGCATCCTGCAATTCATCATTGTTTTTCTGATCCTGAGAAACCAGAGTTTGATTTAATATTTCCAAATCTTTTCTCTCTTCTTCCTTATCCTTTAAGCTCGTGTGTATATCCGCTATCTTCTTGTGAGCCTTTACATGAAGATCTCTCCTACATTCTGTAACATTTAAATGCTCGACTAAACATTTCATTTCTAGAAGTAAATTCTGATTTCCATCCTTCGCTTGCTTCTCAAGATAGGATATTTTATCTTGGAGTTTCCCCATTTCCTTCTGAAAGTAAAATATATCAGTCACTGCTCAAAATTCTGCAGAATGAACAGTATTTTTTTTACCTTATGACAATCTGCAAGTTTCGCCATTTTCTCTTTGCTCTGGAGCAAACTGTTATTAGCAGCACTCTGAGATAATAAAATGATAAAAGTTGCAAATAAGAATAACAAGTTCAATCAAAATATCCCAGAAATGAGTACAACAAACAACTGAATCACAGTGTGACAGGTTTCACACAAAATTGATGCTAGACAGGCATGACTCATGAGAATAAGGTATATTAAGGGGGTGTTTGGATAAGCTTTTACAAGTTCTTAATAGCTTATTGCAATTGGTAAAGTTAATAAGCCATTTGCAGGTGTTTGGATAAGGCTTATTTTGTGGACTTATTGGCTGATATAGGATGGAAGAGAGATTAGGTGAAGGTTTTTTACAGATATTTGAAAAAACTTATTGCGTTTTCAATATGCTTACCCAAACACCTCCTAATTGACATGCAGTATAAACAAATAAACAATACGAAGCATGAAACTACCTATATACTGAGAACAAGAATTTCTATGACTCATCATAGATATGGAAGGAACGATGTGGATATAGCAACATAAAATGTCACACCTCTTTAATCTCTTTAGCGAGCGTTTTCCTTTTGCTTTCATTTTCAGCTTCACGCTTCTCCAGTTGAATGCTCCGACATTCCAGCTCTTTCTCTTGCCTTTGTAGGTCCAAGTCCATCAATTCATTGTCATTACAGATTTGCTGCAACTGTTCCTGAATGCTAAAATCCATTTCTTTTACATCTGTCCGATACAAGTGTACCACATAAGACGAAGGCAAGATAGTTTTGCTAGTTAATTCAAAATATAAAACGTAATACGTTGTCTCCATCGGAACCAAGTTTGTATAGATGAAAATTAGAGAGGTTATGATACCCTCGAGAGACTGAATAGGAGTTATAATAATTACAAGTACTAGAAAACAACACGAACCTTCAAAGTAAGAATAGGAGTTATATACACTTAAGTGTGGGGTCGGGTTTGGGCCAAAGGTTGGGCCAGCTGGATTGGATAGTGGATTTGGTATTGGATCCGTTTGGTTTAAGTGGTATACAAGGACTAATAATGCAAATCTGCCAAAGCTGATGACTGAAAATGCCAACTTTTCCAAACTTCTCACAAGGACCAAACATGACAAACATTGATAGTGCAAGGACCCTTTTTGTATAAATCCCATTTTAAAAGGTCCAAGGACTAATTTTGCAAATTTTTAAAGTTTAGGGACCTTTCTTGCCAATTGACCAAAGAATCATCCAAGGATCATTTTTACAACTTAGAATATTTTAAGGACCTTGAATGATAAAATTCCACATTTTGATATTTCGAGGACTAGATTTGACAACTTTTAAAACTTGGGGACTAAAGCGCCATTTTGCAAACTTGATACATTTTTCATCCGATTTTGATATTTTGCATTTAAAACACATAAAACACTGTTTTGTGATATTTTGATCATTTTGATGTGTTTCGAGTGTTTTCGGATGTTTTCAGAGTTTAGATTGTCTGATAAAAATGATGAGTATTTAGACACTCATCAATCCCCACATCGAGATATTGCTAGTCCCTAGCAATGATTTGAAAACTTGATGGATTTGAAAACTCTTTACCAAAAGCCATCACACGGAGTAGCCAATTGTTTTGATTCAAGTAAGAACCTTGGTACAACGATAACCAAATGATTTATTGGCAAATCATAAACCATATAACTAATTTGATGTGTCTTTACCGAAGCCGTACCATACGGACTAGCCAACTCTTAGATAAATTATCGAATTATCTTTGGTGGTGAATACCAATTATGGATTTTCCATCTGCCTTTACCACAAGCCATAACCTCATGGCTAGCCAACTCTTCACTTTTTAGGATATGGTGAATTTGAATACCATACAATTTTGGGCAAATTGCAAGTCGTAAGCGGATTTGAGATATCTTTACCAAGAGCCGTTTGCTCTGGATTAGCCAATCTTTTGTCTATCAAACATGGCGGATCGATAACCAAGTCGAGTAAGTGTAGAACACTTACTCCAAAAAATTTTGGCCAAAGCAGGGGAATTGGGTGGATAATACATGAAATTCGCGAGAATTCCCCACTTAGAATGAATATTGCCTCAATATTCAAAGTACCGGCGGTTATGCGAAACCGAGAACGTAAGAGGAAATACTACGGCCATTATTTAGAAGATTTTTTTTTTTTTTTTTTTAGAAGATTTTATATACAACAATGGGAAAACTCCCCACACTAGGGTGGTAGAAAGGGGTAAGAAGGCGAAATATGGGTGAAAACCCATATGGTGTGTCTCTTGTTTTTGATTCCGAGTCACTAGCTTGACTCGATCCCGCATTCATTGGTTCATGGGGAATGTTTGTAGATCCGGACAACCACGGGGAATGTCCTCTCCAGTAATGCTTCACTCGATGACCATTCACTTTAAAATTAGGACCATCGGGTTGAGATAACTCAACGGTACCATAAGGATAAACCTTAGCAATAGTGAATGGACTGACCAGCGGGACTTGAGCTTTCGAGAAAATCTTCAATCTTGAATTGAAAAGAAGGACTCGATCACCAACGTTGAAAACGCGGTTCTTGATTTTGAGTCATGAATCTTCTTTGTCTTTTGCTTGTATATCAAAGAGTTCTCATAAGCTTGATTCTGAAGTTCATTTAATTCATTCATTTGAACTTTTCTATGATCACCACCGTCGTATATCGAAGTTTGCATGCTTTAAGGCCCGGTATGCCTTGTGCTCTAACTCAATCGGAAGATGACATGCCTTCCGTACACTAGCTTGTATGGAGTACACCGATGGGTGTTTTGTAAGTGTCACGGAAGGCCCAGTCGTCATCAAGTTTATCCGACCGGGATGCACGATTTTGCCTCTTGTCCTTTCAAGGATTCTTTTAATACCACGATTTGAAACTTCCACCGCCCACTTGTTTGGGGATGGTATGCGATAGAGACGATGGGTAACACCATACTTTTGCATGACTCTTTCAAATTGGTCATTACAGAATGTGTACCACGATCACGATTATCGCTCTCTGAGTTCCAAACACGGCAAAAGAGATTTCAAAATTTCACAACAACTCGGGCATCATTGGTGGGTAAAGCTTTTGCTTCAACCCATTTTGACAAATAGTCAATGACCCGAGTATGTACTTGTTACCACGAGACGAAGGAAATGGCCCCATAAAATCAATACCCGGATGTCAAATATCTCACAAACTTGAATGGCATTTTGCGGCATTTCATTTCTTTGAGATATATTTCCGTGACGTTGACAAGCGTCACATGCTTTGACAAATTCGTGGGCATCCTTATAGATTGTGGGCCAATAGAATCCGGAATCAAACACCTTTTGGCGGTGTAGTTTGGACTATGATGGCCCCGGTGGGTCGGCATGGCAAGTCGTGAGAATGTCAATAGCTTCGTCCATAAACACACCGTCGGATGACTTGATCCGCACGATTTTGAATAAGAAAGGTCGTCCCGAAATAATGTTTAACATCTTTGAAGAATTTGTTCTTCTGTGGGTCGACATCCCTTTCACAATGAAGTTACCCGCATGGTAATTTGCGAAGTCAACAAACCACGGGGTAGAAGAATTTCCACGAAAAGAAACCGCATTGAGTGTCTCGAGAGGAAATGTTTCATTTATTTCCTTTTCTCGAAAACATCTTGGTGAGGGTTTTCTAATCGGAAAGATGATCGCAGACTAGATTCTCGGCTCCTTTTTATCACGTATAATGATATCAAATTCACGGAGGAGGAGAATCCAGCGGAGCAATCTCGGCTTTGCATCTTGTTTTGCAAAGAGATATTTAAAGTCGAGTGATCCGTATACACTACGCATTTGGTCAAGATTAAGTATGGCGAAACTTCTCAAATGCATACACCACGGCTAATAGCTCTTTTTACGTGGTGGTGTAATGAGTTTGAGCTTGATCATAGTCTTACTTGCGTAGTGAATAGGTGAAAATGCTTGTTTCTTCGTTGCCCTAGGATTGCACCGATAGCAAAATCACTTGCATCGCACATGAGCTCAAAGGCAAGTCGATCGGGAGCAACGAGAATGGGTGCTTGATAGCTTTTTCTTCAATGTTTCAAAAGCTATGATGCACTCGGGTGAAAAGATAAAAGGAGCATCCTTTTCAAGAAGATGGGTCATAGGTGGGCGATTTTGAAAAATCTTGTATGAATCTGCGATAGAAACCGGCATGACCTAAAAACTCCTAATACCTTTGACGGTAGTAGGATGAGGCGACTTAGCAATAACATCAACTTTGCTCTGTCTACCTCAATCCCGTTCTTGAAATCTTATGGCCAAGGACTATGCCTTCTTTGACCATAAGTGACTTTTCTCCCGGTTTAGACAAAGATTGGTGTCTTCACACCTTTGAAGCATTTTATCTAAATGGGAGACATGATTGAAAAGAATCCCCAATGACCGAGAAGTCATCCATAAACACCTCCATTGTTTCCCCGATCATGTCGTGGAAAATGGCCATCATACATCGTTGGAGCGTGCCGGGAGCATTACATAAGCCAAAAGGCATCGTTTGTAGGCAAAAGTTCCGTATGGGCGGTGAATGTGGTCTTCTCTTGATCACGTGGATCAATAGGGATCTGAAAGTAACCCGAGAAACCATCAAGGAAGCAATAGTATTCATTCCCGCTAATCTCTCAAGCATTTGGTCCATGAAGGGTAGAGGAAAATGGTCTTTACTGGTGGCGTCATTCAACTTACGATAGTCAATGCACACGCCATCCGTAACCCACCGAGTTGGAATTAACTCGTTATCTTCATTGTGACAACGATAATGCCACCCTTTTAGGAACACAATGAATTGGGTGACCCAAGGACCGTTCGAGATCGGGTAAATCAATCCTCGCATCAAGAAGTTTGATAACCTCTGTTTGATAACATCATGGATTTTTGGATTCACTCGTCTCGATGTTGAACGGTTTAAAGTCATCATCCATCAAGATTTTATGAGTCTGAACTCGGGGTTGATACCATAACGTCGGAGAGTTTCCAAGCAATTGCTTGCTTGTGTGACTTCAAGATTTTTATGAGGCGACTTTTTCATCTTTACTCAAATCTCGAGCAATAATGACGGGTAATTTATCATCACCTCAAGAAATGCATACTCGAGATGAGGAGGTAAGTCCTTAAGCTCAACCTCAGAAATTCTTGCTTTTTTCAACCGACTTGACTTCCTTGTTATGAAGTTTGATGGGAGGAGAGGAGGAGAAGTGTCAGTTGACAACTTTTTCGAGAAGAATATCTCCTCCGATTAATCTCATTTTGATTAATCTCATCGAATTGAATCACTAGAGTGAGGGTTGATGATGGATCATCATTGAGCAACTTCTCAATAAAGTATGTCCCCTCAATATCAATAGGGCGTGATCAATTTCCCATGGAGCAGAATCACTAGCCAAGTATGCTTCAATCTCATCTAAGATGAAGTCGCTTCCCTCAAAGCGGAGTGAGGAAGGAGTAGAATTAGCTATGATAGGTTGTGAGGATGTGGTGGGATCACCACTCACGAATTATGAGAATAACCAAGAACTTCTTGAGAATACTCTTGAAGCAACATCAATGATATCTGTGCGGTTAACCGATTCGGAATCATAATTTGCGGAGTACCTCGAAGTTTGGTCAAGGTTGAAGGTGTGACTTCATTACCAACACGCAATGTGATTTCTGCTCAAATACATCAATGAGAGCACGGCCCGTTCTCGAATCCTCGACCAACAATGAGAGGAACCCGATGATCGACATCAAAATCAACAACCACGAAGTCGGTGGAAAATGGAACTTTCCTACTTTCACAAATCGTCTTCAAGAATGCCAAGAGGACGGGATATGGAACGATCGCAAGCTCGAGAGTCATGCATGTAGGAGTAAGTTCAGGAAGAAAGTTTCTTCCATCTTGAATAAGGCATAAGGTTTATGCTTGCACCAAGATCTGCTAGGGCAAAGCATTGACCATTCACAGGAATACACAAGGTAAGAGAAATTTCCCAAGATCTCCAAGTTTTTGGAAGCTTCTTGAGAATAGCTGGCGGCGAGTTTCGTTAAGAAGAGTTTTGCCATTTCAAACGACTTTTCCTTATTGCTTAACATGTGTTTGAGAGTCGATGCGAACTTGGGCATCGGCATGATAGCATCCGCAAAGCTTATGTCAAAGTGTAATTCTTGGAAAATTTGGAAAAATTTATCCATTTGATGACTAGCTTTTCACGAGCTTTGCTCATTCAAGCGTGATGGGTAAGGAATAGAAGATTTGGATTCGATTCTCAGCAGAGCTACGGGAGGTTCAAAACAACTCCTTGATTTGACTTGGGTTTCGGACCATTTGAGGTTGGACTACCGAAGGTAGGACGTGTCTTGATACCGTGGGCTAGAATAATGCACCTTGTCCGTTGTTTCCTTGGTAACTTGACTCATTGCCACGGTGGAGGAGGCATTGGAGTCGAGGTCCATTGTGTGTTGGAGGTTCACTTTGTCCACTACCTTTGGGAGAGAAGAAGAAGAGGTAGTAGGGACGGGTCCATCATATGAAACACCACTTACGGTTGTGATCGCCTTAGCATCGCCCCTCGGGTTAGCGATCGTGTTGCTCGGAAGTTTTCACAGCCCGAGGGTTGATCATTTAAAGACTTCTTAAGATCGTGATCGACCGACCAACAACCTATTCATTTCATCTTGGGACTTCATGAATTGCTTGATAACTCATCGGATGATGGTCTGGAGGAACAATAGCGGAGGAGGCTGGAGGGACAATTTGAGGCCGTATGTTTTGATTATAGCCAAAATTCCCTTGATTAGGATTCATATTCCCATGAAATTGATTCCTCGATTGAAATGGTTTTGATTAAGGTTCCTTGATGTTGGAAACCTTGATTGGGTCAGGATAGAAATTACCTTGGTTTTGATAACCTTGGTTCATTCTTGGTTGATTTCGATTCGGTTTTGCATGTTATGATTACGGTTAAAACCGGGTGGTTCTGATTAGTGTTAACACGGTAGTGTGGTTCATTTTGAGGACGGTATTGAGTACCTCCTTGTTGTGAACTACCGACTAGAGCATTGGCCTCAAATGGACTACCATCGGTGGCGGTACAATTGTAGTAAGCATGAGGACCACCACAAGTAACACAACTCTCGACTTTCTTCACTTCACCATGTGTTGGTGTCGAGTGAAGGTGACTTTCTTCGGTTAGCAAGAACCAAAGCTCGAACAATGTCGTGAGTTTATCAATCTTAGCATCGGTGCTAGATGTACTCATCGGGATAAAGAAGAAGAAGGTCCGGCATAGAGGCGATATGTCTTTGCTCGAAAGACGGACACGAGATTTGTTCTCAATGATTTGCAAGGCCTCTTTTGTGGTCTTGCTCAGAAATACCTCCGCGGAGGCATTCAAAGAGTCTTGATTGGTGCGATTGAGACCATTATAGAAAGTATCCATTTGCATTAAGCGGGTAAAACCGTGATGCGGACACTTATGAAGCAACTCTTTATAACGATCCCATGCTTCCCGAATGATTCATCAAATCTACGAGAAAATTTCATTATCTCATTCTTAAGACTTGTGGTTCGGGATGGAGGATAGAACTCGTTAACGAACTTGGTGACCGAGATCTTCCCATGTCTCGATAGAGCAGGGGTTGTTTCTCGAGCCAATTCGGGCTTGTCCTACAGAAAATGGGAAAAGAAGAAGCTTGATAGCTTCATGTGGGACATTCTTGTACTTGATGGTAGATGCTATCTTGTTGAACCATCGAATGTGTGCATGAGGATCATCCCGCTCAAAACCATAGAATTGGCTTTGGGTTACTAGATTAAGCAACCCGGTTTGAGCTCGAAAGTGTCGACCCACGATGGTTGGAACAACAATGGCATCTCCGTAACCCTCGATGGGTGCTTGGAGAAGCTCATTCATGGGTTTGTCTTACGCCATTTTGACGGGAGGTGGTGGTGGTAGGCGTTCCTCGATCACGGTGAAGGAGTGAACGTCCTCTCGTCTACGAGGAATGTTTCCAAGTTCGAAAGTGGACTAGTAGAGCTGGAAGAGCGAGTGCGCATGCACTATGTATAAAATCAATTTTCAAAACAAATGAGGCAAAGCGACAAGTGAACTTAACCAATAATCACAAATGAAATGGCTTCTTTGAAAAGGTACACCAAATCACAAGTGACACAAAGGCAAGTTTTAAATCGATGTTCGAGAACTTATTATGGTCGCACCCCAGGTTAGGTAGTGACTTTGCCTTGGTTTGCGGTGGTTGATTTTATGTATAAATTAAGTACCTTTGAAAAGGCGTAGGTAAGATTTGTGCGAGATGGGTTTAAAACTTTTGGACAATATTTTTGGTATCGTCTCGTTTAACCAAATCGTCTTGTTTTAAGAATCACCTTAAAACAATACAAGATAGAAAAGCGTTACGATTGTTTTGTTGTTTTATATTTTTTTGGTGTTTTTAACACTTTAGGAAAAGTGTTAATGAACTTTTGATTTTCTTATAACTTTACAAAAACTTTTACAAATGATGGGTTATGTGCAAGAATGGGTGCGAAAATGGCTAAACACGCTAAAGGCTCCCAAGCGTGGCGCTAAAAATTGATCATGCTAAACCGTCAAGTCTAATCACACAAGCGGCCACTTGTGAATGACCAACCGTAATGGACTTAAAGCGACTTAAGCACAAATACAATGAAGTCACGAGAATATAGTGAATTCCGGGTCGTTTAGTCCCGGAGACTCGATGGTGTGTCAAAACAAACTCGGAGGATAGAATGATCACTAAGGATAGTAATCGATAAAGGGTTTGATTAAGAAATTACACTCTTGATTGATTGGAATGGAATGGAGGACGAATAGGAAGCACAACAATCGATGAAAGAAAGCGTGGCGTAAGTTTAAAAACTACGATATCGTACAAAATAAAAAGTGAAAACTAAGAAATAAAAGGTCTAAAAATATGAAAATAACATTTTGAAATCCTAAAAATAAAAGAAAATTATTAGAAAAGAAAATTAATTTTAACACTATTAAATTAATTATTATTAATTAAAACTATTTTAACTATTTAATAAATACTCTAAAATAGAAGAAAATACAAAATAAGGCTAGAAAAATATACTTATGATTCAGAAAAATCTAAAATACTATAAAACTAATTTTAAAATTAAAAATATATTTTTCACACTTTTATTTAATTATTACTAATTAATAACTATTTAAAATACACTTAATTACTAGAAAATATAAAATAAACTTGGAAAATAAAATTTTAACTTGGAAAAATCTAAAATATAATAAAACTAATTTTAAAACTGAAAATATATTTTTATGCTTTTTAATTATTTATTACTAATTAATTACTACTTTTAACTATTTAAAGTTATAATAAATACTAAAAGATAGAAAAATATGAAACTTTTCTAAAAATACTATATGATGACAGAAAACTAAGAAAATAGAAAAACAAGATTTGCTTATTAATAAGTGAAAAGAAAAATCAAAAAGCTAAAACTTATTAAATAAACACTATCATTGATTTTAATTTGATATTTTTGGATTTTCTTTTGAAAACTACTTTAATACTGATATTATGAAACTTTAATGAACACAAAATTTTACAAATCACAAATAAGTTGTTTTGACAAGCTTATGGACCAACAGATGTGATTAAGAGCTTATTTTGTGGAATAAGCTCAAACAAGCTTGGCGGAAACAAGAGTGGAATATGATTCAAACAAGCTAGATAAACTGAAATGAGGCTAAAAGATACAAATAAGCACTCGAAAAGCTAAGAACAAACAAATAAGCACTTATGATAAAAAGAAATGGGACAAACTTTAAGCTTAGAAAAATTTCTACCTATTAAGCTTCAAAAAAGCTAAACTAGGGTTCTCAAGGTGGCTAGGTTGGCTACCCAAAGAACCAAAATCACAAGACAAGACCAACAAACAAGCTCTGTGCAAGCTTTTCAAGTTGGTCCAACCAATCATGCATGTGGCATGTATCGCAGACATGGTACTCAATATAAGCCAATAGTTAAGCACTTAAACAAAGTGATTCTGAGAGAACTAATATTTTCTAATTTTGTTTAGCAACCAAACTTTGATAATCCAAAAGCTTATAAGTTGAATCTTACTAATGAACACACAATGAAAATATCTTTTTTATTCAAAAACGACCAAGTTGGAAATTTGACTTTTTAAGAAAACTAGCTAAGTTGACCAAAATGAACTTTAAGTTGATTACAAGCACTGATTATGTTGTTACAAGGTTAACTAAAACTGATTTGAACAAGTATAACAACTATTGAACAAGAAATCACAATCATGGATTATAAAAATCCAACAGTGAACAAGACAAATATGTTCAAATGGATTTTTGACTTTCTGTTGAATAAAGACTGGTTTCTTGATTTCTTTGAACTAATTAGAACAAGTGTGACTCAGAACAAACACAAACAACAAACATAAACAAGACTTACTATAGTTTAGACAAGCAAATCCAAACACCCTTTAAGTGACAGTTTTGGAATTTTTTCAAAGCAAATCACAATTGTAAACCATAAAATTGATTTCAGACTTTGTATAATCCTATATTAGAACTAATGAAGCCTAAAACAACAACCAAAACAACCTTAAACTCAGAAATGATCTATATGCTATTTTGACTGTTAAAACTAAACTTTTATAAACTTCAAATTAAAAAGTACAACCAACTAATTTTATGGCTTAAACACACTTAATTATATCTAATAAACAAATAGAAACACAAATTAAAGCTAATGAACAATTACAACAGTGAAATGCCAAAATGGTCAAAAAGCTTACAAATGGGTAACCAACTGCAATCAAAGAACCAATGATCAAGACCAATCCTAAAGGCTTACCACTAAGCCACTAACCCAAGGCCATCCACAATTCACCCTGCTCCAGCTGTGAACACCTTTTCCATATGATTTTTGAATTTTAAACTATTTAATTGGTATTTTTGTGATTTTTCTATTTTTGCTTCTAAACTGAGTTTTAGTGTTTCTAATAGCTTAGAAAAGCTATCTAGGAGCTTATGTGTACCAAATCAGTCCATAATAACAACTAAAAACAACACTTTCATAATATGAAATTTTTGAAATTGAAAACTGCATAAACTGAAATTTAACTTTGATACTTGAATTGAGGTTTCACAAAAGCTTTATTATATCATAAGAACTTGAAATACAGAGCTTTTAAAATTAAAACATACACTGAAATTGAAAGTTAAGCTAAAACGACTTAGAAATTTTTAAGATTACACTAGATGATTGATACATTGCATCTCTCTCCATTTATAATGACTTTTAGCACTCCTTGATGTCCTCTGAATCTTTCCAACCAAATCTGAGCCATTGGATTGCACAAAATCATCAAAACCGTCCATTTTGCTTTTTGGCGCCAAATATTTCAAGGCAGGTTTGAGCTTTAAATGGAGTTGGTTCCAATCAATTAAAGGTTTTGGTGTTTAGAGGAGGTGGAGGGGACAAGGTATGGAGAGGGGTGTTGAAAAAGATGGAAAACCATCTTTGGTTTTGGGATATCAGAGGTTGTGAGAACGATGAACAGTGTCTGGCGGTTTCCTCTTATGTTTGACTTTTGTTGACCGAGGGGGTTAATAACGTGGGGTCGGGTTTGGGCCAAAGGTTGGGCCAGCTGGATTGGATAGTGGATTTGGTATTGGATCCGTTTGGTTTAAGTGGTATACAAGGACTAATAATGCAAATCTGCCAAAGCTGAGGACTGAAAATGCCAACTTTTCAAAACTTCTCACAAGGACCAAACATGACAAACATTGATAGTGCAAGGACCCTTTTTGCATAAATCCCATTTTAAAAGGTCCAAGGACTAATTTTGCAAATTTTTAAAGTTTAGGGACCTTTCTTGCCAATTGACCAAAGAATCATTCAAGGATCATTTTTTTACAACTTAGAATATTTTAAGGACCTTGAATGATAAAATTCCACATTTTGATATTTCAGGGACTAGATTTGACAACTTTTAAAACTTGGGGACTAAAACTGTCATTTTTGCAAACTTGATACATTTTTCATCTGATTTTGATATTTTTGCATTTAAAACACATAAAACACTGTTTTGTGATATTTTGATCATTTTGATGTGTTTCTGAGTGTTTTCAGATGTTTTTGCAGTTTAGATTGTACAAAAAATGATGAGTATTTAGACACTCATCAATGAAGCTTCTCATTCTCAGCAATTAACTTGGCGATTGTTTCTCTTGTTTCCATATAATTACTTTCCTTAGCTTGCAAGGGCGTTTTCTTAGCTTCCATTACATTTGTCGAATTTGACACGTGCTTAGTTGTTCTCCGACCCTTTTTCCCCATAATTTCACGAATGGTTCTAAAGTCAGCAACCCTGCATAGATGATATCCAATTATGATGTCAGAACCATTTGCACCATATAATCTTCCATTTTCATTCAACAATCCAGTCCGTTAAACAAAAGTACGTAAACTTTGTTATACATTATGACAAAAGATAAATTCATAATACACTACAAATTATATTCAACCCAGTGAGATACAAATATACCTTTTAGTTAGGCTATGCGCAGTGGAGGGGTCGAGGGTCGGTCGGTTGCGTCGGTTATAGTCGGTCGAGCCATTGTGGCTGTGAAAGTTGTGTTCGGTTGGGGGAAGAAAAGGGAGGAAGAAGGTTGTGTATACAACCGAGTTTTGGTCCAAGTAAATCCAAAAAAAAAGCTAACGTTTCTATTAAAAAAAAAAAAAAAATTTAAACTTTACCACTTTTACAACATTATAAATACCAAACTCAAACACATTTTTAAACACACAATTTCAAACAACTTCTCATAAACACTTTCAAACACATTTTGATAATTATGTCATACGAGTTATTTTTTAATTCTTCGTCTTCCGACGAGGAAGAAGTTATAAGCGAGTTTACGGAGTTCATGGAGTATCTGTGACATGCTTGGGACACTTACAAGCGCCATCGCCAAAGGCTCGACGAAACCACACGGCTAGGGATCATGTAGGTGCTCATAATCGTTTAGTTTCCGCCACTTCTCGAAGAACCGTTGTATAACGAAAAAACATTTCGTCGTGATTCCGGATGCCCCGAGACCTATTCACTCAAATTGTGCAAGAGGTAACCAATCATTCTCCTTATTTTCAACAAACTCCCGATTGTAGAGGTTTACTTGGTATTTCTCCATTGGTCAAGTGTCTGCGGCAATTCGTCAATTGGGATCTGTGGCGGTTCTCGATTCTCTTGACGAGTATCTGCAGTGGTCGCAACAACAACACGCGATTGTCTCCGTAACTTTTGCACGGTTATCATGGAGTTATATGGTGTCGAGTATTTGCGAAAGCCCACGATTCGGACCTTGAAAGATTATATGCTCATCACGAGCATAAGCATGGGTTTCTGGGATGATGGCAAGCATTGATTGTACAGTTGGCCTTGGGAGAACCGCCAAATAGTTTGAGAGGTCAACATGCTAGGGGTGATCACGGCCACATCCATTCATTTTATTGGGCGGTCGCCTCCCAAGATTTATGGATTTGGCATGCGTTCTTTGGTGTCTCGGGATGAATAACGATATAAGCGTTTATATCGTTCCCTGCTTTCAATGATATCAAACCGGGAGAGCGGTGGAACTTGAATTCGAGGCTAATGATGTTACTTACAAAAGGGATATTATCTTCTTGACGGGATATATCCGGAATGGTCTATTCTTATTAAGTCCATTTCAAATCCTCGTCTTGGTGATGAAAAAGAATGATGTACAAGAGGAAGCACGGCGACAAGGAAAGATGTGGAGCGAGCTTTGGTGTGTTGAAGAAGAAGTGGAAAATGCTTAAAGTTCCGGCTAGAGGGTGCGTAAGCAGGATCTCGAAGATATTGTGTATACATGCATCATATTACATAATATGATCATAAACACAAGCAATGGGCGATTTGTCCTACATGGTTTCCACAAGAGGCCACCGTGATCATGATCCAGTAAGATCCCATGCGAATCCTTAGTAGTTACTCGGGAGTTAACGGATCGATCAACTCATCTAAACATAAAATCGATTTGGTCGAACACATTTGGAGAAACCGTGAAATGCGACAATCAAGAGATTGAAGTCAAGACGAAAGTGACGAAGATCGACCGACGATGAAGATTTTTGTGATGTTTTCGGTTTTAATAAGTATTATAGCGTCACGTTTATTACTTTAAGTTTTAATTATTGTTGTAATGTTAAGTATTTTATTAATGAATTTTAATTTTGTGTTTAAAATATTTGAATTAAAAAAAAAAAAAAAAAAAAAAAAATCTCGGTCTGCTTTGTGGCAACTAGGTCGTCGTCGGTCGTCGGGAGAGAAAGGCGATGTGACGGTGACGAACTGAAGTCGCCTCGTGCATAGCCTTACAATGCCATAATTGCACTCAGTATATATACTCCTTGATAACCGACACAAGAATCGGTTCTACTTATATTCCTTTGTTAGGCTATGCACAGAGGCGACTGGTTCGTCGCCGCCACATCGCCTTTCTTTCTCCGACGACTGAACCTGCACACAATGCGGTGACCGAGATTTTTTTTTTTTTTTTTTTTTTTTTTAAACAAAATTAAACTTCATTAATAAAATACTTAACATTACAACAATAATTAAAACTTAAACTAATAAAACGTGGGCGTTACAATACTTATTAAAAGCGAAAAATCACAAAACTCTTCATCGTCAATTAAAAAATAACTCGAAGACATAATTATCAAAATGTGTTTGAAAGTGTTTATGAGAAGTTGTTTGAAATTGTGTGTTTAAAAATATGTTTGAGGTTGGTATTTATAATGTTGTAAAAATGGTAAAGTTTTGGAAAAGTAGGAAAGATTTGGCTTGTGAGACTCGGTTTTCTCCTCAACCGGGTTGCATGTTCTTCTCTCCTCAACCGATGACAACCCACATGCACACAATGGGAGAACCTTCCTCGACCTTGTGCTTCAACCGAAGATAACCTGCCCCTCTGTGCATAGCCTTACAATCTATATCGTTCTAATGCACACCAGAAATGTTTCCTACAACAAAGCTTCACGCCTTCGCTCACCATAGCTATTTACTTATTTAGCAAACAAATACCTCCATCTGTGATCTCTTGGCATAAACCTCATTCTGCTCATCCATTTATACAAAGATTAAGAAGTCACAACGCGACTTTGTTTAGTTGATACTTCTTACTTTTATAAATTTGTAGTTCTTTGTGTTCATAACTTCACATCCTAATATCCTATACGATTATATCTAATCAAATCTCAAAAATACACAGGGCATCGGGGATAGTTACGCTTATATCAACAAACGAAAAGCCTAATCAAACAATACAATACAAAGCATCACCAAACAATAACATCTGTTACAAAACTAGTGATAATGCAGATTAATAATTTAACCAAACAATAACTAGACACTGGATTACTCGAATATGTATGTATGTGATTATGTATCCACACACAGTGTGTGCGTGTTAATAGCGACAGGTGATCAACTACTAAAACGTTGGACTAAGAGAAACGTAAAAAACATTTCGACTAAAAGAGACAAGTCCTAGGAACATATTATGATGGACGTAACAAGGTATAAATATCTCTTAACGACTAACACAAAAATGCGGTTAAATGTATATTCGCTCTGTCTAAGCCTAAGTCCCTAACCATAAGTTTCTATTGCAACATAAGTTTGCTCGGTCAAGTTTAAGCTACCGAACCTGAAAAGCACATTTTCTCGCCAAAAATATCACCTAACCTCAACGGCTGGAAAACATTTTGTTCATTAGCACAACATATAGCAGCACCTACAATTGTATTAATAGTAAACTCATCGCTCACATCTATTTGTTCAAAAATAAGCATTTGATCAAACGTATAAGTAGATAAATGATACTGGATTAGTTAAAAATGTGATTACTTAATGAGGTGATGCATTGAGAATAGTTACTTACGACTGATCGATTGCTTAGGTTAGGTTGATAATTTCGAGTTGATGGTTTACAGCAAAAATGGTTTTAAAGAACATGATTTTGGGGGTTAATAAAAAGGAGCAGAGTGCATAAAAAGGATTATGATGGTCCCACGTAACCAGGTTTAAATTTGGTGTTTTAACTTTTCAAGTGTGTGTGTGTGGGATGCTAAAAAAAAAAAGGATAATATATCAAGAGGCCACCAAACTTTTTAGTTTTTCACATATAAGTCATTTATTTTTTGAAAGTAATTTATAGGCCACCAAATTATGTATTTATCTTCGTTTACATTAATTTTGATCAAATTTAATCCGGATAATGATCAAATGGAAAAAACGAACCTAACAATAACTTAACATATTAAACTAATACTAGTATAAATAAAAAATCAGTCGCGAAATTGCAGTTTTATCTTTCTAAAGCACTTTTAATAATATAAATTCACACTTAAATTATAGGTATACTCGATATTTCACATCAAACTTATCATTCGTCTTACTTGGATAAGTTAGAGGTTGATTGTTTGTTTATTTTTATAGTTTTCAGGAATAAATTTGGCCGGAATTGGTGTAATGAAAAAAAACATATAATTGGGCGGCCTATAAGTTCATTTCAATAAATTGATGGCCTATATGTTAAAAGCTGAAATTTAGGTGGCCTCTATATACATTATCCAAAGTAAAATAAAATGTAAAGGCCGATTATTTTGGGTCTAAACCCTCAAGGCACTGGTTAGACAATCACTAAATAATATTCATTCTTATATTGAATTCTAATAAAATATCTTTTCAAAAACTGGGCAACAATTTAGTCATTCTTGGATTAATTTTTTTACGTAAGTGGTTTGGCGGATCAACATCACATCAACTCAAACACAACGGCTATTTATTAATTTTGTCAAGAATTTCAACCCTAATCCACACATATTTAACATGTATGACCCGTTTATAACACGTGTAACATATTTAACTAAATATGTTAAGTGCGTTGAAAGGTCGATAGGTTAATGTTATAACTAGTTTATGTACTAATATAATATGGTGATTAAATTGATAAAAACATATATAAACCACGTATAAATTTCCAAAAATATTAAAAAAAATCACAAATCCAATTAATGAGGGTATAAGCAACCTATATATTTATGACTTCTGCTAATCATATGTACTTCTATGTATTGTGTTTTTTTTATACTTATAATGGTTTATGTAATTAAACGTGCTGAAGGGTTGACATACCTAACACTTAACTAACTCGAACCTCAGACAAGTTGACATGCCTTAAACCCATGCCCATTTATTTTGGTGTAAATTTCGGGTCATGTTTCATGTAGTGTCAGAAATTGCAACGAACTCTATTAAAAGTTTCCTTTTGGTACGTAAAATCCATAATATATCATTAAATGTCAGCAACTTTTAAAAATATGCACATTATAAAGCGTTGTATACTAGAAAAACACATACATGTTTCACTATTTTTTAACCTGACAACACATCAAAATATAAATATCATAACACTTTATACAATTTTTTTATATTTAATGATACTTTTTAGAGTTTGCGTATCAAAAGTTTTGAATCGCTGATGAAACTCATGTCCATATCTTTTGAGTATCAATTTACCTTTCTCCAATGGCCTAACCCAAGGCAATAAGGAGCATATGTTCTTGTAACCATTTCCCATGAGTTGTAATGAATCGATTATTTGTTTTCTCAAACCCTCATTGTTAGATATTGGATTTCATAAACACATAACACAAATCATATAAGAGGCGTATGAATAATGTTTAGAGAGAGAAAGTGAAAGATGGGAGCCTTTCTAGAGATAGAAAGTAAACAAAGAGAAAAGGTTAGATTAGAATGAAGGTCCAACCCTACACCTTGGGAGGTAGAGGGTATTTATAGTTACATACTACACGTCCTCCTTGATTGTGGATCGTGCATCTGATGGGTAAAGACCGTCCTTCCTCCACGGTGTTACTCTAAGCTAAACTAAGCTAATAACTAACTAATAAACACGTAAATAACGATATGTCTACGAGCTAACTTATGCTAGATTATATTTGGGGTGACCGACACTTCACTATGGAATTTCTAATTCCTAACAATCTCCCCCTAAGGGAGGTCACCCCATGTTTTACATTTCGAATCCTAGCATTCTATCTTTGTCTTTAGTTCTGAGCTCGTAGACTTCTATTCTTCAAGTTCCACAATCTTTGTGCTTTAGTAGTGATTCTTCAAAGTCCGACTGCTTTGTACTTTAAGTGGAGGTCTTTGAACTGATCCACATCTTTGATGATCTTCGAGCTTTCTTTGAGATCATCAGCCACAGTAAATCTCTTGATCACCCTTTGTTGTGTTGCCTTCATGTGATGTTGTGACTTTCGGACCGACATGCTCACACTTACAGGATCATGACATCTTTCCATCAGAGTAGCGGAAGCTTTCTTGGTTCATGATATTTGCAAAGCGTAGCGAAGCATAGTATAAAAATATCGAGCCGAGTTATGTAGATATGCACTAGTCATGATTTCTTCAATTAAGTGTGGATCTTTGTGAGCATGCGGTTTTGATTGACTTCTCAATTATGATCACCGCAACCGTCCAAATGTACCGCAAACAACAGTTAGCAATAAAACACACGAAAGTGTCTTTGATCACTTTCTTTGAATTGAGGTACACGCCCACGGTTCCCGTTGATCAATACAATCTTGCTGTGATCGGTATAATTTTGAAGAATCTCCTTGATGGGTTTCGCAGTTGTTCTAGTCGTTCTCAAACCGAGCGTCTCAAAGAAGACAACACGGAGTGAGTGAACCAATAATTGAGATTCAGCGATTGATGAAAAATTGATTTAAAAACAATCGCGTATTGCTTGAAAAAGAGTTTAGCAATACGACGAAGGTTTTATGAGAAAGATCAATTTTTAATCAAAATACTTTTGTATTTGAAAGAGTACACATTCGATGTGCTAGAGAAAGAAGAGATTTGCACATCGAACGGTTTTTCAAAAGTATTTTTCAATCGAGATACTTTTGTGTTTGAAAACATTAGTACACATTCGATGTGCTAGAGAAAGAAGATTTGCACATCGAGCCATTTTTCTAAAAGTATTCGTCAATTCATTTCCTAGACCAAGGTTGATTCAAGAATGAATCTCCCCATTGTTTCTATCCAGTTGTCACAAGCTTGATCTTTTGCAAGATCTCACATGCCACCCACCAAGAGCTTGTTTGATATTGGCTCTAGAAGGATTTCCATCTTCATCGTGAATATTTTTACATATCACTCGGATGTTCTGACAATACCACAAGGATAATGCGTAGGACTCTTAAAATATTCTTACTTTCCACATTGTGTGAAACAACAAGTCTTCATTAATTTTGTGTCTTAATGAGATATTGTGGACGATCTCTTGGCTCTAGACTCAATAGTGCACATTTGGTTCTTATGCCGGAGACTAGGGAGAGGGTCTCCTTCTTCAATATCAACAATCTCTAAGAGAAAGTCGATAGATTATGTAGGTTCCCCGTGAGAAGGAAACAAGCCCTTTAAGAGGAACTTGAGTGGCTTGGGAAGTTAGGTGCGATCGTCACTTGGGTCCATGACGTCTTGTCTTCAATACCGGTGTTACCTTAGTAGACACCGGTAGCATATGTATTGAACCCGGTTTACGCCCTAAGGTTGAATTAATGGAGGGCTATTTCTTTTCACCCTTTTCATTCTTCAACCCTTGATTGCTTTTACCGAGACTTCATAACTAAAACCTTTTAGGTTTATTCCAAGACTAGCTCGGCCTCATCCACACTCTTCCGTATTCTCATTTTCTCCTTTTTCATCATACCTAAGGACTCTACACTATCTAGTGGATTGTCCCTGGGTAGATCCCTCCGCTCTGGCGGGATCGTGGGAACGAATACCTAACCTAACCATCCTTATATCACCATGCATAAAGTAAATTGGTCGGTCTTTTGGTATTGTTCTTTCCTTCTTGAAACCAATTGAAAAATCATTTGGAAAATCAATCAAGGTACTTGTGATATGAGATCAAAGCATTTTGTACCTTAATAGTTTTGATCATTTAGAAATGCTCCCCCTCAACATGTGCATATGATCTTGAAATTGTTTAGCACATGGAGGCAAGAGTGCTTTGAAATTTTTCTTTGATCACAGTTTCTTATGAAAAAGCCATTTGATTTTCTTTGGTAAATTCTCCCCCTCAATATGTGCGTTGGTTATCGAAATCATTTAACACATAGAGGAAAGAGTTCATTGAAGTACTTTCACGATCACATAGCCATTAAGAAACCATTTAGAAAATCAATCAAGGTACTTTATGTTAAAACATAAAAGCATTTGTACCTCGATAGTTTATTTTCTTTTGAAATGCCCCCCCCCCTCAATATGTGCTTCGAGATTCGAAAGCGTTTAGCACATATGGGAGAGCAGTGCACATTTGAATCAAACGATCATCTTTTATCAGATTTCATAATTAAATCACAAATTCTCCCCCGATCAAAAATATCAAACCCTTTGAGATTTTGGATCCCAAGTGATTTAATTAGGTTTAGAAAACATGGGAGAACTTGTGGCATTGTTTAAATACTCTTCTGGTTTTTGGTTAAATGCTCCTCCACAATCATGTGCATTATGTATTTGAAATCGTTTGGCACATGAAGGAAGGAGTGCTTTTGAAACAATCACCCTTTTAAAACCGATTTGAGATTTAAATCACGATCTCTCCCCCGATCAAAAATTTCAAACCACTTGAGATTTGTGATCTCAATTGATTTAAATCATTTAGAAAATTTTAGGGAAAAGACGTGGCAAGATTTAATTTTGAAAAATGATGGATAAGAAACAGTTTTTCGACATTAAAGATTGTTAGTGTCAGTATGATAGTTTTTAAGAGATCTTTAAGTAAAATAAAACAATTTCACAATCAAACAAGAACAGAAAAAATTTCATTTTGAAAGATACTTTGAGTTTTAAAGAGAATCATACCATGACATAACATTAAATCTTTAGATCACCACTTATTTTGTACAAACCGGATTTTTAAGAAGAAATATCGTTTGAAAATACTTAAGTTTGAAATCACTCTCCCCCTCAGTCAATGACCGTAGTCGTTGATTGAGTGACTTATGTTTAAAAATGAAGCCTGGTTGATTTCCAAAGTTTGAGTTCAATTTATTTTCAAAACAATATTTTTCCTATTTTCAAAACAATTCTATTCAAAAGTTGTTTAAAAAATGGTATCATCGCTATTATCCTGCACAAAGATACGTTAGGTGGTGTAGAAGCTGATTATGTTGTTGTTGCTGAAGGCTGGAAGAAAGACCATCTGCTGAAGTAGCGAGACCTCTTACGTTGCATGTTTTAATGCCAACTCTCCATAGAGGACAAATTAAGCTCCGTTTCTTCATTCGATGATGAAGAAAACCATCTGTTGATGCAATGAGACCTCTTACGTTGCATTTTTTCACGCCAACTTTCCATATACCAATATACCTGAATACGTTAGTGAACACACATACAAATATATGGTGGTCGACAACACCCAAACAACAATCGACTGATACAAGTCAATCCATGATGAGTGTCTAAATACTCATCATTTTTGTACTGTTTATAATGCAAAAAACATCTGAAAACACTCAGAAATGCATCAAAATAATGAATTTATCACAAATAAGTGTTTTATGTGTTTTAAATGCAAAAATATCAAAATCTGGTGAAAAACGTATCAAGTTTGCATAATTGGCAGTTTTAGTCCCCCAAGTTTCAAAAGTTGTCAAAAACAGTCCCTGGTAAATCAAAACTTGTAAAATATCATTTTAAGTCCTTAGGGATTCATAAAGTTGTCAAAACAAGTCCTTGAAATTTAAAATTGCAAAATTACAACTTTAGTCCCTCAAGTTTTGAAAATGTCAAATATAGTCCTTGGATTTATTAAAAATGGAAAATAATCAACTATGGTCCTTGTACTATTAAAGATTGTCAGTTTTGGTCCTTGAGATAACTTTTGGAGAATTGCAGGTTTGGTCCCTCAAGATTGGCCGAATTACACAAATGGTCCTTATGATATTAAATAAACCAAATGACCCTTTTGTGTATTTAGAACCCAGCCAACCAAAAAGACCCCCAGCCAAAACCCTGTGACCCCCCTATTTTTGACCCCCACTTATTATACCATCGGTCAAATAGTCAAAGCGCGCCCAAACCAGCTTTTCTTGTGCATCTCCTTCACCCTCCCCTGTATAACCAAAACCAGGTGGTTTCACCACCCTTTCCACCTCACCCCAACTATCTAAAACACTCATCACCATCCCTTTCCACCTATACACCAGCCCACAACCAATTAATGCATCCACACCATTAGAAGCATCTTTTACCCTCACTTCCCTGCTTTTGCTTTCCAAATCACCCCTAACCCATACCTACTATCTAAACTGTCCCCTCCACCTCCACAACACACCAAAGTTCTTTAATTACTCAAACTGTCTCAAGCAACCATATACACTTTTGGCGCCAAAAGTCATTTAAACGGATAAGATGAGTTTGACTCATTCAATGGCTGAGATTGTTGATGGAAAATGATCAGAGGCATGTGGGGAGTATCTCAAGGCTATAAAGAAAGAGGAGAAGCAGAGGAGTGAAATATCTAGAATAATTTTAACTAGCTTATGTCGTTTTAACTTAATTTTGAATTTCAGTGTATCTTTAAGCTTTTAAGCTTTATATTTCAAGTGTTTATTGTATACTAAAGCTTTCCTGAACATCAATTTCAGTTTTAATTCAAGTTCTCAGTTTATGCAAAATCTTACTTTTATTCAAAATCTCAATATGTTCCAATGATGTTGTTAGTTGTTGGTAAGGACTGAATAAGCTCACATAAGCTCCTAGAAAGCTTATTAAAGCTTTTAGAGACTTTAAAAATCGGTTTAGAATCAAAAGCAAAATCACCAAAATACAAATAAATTAGTTAAAATCAAAAATCCATGGTGAAGGTTGTCAAGAAGATGGAGCGAGGTTGATTGTGGATGGCCTTGGTTTAGTGCTTGGGAAGCTATAGGAAGTGGTTTCAGTATTGGTTCTCGCTTTATACTTGTTTTCCATGTTGTAAGCCTTTTGTTCCTTTTTATCATTTTACTTGTATGTATGATCATAAGCTCAAATCTTTGTGTTTTCATGTTCATTAGTTATAGTTAAGTGTAATTAAGCCATAAAAATAGTCACTTGTTCTTTAAAATTTATAGTTGCTAAAAATCTCATTTTAACAGTTAAAATAGCATAATCATTATTCTTGTGATTCATGTTGTTAATACTGTTGTTTTATGTTTATTTAGTCCTAATACATGATATAATAAGATCTTTAATCAAGTTCATGGTCTGAATCTGTTACAACCTTTGAAAAGTTTCAATACAGTCTAGTTAAAGAGGTGTTTGGATTTGCTTGTTTCACTGTGTTATAGGTTGTTTTAGCCATTGTTCTTATTTGGTGTATGTCTCATTAGGTCTTAGTAACTCATAGAAACAAAGAAAACCAGTGGTCATTTGTTAAAAAGTCAAAACAACCTTTGATCTCACCTTGTTCATTAACTGTTAAATTTTCATGATTCATGATCTTGTTTTCTTGCTTATAAGTTAATAAGATTGATCAAATTAGTCTTAATACATCTTAATACAACTTAACCAGTCCATAGAATCAATCAAAAGTTCATTAAAGTCAACTTGGTTTAATTTCTTAAAAAGTCAAAACTATGCCCTGTGCACAATTTTATGGTCAAAATCACAAGCTTGTCACAAGCTCACTAGTTAACCTCAGCTTGTGAATTTTAGTTTTTTGGAAAGTTAACTAAGCCATCTTAAGGGCCCAAGCTTAAAATTCAACTTCCTAGCTTATTTGATAGGCCTGCAAGTGCTTTTTAGTTTGTCCCATTTTCTCAAAGATACATTGAGTCTTGACTCGGTGGTTTTCAATTTTTCATAAGCTTCTTACAAGCTTATTAGTGTAAGCCAAACCTGTGTAATTTAGTTTTTTAGAAAGCTTAAGCGGTCAACTAGCTAATCCAAGTATTTGTTTTCATTTTCTAGCTTATTACATTGCTTAAAATTAAGCTTAAAGGTGCCTAGTAAAACAAAAGTGTCCTGTGCATACAGTTTAAAACTAGTGCTTATTTTGGCTTAATCAGGTGCTTATTTTAAGTTATTTGCATTCTCAGTTGTTGTATAAGCTTATTTACAGTAGCTTAGCTTATTTCCAGTGTATCTTATGCTTATTTTCTAGCTTATAAGTCATTTAGCTTAATCTTTTGCTTATTTCCAAATTTTGTCCACTGTTGAGATAAATAAGCTCAAACTGAGCTTATTAGTGGTTTTCACAAAAAGTTGTAGTTATAAAAAGTGCTTATTTTAAGTAGCTTAATAAGTTTTAACAAGAAAAAATCAAAAAAATAAATAGTTAGCAAAAAGGAGTTGCTGGGATTCGAACCCTGGCCACCCAGCTCACCCCACACACACACTACCACTCGCCCTTGGGTCTTTTTCTGTTTTTCTTTGCAAAACTTAATATATAACCCTTTTAGTTCATTGCTTATACGAGCTTATTAGCTTATTTAATCTAGCTTTTTCACTTTTGTATTTTTCATAGATTTGTATTAGTATAAAGTATTTTATAAAAGTTTCGATTTTTCGTAATAGTTTTAGTATTTTTAATCATTTAATTAGTGTAAAATCGTATTTAATTCATAATAAAAATATAAAAGTCTAAAAATATAATTCTTTTTCTAAAATTTTCTTTTGTCATATAGTTGGTAAGAAAATTGTTTTTACACTTGTAGGACTTTTATTTCACAAATTTTACGCTTTTGCTTTGCACTCGCTGTAATTTTTATAAATAACGTACGTTTTCATTTTAAGTCACGTTTTTAGATAATTTAGGTTTAAGTTTTAATTAAAATAGTTTATTTAAATTATTTTATTTTATAAATCATCATTGTAAAAATAGTGATAGTGTTTATTTAATATATTTTAGCTTTTTAATTTTCTTTAATTTGCATTTAAGCCCCTGTAATTTATAAAACTTTCTTTAGGTATAAATAATTCAAAATCCTTCGATCACTATCCTTAGTGATTATTCGACATCCGTCGTGTTAAACACCATTCATCCTCCGTGGGACTTAACGACCCGTGAATCCACTATATTCCTCCGATCTTAATTGCATTTGCCTTCCGAAATGTTTTAAGTTTATTACGGTTGACCATTCACAAGTGGTTAGCTTGTGTGATTAAACTTGACTGCTCAGAGCGAATCAAATTTTAAGCGCCACGGGAGGTCAGAAGCGTGTTTTAAACATTTTCGCATCTGCATTTGCACATATACCACCTTTTGTAAGCAGTTTTTGTAAAGTTATCATAAAATCAAAAGTTCATTAACACTTTTCCTAAAGTGTTAACAACACCAAAATATTTTCATTCTTTGTTTTATAGCATGTTTTCAAAAATGCCAAAAATATTCCTCTTTACCCTCTTACCCTTTTGATTCTTTATTCCTTTACCCTCTATCCATTTGATTCTAACTTCTTCTATTCTCATGGAATCTCTCGACTACGACGATTCGAACGAAGTTGAAAACTTCATACTTTATCACAAATGTCAAGAATTCATGTTGTTCGTAATGATCCATTAATTACGCGTAGGAAATGGAACGAGAAACCGGGTGACAAAGGACCGTGTACTTCCTCCGATAATGGAGGTGCTAACACGTCCAACCTACGGTTATCCAAAGATCTAACCCTCAATTGCTCCTAAGCCGTCTAAAATTGATCCTAAACTTTCACAATTTACGGTTAAAAGCAAACATGCGAATTTAGACGGTGACTAGCAAGAATGACTTGCCTAATCTTCACGCTTCTCAAGAACCGTAACCAGGAGACCATAACGGAAGTGGTGGAAATTGCTAGCTCTCGAGCACACCACTTGTCCCACCTCCGGATTTTTCAAAATGTTCTTCGAGTCTTAATAGTCATTCGGATCACCATGTTGGTTTTGTTGATTCTTTGAATGAACCGATTCCTTCTCATAACTCTCAAATAGAATCGCTTATTCCTTGTGTCGGTTGTGGTGAGCCTCTTTTGGTTCACCCCATCATTGGTGTACGTGTGTACGGTGTGGTAATGATATTCGAACGGAGTTGTTTGTTTTGTGGTTCGAGGAATTTATTTGATTATGATCCTAATCCGAACTCATTTAACGACCCTCAAATTTTTCCAATTACCCACCACACCGACTTATCTTCATATAATCAACATAATCGGCTGTGAATTTTGTGGAGGTCCTCACCAAGGATTTGAGTGTCAATCCAGGACACGTTTGTCATGAACAGTTCTCCGGTGATGCTCGTAACTTTGGTTATGACCAATATACATATGATTCACCAATCCAGCTCAACAGCTTTCTTGTTTTGAGAACCGTGGAGGTCCCATTCAGCTCGATTGTCAAACAGGAATCCATTTCCTTGTAACTATTACGACTATCCATATCACGACCAACCTCCACAAGGCCAAATGACTCAAACTCCTCAAAGAAACCCAACAAGACACTTATCTAGAGCTTGAGTCGGTGAAAAGAAGCGAGGAGTTGAGTAAACAAAGATTTCATAATGTTCCCGTTTTCTTGTGTATATTGTGGGGTCCTCATGATGATTATCAATGTCAACCTTCCGGTTTTGACAAATCTCCACTCCCACAATATCCCGTCATTCAAAATTCACATGAGAAATCCATGGAAGAATTGCTAGTCAAGAAAGCGGTGCTAAAATAAATTCCCAAATTGCCTTTGAAAAATCTATTGGGAATCAATTGCAAAAGAAAAAGCAATGATCTAGCTCTCAATTTCGTTTTCTTCCGATGACAAGTGATGATGAGGATGCACTTGGTATCCTACAATTTTATAAAGATTCATCAAGTTCATCGGTTGATATCCCAGTAGCTGAGATTCATTCTCAAGAAACCGCCATCACACCCAAGCTCCCACTCACTCTCTCGAACATGGGGACGAGCATCTTGACACTGTTCACGAAAAGGAATCGGACGAATTCATAAAGTCTAGTGTTGAGGACCTTGTCCCAATCCCGAGAGAGTCACGGGGAACTTTGACCATATGTGTGATATCCCTACCCTCTTGAGTGTTCAAAAGATCATTTTGAGACTTTCTCCGATTTTAGCGATGATTGTAAATCTTATGGAGACATTGAGAATGTTGAGGCATCACTTTCACATTTAGATGTTGATCCTCTTCTTGAGGAGTTCACCGATGAACTCACTCACATCATTCCACTTTCATCGGAAAGTGATGATGATCTCTTTGATTTCAAAGCCAACCTAGGAGAAATTGAAAGTCTCCTTTGTAATGATCGCTCACTCACTTCTTATCCCAACAAATTCAATAGAGAATGTTAATCACTTTGTTCACGAGCGGTCAAAACAACTCTCACTAATCCTCTATTTGAATTCGACTGAATTCACTTTAATTTCGAGAATCTACTCTTTGATACTCGATCGAGGATAGTGATGAGTCTACAATGGAACAAGAGTTCACAAATTCACTTCATGTGAATGATTCTCTTTACGAGGAGTTCTCCTTTGAACTCACTCATATCATATCTCTACCGAGTATGATAACTTCCACTTTGATCTAGACATAAATGATCTTTGTGTTCCAGAGGAAAGGTTCTCACCATGAGAACTTGCTTGATATCAAAATCCCATCCCTCCCACCCATAATATGTCTTGATCAAATGAGCTTAAATGATGAGATTCATGATCCGAAATCATGAATTCCTTCCGATAATTATGAGTTAGTCATGATTTTTATCATGATTTTCTTTCTTTTCTTCACATATGGTGTGACTTCGTTCCCTTTCTCCTTCGGAATGAAGACACTATTTTTGATCCCGGCATTTTCATTTATCATTTTTGAGCGGTTCTATCTATATCTCATCGGTGTGGAACTTTCACGTGCTTCAATGTTTATACAAACATCTTGAATGAAAGTCAGATGGAGATTGTCTCTTCCACTTACTTCCCATGATCAAATTAATTGGGGTCGAGTCAAGCTAGCGACTCGGTAATCAAAAACAAGAGTAACATGGGTTTTCACTGTTTGTACCACCTTAGTGTGGGGAGATGCCCACATGTTGTATATAGATCTAAAAACAATGAAAATTGTAAATTAAAAAAAAAAAAAAAAAAAAAAAAAAAAGAGAATAATTGTTGTGTTTCTACACTTAGCTAGTAATGTTATCTTTTTATGTTCAAGGATTCGGCATAACAATAGGTACTTTGAATATTGAGGACAATATTCATTTCTAAGTGGGGAAATTCGCGAATTTGATCATAAATGTACCCTTTTAGTCCCTTTTTCCCCAAAATGGCCAAATTTAAATTTTTTTTAGTGAAAGTACTATGTACTAAACACAACAAATGGTAATCAGTCCACCATGTCTAACCCACATAAGGATGGCTAATCCAGAGCAAACGGCTCTTGGTAAAGATATCTCAAATCCGTTTATGGCTTGCAATTTGCCCAAAATTGTATGGTGTTCATTCACCATATCTTTAACTAGTGAAAAGTTGGCTAGCCCGCAAGTTTATGGCTTGTGGTAAAGGCGTGGGAAATCCATAATTGGTAATCGGCTCACCAAAGATAATATTGATAATTTATCTAAGAGTTGGCTAGTCCGAAGCATAAACGGCTTCGGTAAAGACAAATCAAATCAGTTCTGACTTATGATTTGCTCAAAATCATTTGGTTATCATTGTACCAAGGTTCTTACTTGAACTAAAACAATTGGCTACTCCGGAAGTAATGGCTTTGGTAAAGAGATAAAATCCATTAACTTTTCATAAAAGATTGCTAGGGACTAGCAATATCTTAGTGTGGGGGATTGATGAGTGTCTAAATACTCATCATATTTGTACCTTTTAAACTGTAAAAACATCTGAAAACACTCAGAAATGCATCAAAACGATGAAAATATCACAAACAAGTGTTTTATGTGTTTTAAATGCAAAAATACCAAAATCAGATGAAAAACGTATCAAGTTTGCATAATTGGCAGTTTTAGTCCCCTAAGTTTCAAAAGTTGTCAAAATTAGTCCCTGGTAAATCATAATTAAGAAAAAATATCATTTAAGGTCCTTGGGATTCAAAAGTTGTCAAAACAAAACCTTTAAAGTTTAAAAATCACAAAATGACAACTTTAGTCCCTGAACTTTGAAAAATGTCAATAATGGTCCTTGGTTAATTTAAAAAGTGAAAATTATCAAATATTAACCTTGTACTATTCATAAATGACAAAATTGGTCCTTATAATGAACTTTTGAAAAATTACATGTTTGGTCCCTTAAGTTTCAAAAATAACATAAAAGGTCCTTGGACTTATAAAAATTGAATTTTATGCAATATTAGTCCTTGTACTAACCATTAATTGCAGGTTTGGTCCTTATGTTAGCTTTGGAAAAGTTGTAATTTCAGTCCCTTAATTTTCAAAAGTTACATGAATGGTCCTTGTGTTTACTAGCTACAATAACCAAACGGACCTATATATTAAACCAAATCCAACCCAGCCCAAATATCCAACCCGGCCCAATGTTTTAAAAATAGAAACCCGCCCTTACTGTTCATCCCTCTCCCTCACACCTGTTAAACCAAAAACCGGGTGGTTTTCACCACCTTTCCACCTCACCACCTCCCTTACCCACTCTTCCCCAGCTGTCCTTCCACCTCCACATACACCAAATCCCATTAAATGCTAAAATCTGCTATCAAGACTTTTCCCGCCAAAAACTCCACATGTATGGTTTTGATGATTTCTAATGATCCAAGGGATGAGAAGAGGTGGGAAAGATTTAGAGGTCGACATAGATCAATATAAATCAAGAAAGAAGCTGAGAGAAAGAGGGTAGTAGAGTAGCTTAGTGTAATTTAATTAAGCTTATGTCGTTTTAATATTTTCAAGCTTTCTAGTGTATGTTTAAATTTTCAAGTACTTGTTTAAGTGTTTCTGAATGTATTTGAACCTTTATCAATAATAAATTTCAAGTTTTCTTTTCATTTACAGTTTATATAAAATTTCAAGTTCAAAAGAATTTCAAGATATGCAATTGTTGTTATCAATTATAGTTAAGGATTTTTAAGCTCATATAAGCTCTTGACAAAGCTTATAAGCTCTTGACAAAGCTTATAAGCTCTTAGAACCCTTAAGGAACCAGTTTTACTTAACACTTCCAAAATTACCAAAAATACCAATAAATTAGTTAAAAATAAAAAATCTATGGGAAATGATCAAGAAACTGGTGCAGAGCTGGTCTTTGGATTGCTTATTGGTATAGAGCTTCTTGGGAAGCTATAGGTGTGATCTCAGACCTTGGTTCTCTGTCCTGTGCATGAACACAAATTGTAAGCATTTCTTAAAAATTTGCAATCTTAAGTATAAGTGTTAAAATCCTGTTAATCTTAGCTTAAATATGTCTAAACATAGTTAATATCAGTTTATAAATAGCTTTCTTAGTTTAAAAACTTGTTTTAGTACAATAAGCTTCAAAACAGTTTCTATAAGTGGTGTTTGGATCTGCTTATTATTCATTTTAAAGGTTGTTATTACCATTGTTTTTGTTTGATACCTGTTATATTAGGTCATATCAGTTCAGTGTAGTCATTAAACTTAGTACTTGTTTAGTAAAAAGTCAAAATAATTTTATATCTGCTCTTAATTTCAATTCTATCAAAATTAGTTAGTGTAATCTTGCTTATAGGTTTAAAAGTTAGTAATATAGCTTGCTTGGTGTTATTTTATCACAAGTTATCATAATCGCTAACAAATTTGATTCAAAGTTCATAAAAGTCAAATATCCAAGTCCATCTTCAAAAGTCAAAATAGAAAAACCGGTTTTGCAAAACTTTGTGAATCTCTCATGTACTCAATTCGGTTCAAATTCAATGAGATTTTGGGATTTCTTAGTTAAGTTGGTCTAGTTCAATAATATCGCTTTTGTTTTACTTTTATCAAGCTTCTATAAGCTCCAATCGGCTTCCAATAAGTCTCGATTTGCCACACACACTCATCATACACGAGTGTGACAGAAACTTGTGACTTTTGCACAAGCTTCATTCAAGCTTGTGAGGAGCTGAGATTTGGCCATGTGTAGTCACTAGGTGATCTTGAGGTCCCAATATCTGTTTTTCCCTTAGCTTATTAGGATTGCTTATGCATGTGCTTAAAGTTAGCATCCCAAAACTGAATTCCCTTGATTGATCTTGTACTCATAAGCTTGCAGTTGGTTATCAAGAGGCTCTGAGTAGCTGGAATAGGTTGAAATTAGGTTGTTATAGCATAATTTAGCTTCTGTGTCAGTTTGGTAGCTTTTTGTGCTTATTTGCTTAACTCAAGTGCTTATTTATAAGCACTCTTCACTGCAGCTTCATTTTCTTACACACTAGCATATGTTTTTATATTTTTTATAGACTTAGAATAATATTTTAGTATTTTTCTGAATTTTTCATATTTTTCCAGCACTGTTTGATATTTTTCTTATTTTAAACTAGTTTTTAATCCTTTTTAAATAGCTTTTAATATAAATAAATCAGAAAAGCTTCATAAAAATAATTTTTAATTTTTCCTAGATTAAGAATAATATTTTAGATTTTCCTGTAAAGTTTCATTATTTTTACTGTTCATTTGTTATTTTTTTTAATTTTAATTAATTTTAAATAGTTTTAAATTAATAATAAATACATAAAAAGTCTAAAAAATATATTTTCAGTTTTAAAATAAGTTTTATCATATTTTAGATTTTTCTAAGTTATAATTTCATTTTTCTAGGTTAATTTTGTATTTTTTTATATTTTAGTGCATTTTAAATACTTAATGAATAGTTTTTAATTAATAATAATTAAATAAATAGTTGTAAAAATAATTTTCTTTTTCTAATAATTTTCTTTTATTTTTAGGATTCCAAAAATATCATTTTCATATTTTTAGGTCTTTTATTTCTTAGAACTCACGTTTTGTTTTATACGCTTACGCTTTTAATATACGCACGTATTACGTTTCTTTTATCGATTGTTGTGCTTTACAATTCGTATCCAAATATCATTCCAATCAATCAAGAGTGTAATTATAAATCAAAATCCTTACCGATCACTATCCTTAGTGATTATTCGACATCCGTCGTGTTAAACACCATTCATCCTCCGTGGGACTTAACGACCGTGAATCCACTATATTCCTCGATCTTAATTGCATTTGCTTTCTAAGTCGCTTTTAAGTTTATTACGGTTGACCATTCACAAGTGGTTAGCTTGTGTGATTAAACTTGACTGCTCAGAGCGAATCAAATTTTGGCGCGCGCCGGGAATCAAGCAAGACACCTACCAACCTGGGTGTGACCATAATAAGTTCCCGAACAATGATTTAAAACTTGCCTTTGTGTCCTTGTGATTTGGTGTACCTTTTCAAAGAAGCCATTTCATTTGTGATTATTGGTTAAGTTCACTTGTCGCTTTGCCTCGCATTTGTTTTGAAAACCGATTTTTATACTTAGTGCATGCGCACTCGCTCTTCAGTTCTACAAGTCCACTTTACGAGCTTGCAAATATTCCTCGAGACGAGAGCACGTTCGCTCCTTCACCGTGATCGAGGAACGCCTACCACCACCACCCCGCCGAAATGGCGGAAGATAAGTTTATGAATGAGCTTCCAAGCACCCATCGAGGGTTACGGAGATGCCATTATTGTCCCAAACCATCGTGGTCGATACTTTCGAGCTCAAAACCGGTTGTTTAACCGGTATCCCAAAGCCAATTCTATGGTTTTGAGCGGGATGATCTCATGCACATATTTGATGGTTTAACAAGATTGCATCTACCATCAAATACAAAATGTCCCACATGAAGCAATTAAGCTTCTTCTGTTCCCATTTTCTGTAGGACAAGCCGGAATTGGCTTGAGAAACAACCCCTCGCTCCATTGAGACATGGGAAGATCTAGTCACTAAGTTCGTTACTAATTCTATCCTCCATCCCGAACTACAAGTCTTAAGAATGAGATAATGAAATTTTCTCAAAGATTTGATGAATCATTCGGGAGGCATGGGATCGGTATAAAGAATTGCTCCGCAAGTGTCCGCATCATGGTTTTACCGAGTTAATGCAAATGGATACTTTCTACAATGGTCTAAGACAAGTGACCAAGACTCTCTAAATGCCTCCATGGAGGTAATTTCTTGAGCAAGACCACAAAAGAAGCCTTGCAAATCATTGAAAACAAGTCCCGTGTCCGCCTCTTTCCGCACAAAGACATATCGACTCGGTCTAATCTCGGACCTTCTACTTCATCTCCGTGAGTACATCTAGCACCGATGCTAAGATTGACAAACTCACGATATTGTTCGAGCTTTGGTTCTTGCTAACCAAAGAAAGTCACTTTCACTCGCATACACCATCACATGGTGAAGTGAAGAAAGTTGAAGTTTGTGTTACTTGTGGTGGTCCTCATGCATACTACAACTCAGATCGCCACCGATGGTAGTCCGTTTGAAGCCAATGCTATAGCCGGTACTTCACATCAGGGAGGTAATCAATACCGTCCTCAAAATGAACCAAACTACCGAGCTAACACTTATCAGGCACCACCCGGTTTTAACCAGAATCCTAACATACATAACCGGAATCAAAGCCAACCTAGAATGAACCAAGGTTATGAAAACCAAGGTAATTTCTATCCCGGACCCAATCAAGGTTTCCAAAATCAAGGAACCTTAATCAAAAATTTCAATCGAGGGAATCAATTTCTGTGGAAATGTGAATCCTAATCAAGGAATTTTCAACAACAAGGTCATAATCAAAACATACGACCTCAAAATTTCCCTCCACATCCTCCAAGACCATCATCGATGAGTTATTGAAGCAATTCATGAAATCCCAAGATGAAATGAACAAAGTTGTTGGTCGGTCGATCACGATCTCAAGAAGTCTTTAAATGATCAACCCTCGGCTCGTGAAAACTTCCGAGCAACACGATCGCTAACCCGAGGGGCGATGCAAAGGCGATCACAACCGTAAGTGGTGTTTCATACAATGGACCCGCTATTTCGACTACCTCTTCTTCTTCTCCCGAAGGTAGTGGAAAGTGAACCCGAGGCAACAAAGGACAAGGAACTTCCTACTAATAATGGAGGTACCAATGATGTCCATCCTCAAGTTGTCCAAACCCAAATCCAATCCAGAGTTGTTTTGAACCACCAGAGCTCCTGCTGAAAATACCAAATCCAAATCTTCTATTCCTTACCCATCACGTTTGAATGAGCAAAGCTCTGAAAAAGCTACCATCAAATGGACAAATTTTTCAAATTTTCCAAGAACTACATTTTGACATAAGCTTTATGGATGCTATCATGCCGATGCCCAAGTTTGCATCGACTCTTAAACACATGTTAAGCAACAAGGAAAAGTTTGTTTGAAATGGCTAAAACTCCTCTAAACGAGAATCGCTCATAGTTATCCCGAAGAAGCTTCTAGAAAAGCTTGGAGATCCCGGAAAATTTCTCTTACCTTGTGTATTTCCGTGAATGGTTGAATGCTTTGCCTTAGCAGATCTTGGTGCAAGCATCAACCCGATGCCTTATTCAAGATGGAAGAAACTTTCTTTAGGAACTTACTCCTACATGCATGACTCTCGAGCTTGCGATCGTACAATATCCCGTCCTCTTGGCATTGCCGAGGACGATTTTTGAAAGTAGGAAAGTTCCATTTTCCGGTGACTTCGTGGTTGTTGATTTTGATGCCGATCATCGGGTTCCTCTCATTGTTGGACGAGGATTCACGAGAACGGGCCGTGCTCTCATTGATGTATTTGAGCAAGAAATCACATTACGTGTTGGTAATGAAGTCGCTCACTTTTAACCTTGATCAAACTTCGAGGTACTCCGCAAACTATGATTACGAATCGGTTAACCGAATAGATATCATTGATGTTGCTTCAAGAGTACTCAAGAAGTTCTTGGTTATGATCATAATTCTTGAGTGATAATCTCACTCATTCATCTCAACCCATCATTGCCAATTCTACTCCTTCTCTTACTCCTTTTGAGGAAAGTGACTTCATCTTGGAAGAGATTGAAGCCTACTTGTCTAGTGATTCTGCTCCATGGAAATTGATCACGCCCCATCGACATTGAGGGGACATACTTCTCATTGAGAAGTTGCTTAATGATGATCCATCACTCCCTCCCGTCGAACTTCATAACAAGGAAGTCAAGTCGGTTGAGAAAATCAAGAATTTCTCAAGTCGAACTTAAGGACTTACCACCTCATCTCGAGTATGCATTTCTTGAAGGTGATGATAAATTACCACCATTATTTCTAGATTTGAGTAAAGATGAAAAGTCTGCTCATAAAGGTCTTGAAGTCACAAGCAAGCAATTGCTTGGAAACTCTCCGACATTAAGGGTATCAACCCCGAGTTTTGTACTCACAAAATCTTGATGGAGGATGACTTCAAACCAAAGATTCAACATCGAGAAGAGTAAATCCAAAAATCCATGATGTTATCAAACAGAGGTTATCAAACTTCTTGATGCGGATTGATTTACCCGATCTCGATAGTCCTTGGGTTAGCCCAATTCATTGTGTTCTAAAAAGGGTGGCATAACTGTTGTCACAAATGAAGATAACGAGTTAATACCAACTCGGTGGTTACTGAGGATGGCGTGTTTGCATTGACTATCGTAAGTTGAATGACGCCACTCGTAAAGACCATTTTCCTCACCCTTCATGGACCAAATGCTTGAGAGATTAGCAGGAGGCAGTACTATTGTTTCCTTGATGGTTTCTCGGTACTTTCAGATCCCCATTGATCCAAAGGATCAAGATAAAACTACATTCACCGCCCATACGGAACTTTTGCCTACTGGACGATGCCTTTTGGCTTATGTAACGCCCCGCACGCTCCAACGATGTATGATGGCCATTTTCCACGACATGATCGAGGAAACAATGGAGGTGTTTATGGATGATTTCTCGGTCATTGGGGATTCATTTCAAACATGTCTCTCCCATTTAAATAAAATGCTCAAACGGTGTGAAGACACCAATCTTTGTCTAAATTGGGAGAAGAGCCACTTTATGGTCAAAGAAGGCATAGTCCTTGGCCATAATATTTCCAAAAACGGGATTGAGGTTGATAGAGCAAAAGTCGATGTTATTGCTAATTACCTCATCCTACTACCGTCAAAGGTATTAGGAGTTTTTAGGTAATGCCGGTTTTATCGCAGATTCATACAAGATTTTTCTAAAATCGCCTGCCTATGACTCATCTTCTTGAAAAGGATGCTCCTTTTATCTTCTCACCCGAGTGCATCAAAGGTTTTGAAACATTAAAGAAAAGCTTATCAAGCACCCATTCTCGTTGCTCCCGATCGACTTGCCTTTTGAGCTCATGTGCGATGCAAGTGATTTTGCTATCGGTGCGCCTTAGGGCAACGAGAGCTAAGCATTTTCACCTATCCACCACGCAAGTAAGACTATGATCAAGCTCAAACTCATTACACCACCACGTAAAAGAGCTATTAGCCGTGGTGTATGCGTTTGAGAAGTTTCGCCATACTTAATCTTGACCAAATGTGTGGTGTATATGGATCACTAGGCTCTCAAATATCTCTTTGCTAAACAAGATGCAAAGCCGGATTGCTCGTTGGGTTCTCCTCCTCCGTGAATTTGATATCATTATACGTGATAAAAAGGAGCCGAGAACCGTCACGATCATCTGTCCGCCTAGAAAACCCTCACCAAGATGTTTTCGAGAAAAGGAAATAAATGAAACATTTCCTCTCGAGACACTCAATGCGGTTTCTTTTCGTGGAAATTCTTCTACCCATGGTTTGTCGACTTCGCAAATTACCATGCGGGTAACTTCATAGTGAAAGGGATGTCGACCCAACAGAAGAACAAATTTTCAAGGATGTTAAACATTACTCGGGACGACCCTACTTATTCAAAATCATGCGGATCAAGTCATCCGACGGTGTGTTTATGGACGAAGCTATTGACATTCTCAAAGCTTGCCATTTGGACCCATCGGGGCCATCATAGTCCAAACTACACCGCCAAAAGGTGTTTGATTTGGGTTTTATTGGCCCACGATTTACAAGGATGCCCACGATTTTGTCAAAGCATGTGACGCTTGTCAACGTCACGGAAATATCTCTCAAAGAAATGAAATGCCACAAAATGCCATTCAAGTTTGTGAGATCTTTGACATCTGGGGCATTGACTTTATGGGGCCATTTCCATCATCCCGAGGAAACAAATACATACTTGTGGCTATTGACTATTTGTCAAAATGGGTTGAAGCGAAAGCTTTACCTACCAATGATGCCCGAGTAGTTGTGAAGTTTTAAAATCTCTTGTTGCGTGTTTGGAACTCCACGCTATAATCGATGATCGTGGTACACATTTCGCAATGACCAATTTGATCGTGTCATGCAAAAGTATGGTGTAACCCACCGTCTCTCATCGCATACCACCCCAAACAAGTGGGCAAGTGGAAGTTTCCAACCGTGGTATTAAAAGAATTCTAGAAAGGACAGAGGCGAAAACCATGCATCCCGGTCGGATAAACCGGATGACGACTCGGGCCTTCCGTCATGACTTACAAAACACCAATCGGTGTACTCTATACAAGCTAGTGTACTAAAAGGCATGTCATCTTCCGATTGAGCTAGAGCACAAAGCATCTTGGGCCTTGAAGCATGCAAATTTCGATATTCGAGACGACTAGTGATCACGAGAAAGTTCAAATGAATGAACTAAATGAACTCCGTGATCAAGCATACGAGAACTCTTTGATCTACAAACAAAAGACAAAGAAGATTCATGACTCTAAAATCAAGAACCGCATTTTCAACGTTGGTGATCGAGTCCTTCTTTTCAATTCAAGATTGAAGATATTCTCGGGAAAGCTCAAGTCCCGTTGGTCTGGTCCATTTACGATTGCTAAGGTTTATCCTTATGGCACCATTGAGTTATCACAGCCCGATGGTCCAAATTTTAAAGTGAATGGTCATCGATTGAAGCATTACTTTGGAGAGGACATTCCACCTGTGATTGTCCCGGATCTACAAACTTTCCCCATGAACCAATGAATGCGGGGATCGAGTCGAGCTAGCGACTCGGTAATCAAAAACAGTAGCACACACCATATAGGTTTTCACCCATATTTCTGTCTTCTTACCCTTTTCTACCACCCTAGTATCGGGGAGTTGCCCCCCGCTGTTGTATATAAGTTCTATAAAAAATAAAAAATGTGTATATATCAAAAATAAAATAATGGCCGAGTATTTCCCTTTTATGTTCTATGTTTCGCATAACCGCGGTACTTTGAATATTGAGGGCAATATTCATTTCTAAGTGTGGGGGGAATTCTCACGAATTTTATCATGTAATTATTCCACCCAATTCCCGCTTTTGGCCAAATTTTTTTTTGGAGTAAGTGTTTTCACTT
The DNA here is from genome assembly GCA_022545495.1 of Chrysanthemum lavandulifolium. Taxonomy (NCBI): domain Eukaryota; kingdom Viridiplantae; phylum Streptophyta; class Magnoliopsida; order Asterales; family Asteraceae; genus Chrysanthemum; species Chrysanthemum lavandulifolium. Next base: position 106,098,717 of record CM040239.1, on the reverse strand, counting down.
ACTCAAAGAATGGTAATCATCCGCCATGTCTAACCCACATAAGGATTGGCTAATCCAGAGCAAATGGCTCTTGGTAAAGATATCTCAAACCGCTTATGGCTTGCAATTTGCCCAAAATTGTATGGTGTTCATTTCACCATATCTTTAACTAGTGAAAAGTTGGCTAGCCCGCAAGTTTATGGCTTGTGGTAAAGGCGCTTGGAAATCCATAATTGGTAATCGGCTCACCAAAGATATTTTATCTAAGAGTTGGCTAGTCCGTATAAACGGCTTCGGTAAAGACAAATCAAATCCGTTCTGATTGGTGATTTGCTCAAAATCATTTGGTTATCATTGTACCAAGGTTCTTACTTGAACCAAAACAATTGGCTACCCGAAGTAATGGCTTTTGGTAAAGAGACGAAATTCATTAATTTTTCTCAAAACATTGCTAGGACTAGCAATATCTTAGTGTGGGGATTGATGAGTGTCTAAATACTCATCATTTTGTCTTGTTTATAATGCCAAAACATCCGAAACACTCTTAAATGCATCAAAATAATGAATTTATCACAAATAAGTGTTTTATGTGTTTTAAATGCAAAAATATCAAAATCTGTGAAAACGATCAAGTTTGCATAATTGGCGCTTTAGTCCCCAAGTTTCAAAAGTTGTCAAAAAAGTCCCCGTAAATCAAAACTTGTAAAATATCATTTTAAGTCCATAGGGATTCATAAAGTTGTCAAAACAAGTCCTTGAAATTTAAAATTGCAAAATTACAACTTTAGTCCCTCAAGTTTTGAAAATGTCAAATATAGTCCTTGGATTTATTAAAAATGGAAAATAATCAACTATGGTCCTTGTACTATTAAAGATTGGCAGTTTTGGTCCTTGTGATAACTTTTGGAGAATTGCAGGTTTGGTTCCTCAAGATTTGCCGAATTACACAAATGGTCCTTATGATATTAAATAAACCAAATGACCCTTTTGTGTATTTAGAACCCAGCCAACCAAAAAGACCCCCAGCCAAAACCCTGTGACCCCCCTATTTTTGACCCCCACTTATTATACCATCGGTCAAATAGTCAAAGCGCGCCCAAACCAGTTTTCCTGTGCATCTCCTTCACCCTCCCCTGCATAACCAAAACCAGGTGGTTTCACCACCCTTTCCACCTCACCCCAACTATCTAAAAACACTCATCACCATCCCCTTTCCACCTATACACCAGCCCACAACCAATTAATGCATCCACACCATTAGCGGTTCATCATACCTCACTTCCCTGCTTTTGCTTTCAAAATCACCCCTAACCCATACCTACTATCTAAATCGTCCCCTCCACCTCCACAACACACCAAAGTTCTTTAATTACTCAAACTGCCTCAAGCAACCATATACACTTTTGGCAAAAGTCATTTAAACGGATAAGATGAGTTTGACTCATTCAATGGTCGAGATTGTTGATGGAAATGATCGAGGCATGTGGGAGTATCTCAAGGCTATAAAGAAAGAGGAGAAGCAGAGGAGTGAAATATCTAGAATAATTTTAACTAGCTTATGTTGTTTTAACTTAATTTTGAATTTCAGTGTATCTTTAAGCTTTTAAGCTTTATATTTCAAGTGTTTATTGTATATTAAAGCTTTCCTGAACATCAATTTCAGTTTTAATTCAAGTTCTCGGTTTATGCAAAATCTTACTTTTATTCAAAATCTCAATATGTTCCAATGATGTTGTTAGTTGTTGGTAAGGATGAATAAGCTCACATAAGCTCCTAGAAAGCTTATTAAAGCTTTTAGAGACTTTAAAAATCGTTTAGAATCAAAAGCAAAATCACCAAAATACAAATAAATTAGTTAAAAATCAAAAATCCATGGTGAAGGTTGTCAAGAAGATGGAGCAGGGTTGATTATGGATGGCCTTGGTTTAGTGCTTCTTGGGAAGCTATAGGAAGTGGTTTCAGTATTGGTTCTCAGTTTTATACTTGGATTCCATGTTGTAAGCCTTTTGTTCCTTTTTATCATTTTACTGTGCAATACAGTCAAAAGCTCAAATCTTTGTGTTTTCATGTTCATTAGTTATAGTTAAGTGTAATTAAGCCATAAAAATAGTCACTTGTTCTTTAAAATTTATAGTTGCTAAAAATCTCATTTTAACAGTTAAAATAGCATAATCATTATTCTTGTGATTCATGTTGTTAATACTGTTGTTTTATGTTTATTTAGTCCTAATACATGATATAATAAGATCTTTAATCAAGTTCATGGTCTGAATCTGTTACAATCTTTGAAAAGTTTCAATACAGTCTAGTTAAAGAGGTGTTTGGATTTGCTTGTTTCACTGTGTTATAGGTTGTTTTAGCCATTGTTCTTATTTGGTGTATGTCTCATTAGGTCTTAGTAACTCATAGAAACAAAGAAAACCAGTGGTCATTTGTTAAAAAGTCAAAACAACCTTTGATCTCACCTTGTTCATTAACTGTTAAATTTTCATGATTCATGATCTTGTTTTCTTGCTTATAAGTTGATAAGATTGATCAAATTAGTCTTAATACATCTTAATACAACTTAACCAAATCCATAGAATCAATCAAAAGTTCATTAAAGTCAACTTGGTTTAATTTCTTAAAAGTCAAACTATGCCCCATGCACAATTTTATGGTCAAAATCACAAGCTTGTCACAAGCTCACTAGTTAACCTCGACTTGTGAATTTTAGTTTTCGGAAAGTTAACCAAGCCATCTTAAGGCCCAAGCTTAAAATTCAACTTCCTAGCTTATTTGATAGGCTGCAAGTGCTTTTTAGTTTGTCCCATTTTTCTCAGCATACATTGAGTCTTGACTCGTTGGTTTTCAATTTCTTCATAAGCTTCTCACAAGCTTATTAGTGTAAGCCAAACTGTGTAATTTAGTTTTTTAGAAAGCTTAACTGGTCAACTAGCTAATCCAAGTATTTGTTTTCATTTTCTAGCTTATTACATTGCTTAAAATTAAGCTTAAAGGTGCCTAGTAAAACAAAAGTGTCCTGTGCATACGATTAAAACTAGTGCTTATTTTGGCTTAATCGATTGCTTATTTTAAGTTATTTGCATTCTCATTGTTGTATAAGCTTATTTACGATAGCTTAGCTTATTTCAGTGTATCTTATGCTTATTTTCTAGCTTATAAGTCATTTAGCTTAATCTTTGCTTATTTCCAAATTTTGTCCATTGTTGAGATAAATAAGCTCAAACCGAGCTTATTAGTGGTTTCACAAAAGTTGTAGTTATAAAAGTGCTTATTTTAAGTAGCTTAATAAGTTTTAACAAGAAAAATCAAAAATAAATAGTTAGCAAAGGAGTCTTTGGATTCAACCTCGCCACCCACCTCACCCCACACACACACTACCACTCACCCTTGGGTCTTTTTCTGCTTTTCTTTGCAAAACTTAATATATAACCCTTTTAGTTCATTGCTTATACGAGCTTATTAGCTTATTTTCACTTATTTAATCTAGCTTTTTCAACTTTGTATTTTTCATAGATTTGTATTAGTATAAAGTATTTTATAAAAAGTTTCGATTTTTCGTAATAGTTTTAGTATTTTTAATCATTTAATTAGTGTAAAATCGTATTTAATTCATAATAAAAATATAAAAGTCTAAAAATATAATTCTTTTTCTAAAATTTTCTTTTGTCATATAGTAGGTAAGAAAATTGTTTTACACTTGTAGGACTTTTATTTCACAAATTTTACGCTTTTGCTTATGCACTCGCGTAATTTTATAAATAACGACGCTTTCATTTTAAGTCACGCTTTTAGATAATTTAGGTTTAAGTTTTAATTAAAATAGTTTATTTAAATTATTTTATTTTATAAATCATCATTGTAAAAATAGTGATAGCGTTTATTTAATATATTTTAGCTTTTTAATTTTCTTTAATTTGCATTTAAGCCCCGTAATTTATAAAACTTTTCTTTAGGTATAAATAATTCAAAATCCTTACCGATCACTATCCTTAGTGATTATTCGACATCTCTCGTGTTAAACACCATTCATCCTCCGTGGGACTTAACGACCCGTGAATCCACTATATTCCTCTCGATCTTAATTGCATTTGCCTTCGAAATTTTTTAAGTTTATTACGGTTGACCATTCACAAGTGGTTAGCTTGTGTGATTAAACTTGACTGCTCAGAGCTTAATCAATCCAACATATCAATCGGTTCAGTATAAAGCATGGGAATTATGTGTTTATCAAACTATAATCATCTAATCATAACAATCTTATCCTAGGCACCTAGTCCTTCAACGTAGGTTAACAACATTTTCGATTAAGCATATAGGATAATTAGAAAAGTCCGATAGATGATATAAATTTGAAAACATTCTCCCCTCAATCAATGACTCATTATCCAAAAGTTTAAAAGTTACTGAAGTCATTGATTGAGTTTTCAATTTATACTGAAAACTCGAATCGATTGATTTACAAGCAACTCATTTACCACCATTTTGTTAAAACAAATATTTTTCTGAAGAATTTATAGAAGGAAAAACATTTGTGTAGGAACAACAGTCCTTCGACATACTTTCCTCAATTTGTATTTAGGATAAATGCACGAAATTTTGTGAAAATTGTTTAAGCGTAGCACTTTCCTTCTTTGAAAAACGGGCTGCTATCTGAAATAATAGCAAACCATGGTTTAAGCGGGTTCTGATCATCAAATAAGCGCAAGCCATATTTTGAGACATGTTTTGAAAGAGAATATGTACACCTCTCGCTCGAACTTCATCTATGGTCCCGTGCCATTATTGAATGACATTTCTAAGACCGCAGATGTTATCGATACCGTAAGACATGTCTTGAAAACATATTTTGGAATTTTTCAAATTTTTCGATTTTTATGGGTTTTGTTGATTTATATTTTCTATTTTGTTTTTGTTGGTTTTACAATTTTGTATTTGGTTTTGATAAGTATTTATAAAGATAGAGTAGATGATATCGTTTAAGAAGATGATGATACGAGTACCGAGATAAGGATATCGTCCAGCACCGTTGTAGAAGATAGAAATCGTCATCTCTTAAACATTCACCACCAAAGCTTTCGAGGCTCTTGAATTGAGAGAAATTGAACCATCTGAAAGTGAGAATTTGGCAGCTTCCCCCAAACCGAAAATCCTTTATATGAGCAGATTCGAAGCTCTAGTTTAAGCTTGCCTTAGCCAGATGCACAAAGACGCACACCATATCATCGATCTTGCTGCTCCAAATAAGAATAATCTTTGTGATTCTTCGTTCGGGGTTATATCATCAACAAGAACAGCAACGTATCATCCCACGCTTGAATGACTCTTCTCAAATTCCTTTTCCACCAAGTCCAAGCGATCCATTCCAAAAGGTGTTAAGAGAACAATTCCCCAAGTAGATGAATTGATGCGATCGGTCTCTTAGACTAAAGCTCACGAACCCGAATACACATATACCAAGACGAGAAACTTATACCATCAAGTAGCAGATTAAGTCCAATAGCCAAAGAATAACCCCGATGTATACTTTTCTCTCCTAAAGAAAGTGTATGAAGCTCAAGAACCCGGCACCGAATGCCCAAAGAGAGAATAACCGATAACATTGAAGAAGCAGTCGAATCACCGATTATCTCTCGGATGTCAACTCCGAATAAGGGATTATATCTCGAATCATCGATTACACACTCAAGTGAAACAAATTGGCGCCCCAATGTACACAATCTCTCTCCCCGATGATTGCGATATCATCGAAATCATCACACACTTGTGTACCTCTTTTATCACCAGAAACTAACTCTTTCATCTCTTCCCCCACATAGTTGGAATAAGAACATTAAATGCCATGAGTCAAACATTGAGTTTCTCTGCGGTAATGACATTAGTATTCCCGGGATATCTTCAGTCACTTCGAAGTATTAAGTTCATCAAGTTTACTCGCTTTTAGATGCGTGTCTCCTTCCCCCTTGCTGGTTTTGATACTTCAGAATCAACAACATATTATAAGCTCATGATAACGCTACACGCTGTTCGGGGTCAAGGAAACTTCCTTTTCTTGAGCAAGTTTTATAACACCCAGGCAAAGGAACCTAATCGTTGTAGTGTAGTAATTAGGGTAAGCCACGGGTATTGATATCGTTCTCTAGGGAATAGGAATGCTAGTAGGAGTTACTATGCTAAGGTTAAGGTTGAGGAAGATTATTTTTATCTTTTATATTTTATGAAAATAGAAAGGTACGAATCTCGGGTATTGGATTTGGGGGTTGGTATTTCACCGATTACTCTACTATTATCTAATTATCTAAACTAAGGTGTGGGAGTCTATGTCTAATTAATGTGTGCTCGTATGATAGTTTAAAGATGTGTTTACTTAGTTTGTATTACTCCTTAATTATCTCCTATTGATGGTTGAGTGTCACGCCTTATTCCTAGTTGCGTTGTGTTTCTAAAGTTGTAGGTATCGCTTCTCCCAACTCTTTGAACTTACCAAAGGGTCTTGTCTACAAATCCACGAGAGATTATAGACTCCTACTCTAAGGCACTCTTCGGATGTTTTAGCCTACAATCACTCGTAATCATACTCTAAGGTTCACAAAGATGAATCAAGCATTAAGTACACAACGAATGACCTATCGCATTACTAGATCATTAATCAACTAAGATAAGAAACAACCAATCAATATTCAATAATTAAGTTTCATACTTCCTAAGCAAACACACAAATAAATTAGCCGGACATGGAGAACATGCAAGCATACACACAAATAATCAAAGACATAATTGAATTAATGAAGCAAAGACTTATCTTGGTGTAAGATAGGGTTAAAAACCCTAAAATACTGTACAAGACACCTTAGGTTCGGTTTAGGTTTTACCCAAAGACTCTCCACACAAAGACCGAAAAATTGGATTCTATATATAAGATTACAATTGCGACGCCACCTTATGTTTAGTGACGCCGCCGTGTCGCCGCCATCGTGGGGTTTCGTCTTGCCACGTTAACCTTGCGACGGCGTCACCTTATGTCCGTGACGCCGTCCTCTTCACTTCGGCGTCGTGCGGATCGCATCTAGGCCGCCCGAGTAGCGACGGCCTACTCTTTCACAACTAGACGCCGTCTCTTGAAAACACGAGTTTTGCGCTCGACCGTCACAATAATTCTCCGACGGCGCCGCAAATAGAACTCGACGCCGTCGCGCTTCTACATTCAATGACCGTGAGTGTGTCGATTTCGACTTTGGCCATTTTCTTCATATATTCGCCTTTTCGTCCAAATAAGTGCCATTCCAAAGATTTTGCCTTCACGAGACCTAAAAGTGAAAATGAACGATATTAAGCAATAACGGATACAAAAGTGATCAAATAAGGACTTAAACGACCCTCAAAATGGTACCTTTTAAAACCTTATCAAATATCCCTACACTTGTTATTTGCTTGTCCTCAAGCAAATGTGCTTTTAGCCAATTAATTTATAAGTTGGGGTCATTCAAAGATTAATTCAAAACGGTCCACAACACATATAAGCCCCAGAAAGTCATAACAAGCACGAAATTACATACTAGCACCTCACATGGGGTGTTTGGATACTCACATCTCTCGTGTGTATAAATGAAATATAACAATATAGGAAATGGAAGATAAACACTCATTAACGGTCCTAGTACCTAGATTACCATAGGCTTGAGAATAGATCAAACCTCCATCGCTTTGGCGTAAGCACCTAGGAAAGACTATCAAAGAGGTCTTTTAAAGGGTTGTAACGTTAGGCTTACGGTAGGAAATAAGGGTTTGGTGGGATAGGCTATTTAGTGGTGGTAAGTCAAAAATCTTTATGTTAATCGCATATGAAGAATGGCGTTGCTAAGCCAAGACTCGACACTCTAAACTCTAGATAACTGAAATAAACAAACATAAATTTAAAGAATAGATGTAGGATGGTAGCCGTATGTTTTTTTTTTTTTTTTTTTTTTTTTTTTTTTCATTCTTTTTTTTTTTTTTTTTTTTTTTTTTTTTTTTTTTTTTTTTTTTTTTCATACACTTTTACTCTACCATCCTCTAAGATAACATCAAAATACTAGGATTTATAAGCATATCCCTACACTTGAGTTTTTATTATTCTAACACTAATTTGACCCGAATCGAAAAGATCAAAACACTTGGGGTACATTATTACGTAAACAAAGGGAATCTGAATTTAACGTTCCCTTCCCGTCATTTTGTAAGATATAACTTTTCACATACACATCAAACCATAACACAAGGTGGCGAATAAGATGGAATTCTAGAGAGAGAAAGTTAGAGGTTTAGGGAACTTAGTGAGAGAAAGTGAAAGATATTATTATGAGTTCCAACTCTACCTTGGAAGGTAGAGAGTATTTATAGTCTTACATAATTCGCCACACTACGGTGTGGATCGAGGCATACATGGGTAAAGACCCGTCAGTCCTCCACGGTGTTACTTACCTAAATAACTACTTAACTTAAAAGAACTACGACTACGAGCTTTAACGATTACATATACTTGAGGTGACCGACTCTTTAATACCGGAATTTCTAATTCTAACAATCTCCCTAAGGAGGTCACCTCAATAATGCACCAAAATTACATAGAATACAAATAGATAATACTGGTAACAATTGATCTTGCATTCTTGATGTAGTCCTTTGCTCCAAGCTCGTAGTCATTGATTCTTCACATTGCATGTTTGGTTATTTCAAGTGGAGGTCTTTATCGATCCACGTGATGATGAGTTTGAGCCATCTTTGAGATCATCGGCTATCAAAAATCTCGAGACATCCATTGTGGTGTTGTGACTTTGGGACCGACATGCTCACATTTTGATCATGATTTCTTCTCATCGAGTAGCGGAAGCTTTTGTTGAATCATGATATTGGCGCAGCAGTAGCGAAGCATGGAGTGAAAATATCGAGTCATTGATGCACTAATCATGATATCTTTGAGATGAATGTGTTAAGTGAGCATGCGGTCGTGGATTGACCGCTTCATTCGATCACCGCAAATGTCGGGTGTACCGCATACAACAGATTAGCAACAAATCGCACGAAAGTGTCTTTGATCACTTCGTTGAATCGAGGTACACGCCCACGGTTCCTCGCTGATCAAGACAAGTCTCGCTGTGATCGTAGGATTCCTAAGAATCTCCTTGATGTGGTTTCGCGATTTGTTCTAGTCGTTCTCAAACCGAACGTCTCAAAGAAGACAACACGGAGTGAGTGAACCAATGACTTTTAAGTTCACCGATTGATGAAAAGAGATTTGAAAACAATCGTGTATTGCTCAATAGAACTTGTTTTTGCAATACAACGAAGGATTTATTGAAAATCAATTATCAATCATAAAAATACCTTTGGTTTGAAGAATGAGTACACGGTCGATGTGCTAAAGAAAAGAGTTTATAAGCACAAAGACCGGTTTTTCAAAGGTATCCGTCAATCCCTAACTCGAACCGAGATTGATTCAAGAAAATGAATCGCCCCATTGTTTTCGCTCGGTTGTCACATGGTTGATCCATATAATAGATCTCACATGCCACCTACCAGGAGCTTGTTTGATGTTGGCTCCAGAAGGCTTTCCATCTTCATTGTGAATATGTAAACACATCACTCAGATGTTCTGGCAATACCACAAAGATAATGCGTAGGACTCAAGATATAATCTCTCTTTCCACATTATGTGAAACAGAGAGTTTTCATTGAAAGTGTCCTAGTGAGATTAATTGATGATCTCGTGGCTCTAGACTCAATTTGTGCATATTTGGATCCTATAATGGAGACTAGGGAGAGGGTCTCCTTCTTCAATATCAACCATCTCTAAGAGAAAGTCGATAGATAATGTCGGTTCCCGTGAGAATGAAACAAGCCTTTTAAGAGGAACTTGAGTGGTTTGGAAAGTTGAAGTGCGGTCGGCCACCGGGTCCATGACGCCTTGTCTTCAATACCGATGTTACCATCGATTAGCATATGAAGTGAACCCGGTTTCGCCCTAAGGTTGAATTAATGGAGGGCTATTTGTTTTCACCCTATTTTCATTCAATTCTTTTAATTCTTCAACCCCTTCGCTTACCGAGACTTCATAGCTAGAACCTTGTTGGGTTTATTCCAAGACTAGCTCGCCTTAGTCCGCACTCTTCCCATATCTCATTTTTCTCCTTTTATCATCATACCTAAGGACTTCTACACTAACTAGTGGATTGTCCTCGGTAGATCCTCCGGCTCGGGCGGATCATGGGAACACATACCTAACCTTATCATCCTTATATCACCGTACATGAAGTAAAGTTGGTCGGTCTATTTGGTATTGTTCATCCGCCAATGAATCCAATTGAAAACCATTTGAAAATCAATTCGATACTTGTGATATATTATCAAAGCTTTTGTACTGAATTGTTTTTGATATTTTAGAACGAGAACTCCCCTCAACATGTGCATCAAGTATTGAAAATGTTTTGCACACGGAGGCGTGGAGAAAGAATTAACTTCTTTTGATTACCATTTTCTAAAGATATCAACATCACTTCCTTCAACAAATCAAGTAGATATAGCAATTCCGGAAGGATGAGGTTTCCATAACTTTGCTCCCCTCAATATGTGCCTCGAGGTTTGAAAAGAGTTTTTCACATACTAGAGGGAACCCGCACATTGGGATAAATGATCACGCTTTTAAATTAAAGGTTTAAGATAGATGCTCCCCTCAACATGTGCATTGAAAAATTGAAATCGTTTGTCACATGTGAGAAGGACAAGATGTACATTCTTTTATAACCATTTACCCGATTATCGGTTTAAACCAATTTAAATCACACATTCTCCCCGATCACAATTATCAAATCATTTGAGATTTGTGATCTCGTATAGATTTAAATTGATTTTGAAAACTTTAAGGAGAATTGTGACTTGATTGTGAAAGTGTTTTAACCGATATGGATCGATTTTAAGACTTTAAACTCCATTTATAAAACATGCATGTATATCTTTTGAAAACAATTTTAATGCCAAATAACTTTTAATTTAATTGAAATCATTCTCCCCTCAATCAATGACGAGGTTGTTGATTGAGAGAGAGATTTTGACAAATAAGTCCGATGATTATCAAAATAGAGATTGAGTTATTTTTCAAAGCATTTAGTTTTCAAGAGATAGGAGTTTATAGAATCGAGCATAGGATTTGAAAAACATGGTAACACATGGCTCGTTCTTCCTTTAAAAGCGGGTTATTGCACGAAAATGACAATAAACCATTTCTCTTTCTCCCAAAATTATTTTTTTTTTTTTTTTTTTTTTTTTTTTTTTTTAAAGAATTGAACAACATCTAAAGACCCGTGTCATTCTTTGAATGACAACACAAAGTCCGTAGATATTATCGAACCGAGAGAAACAAGACAAAATGACAATATTTTTGAAGATTTTTGGATTTTTCGATTTTTATGGATTTTGAAAGTTTTATAATTTTCTATTTGATTTTTGAAGGTTTTATAATTTTGTATTTTGTTTTCAAATAAATATTTACGTAAGATAGATGAAGATAGACCTTTACTCCTCGCCTTCCTCCCGAAGACGTTTGAGAGTTTCTCGTTGAAGACTTTTCAAACCAAGGCGTGGAAGAATAAACTCAAAACGTTCTCTTGGAAGAGCTTTGGTGAAGATGTCCGCTAACCGATATTCGGACCTCACAAAATATAGTTCCACCACACCTTTTTCCACCTGCTCTCGATGAAATGATGTCGAATGTCGATATGCTTTGCTCTTGAGTGTTGGACGTTGTTGCATGAGAGAGCAATAGCACTTTTATTATCACAAGATGTAGGATTTTGTTGAATTCAAAGCCATAGTCGATAATTGAGATCTCATCCATAAGATTTGAGCACAACAAGATGACATGGCTATGTATTCACCTCAGAGGAAATAGAAGTACTCATTTGCTTCTTAGAGGACCCACACAAGCTTATCACCCAAAACCGAGCACCTCCGCACGCATTTCGACGTGTATCTTGACAACTCGCATGATCAAGATCTCGCATAGGCCGTTAGTGACATACGGTGTCCTTCGGTACCATAGTCCCATATTGATGGTTCCTGGAGATACCGAAGACCCGCTTAATCGCTTCAAGGTGCTTTTGGTAGGCTTAGCTCGATATCTAGCACACATGCACACAGAGAACAAAATGTACGGTCTACTAGCAATGAGGTACATCGGGATCTAATCATACTCCTATATTTCGCTTGGTCAATCATGATCCCCGAGAGGTCCTCATCTAGTTTGGTTCGGTCAATCATGGGGTGTCAACAGGTCACTTGAATCAAATCCAAATTTCTTTAAGATCTGTTGCATATTTAGATTGATTTATGAAAATGCCTCCGGACTTTGAGAAATTTGTAATCCCAAGAAAATGACATTTGTCCCATCATTGACATTTGAAACTTTGAACTCATTTCATTTGAAAACGATCACATTCCATTGGGTCGGTCGAGGCAAAGATAATATCATCAACATAAATTTGAACATGAGTTAAATGTTTCCGACTTCGGTGAACAATGTAGGATCGATCGCTCCTTTCTTTGAATCCGGTTGAAAGAAGAAACTTTGAGAGTGTATCATACCAAGCCCTGGAGCTTGCTTTAAACCGTAAAGAGCCTTCTTCAAACGATAAACGTGAGTAGGATGCTCTTGATTCACAAATCCTTCAGTTGGGCGACGAGCGACTTCTTTAAGATCTCCGCTCGTAAATGCCGTCTTTACATCCATCCGATATACCACCATGTTCTTACTTGCAAGATTAGCCGTAAAGATTACGATTGCCTCGATTCGAGCAACTTGAGCAAATGATTCTTCAAAGTCTATACCTCCTCTTGACGATATCCTTTAGCAACCAATCGAGCCTTGTTTTTCAACACATCACCATGCTCATCAAGTTTTACTTTGAAGATCCATTTTAGAGCTATAATCATAGCACGGAGGAGTGCACTAACTCCCATACATCAAGTCGATCAAACTCATGAATTTCATCTTGCATAGCATTGAACCGCCTATCTTCATTCATGGCGGTTTAACATCTTTTGGTTCGATCTTAGATAATACGGAGTTGAAGAAGCACCATAAGGCATCGGTTGCGAAGTTGCTTCCGGGTTGATACAGACGGGAGGATTTCCAATGATGTTGTCTAATGGATGATCGTGAGTCCATTTTCTCGAGGTGTTCATGTGGCATTTGTTGAGGAACCGAGGTAGTCGAGTCGATGTCTCTCAAGAAGATGGTTCTGCGATGATTCGGGAGTAGCAAATATGTTTTCAAATGGAGCATCTTCGTGAGTTGCAAAGGATTAACTTCATTATTGATGCGTAAACATTTCCATGATGTACATTTGAAGAATGATGATATGTTGATGAGATCAAGGATCGCAGCGAGTGCTTCTTGACTTACAGATATTGAAATGTATGATTGACTTCATTCACGGAATCGAGCATCCTCTGTTGTAGGATCGAAGACCTCATTAGTAGTAGACTCATACAGCTCATCAAACATTGGATCAAACAATTTCTTTACATCATCTTCGATGGAGGTACATATGGTGTTTCTTGAGAGGAGTTTGGAACAAGGGATGAACCAATAGGACTGTTTTGAAGTGCGGGTCCCGAGTGGAGTGTCCAGGAGCCATTTGACCGGTCACCATCAAACGTAGCGTGAATTGTTTCCATGATATTTCGGGTTCTTTTGTTGTAGATTCGTATCCCTTTTGTTTGGTGCGAAGTTCAAGTGATTGAGACGACGATGCCATAGCCATGACTTTGTTTTAGAAGCCTTTGATAACAAGCAGATTGGTGAAGCTCTCATCATGTCATCGATAGAGATAGTGTAAAGGTTTGAGCCACGAGTTCCTTTCAACAGTTCCTTTCCATTAAGATCTCTAACAAAGTGTATGTTTTCTCAAGGCTACTTCTAGATCGTAATCACGAATTGACCAACAGAGAACAGTTATGACCTAAACCTTCCACATAATACACTCGGAGATGACACTATCACCAACAACATGATCTCCATAACCCATAATAGCACCAAATGATCATTACCAAATCTAACGGTCCCGATGAATTTGCTCACGGTTCATGAGCGTGACCGGTCTCCAAATATATGCTTGGAACGGCTGAGTCCGGTACCACGTAACGATTTGAACGATCTGCGGTTGAACATGCATAAGAATGGATAATCGATATTTGGGATCCCATGCAAGAATGGGTTCCATTTGGTTAGTAGCAACAGTTGGACCACCCACATCGTAAATAGAAGCATTCATATCGACGGTGAAGTAATGGAATCATTGTGAATAGATGCAATACTAGTGTCTCAGATAGCCTATTTACAATGTGACCACTTCTTAAGGGAATAGTTCTACCAAGAGGCATCCATTTTCTAGTGGGCATTATCGATTAGTCTTATGGCCAATGTATCCAATAAAAGCCTATTCTCAATAATGTTCTTCCTGTGGGTTTCATTGTTTTCTAACTCTTCGCTTTTGCCTTTTGGCCTTTTTAGCATGAATTTTTGCCTTAACAACATTAATCGGACAATTAACATCATTAGGCAAAACATTAACATCACATTCATGATTAGACATGAATTCAAGCAATCATCAAGACAAGGTTTGCAAATAGCATCGTAATTGAATTAATTACAAGACGCCTATGGCTAATACTAGAATCAACACGATTCGCTTTATTCAATTCAAACTTAAGGTTCCTAGATTGTTCTTCTACTCTCTTCCAAAGGCACATTCTTAGCTTGAGAGGTCCTATCATTCCTTGTATTGTCTTGAGACTTTGACCTGCTCCCTTTAATGTCACTGATTACTCCTGTAGAGGGAATGGGAACATTAGTTTGTTTTACTACTCTTTGCACCACCTGTTTAGATGTGCTGGGATCTGAACTACATGCAGGTACACTAAGGTTCACTTTCTTAACATTAGAGGTACTGAGATTAGTACTCCTAGAAGGCACATTTGAGTTCACTTTCCTAGTATTGACAGATCTAAAATCTGAACTACTCACTGGTGCACTACTCCTCACATTCAAACCATTGGGAATCGAGTGCATGTCATGTTTGGCCTTAGGCATTGAGCATGGAATCAAGGGGTTAACTCTCTCACCTAATGACTTTGGGCATATAGTGATCAAACATTCTAAGATTTCTTGAGATCGTTTGGCATATAAGCATGCATGTCCAATTGCATTATCATGAGGTTTTCTAGCTTATCCTCTTCGACAATCTCACGCAGCATTCTAAGCAATCCTTAAGGGATGAGAAATATGTTTGAATGGCAAGTTTGTTGTTCCTTAGGTGAGGGGGACATATGTCACAGATAAAGTAGATTTATTACCGAGTGAACCTTAGATACAACATTCTCCGCATTGATCATTGGCATTTTCCCTTTACCCGACTCTTCGATTCTCAATTTCCTTTGCAATGAAGTTATTTGTTCGTTGTGTTTGTTACGAGTGACTTTAATTGATTCAAACAACTCATTGAAATGACGTTTAACCTTTTCATTCTCTTCTAGGAAACTTTCGCTTTCCTTTGTAAAGCATTTACTAGGTTTTGAAGATGAAACGCTTGAGAATTCGAGAATCTAGAGAAGGAGGCATTTGGGAACCCGTCATATTGTTCGTTTGACCCTTTAATTGAGAGATTTGGACTTTCAACTTCTCGATCGTGTTACATCGAGCATGAATCTGCTCATCTCGTTTGTTTATTTGAAAATCGCATCAAACTCGAACATCCAAGATGTCTTGAAATTTGAAGTTTTGACATTTTCTTTGAGATGTTGATATTTTAGTTGTAGATTAAAATACTCAACTTCTAGTTTAGAAAATGTTTAACCAAATTGTCATGATCATCGATTCAATTTTCTCATTAAGTTTAGAATTAGTTTTTCAAGCTCAATGACACGATCATGGGAGACTTTCAGGCCACAGATAGTTCATGAAATTTGGAAGCATTAATAGAGCAATTTGAAGCGTTGAAAAGACATCTTGAGCAACACATTCAGTAATAAGATTCTCATTCAATGTATGCAGGTTCTTCCTCTCGATCTCATTATATTTTAATGCACGCTCATAATCACTAATTTCAACTATTATTGCATCAAATTCCTTTTCCATTCCCTTAATGTCAGTTTCAATCCCCTTTTTAAGACTCTCAAAGTGTTCCTTTAAAAGTTTAAAGAAGGGCATGACCTCAGTTAAATAACATTCTTTCATTTGTTCAAAACCCCTTTCTCCTTCAGTAATGCCAGTGGGTGTGATCCTTTTCTTGCAAGTTTTCTCAAAATCAACAAATAGTTGAAAAATAACGTATTGGCTAATTAAGATATTGCTTTTAGTGGCAATTGTTCTAGGAACAAGATGCATTGGTGTGTTGGGAGGATACACAGTAGCTTTAGGCATTTTCCAAAGGGGAGGATTTGTTTCTACAATATTTTCGGCTTTCTGCTTATCTAAATCCATTTTCCAGAAGACTTGTTCGGGAGTCAACAAGGTCTGAGGCTTAAACTTGTTTAATGCAATCCAGTTTTCCTTCTTATAATCATGAGGAGTGATATTTATGTTCTTCTCTTTGCATTTGGGGTCATCTAGTTTTTTGTTCATCCTTTCCCTAGTGACTTCATCTGATTTCTTATCTTCCTCGGTGCACTCAACGCAACTAGGTTTCGCCTAGGCTTAAGAATTTCATTACCATCATAAATCACCTTATGAGCATTTCTAGCCTTTTGATTACCTCTGGATTTGGTTCCTCAACAAGGGAATGCTATGCTTATCGCTAAGACTCGATGTTTGGTGACCATGTGAGCGATCGAATGGTGTTTCCTTGTATGTACAACTTGTTTTCAAGTTTGTTTTTCAAAGTTTTGATTAGAAAAATCTCTCAAGAGCTTTGATTCTTTTGCATTAAATTCTTGCTTAAGCGTTTTCACGCTTTCTTGAAGTTCTTGTTTTTGCTTATTGTTTTAGAAAGTTTTCTTGCAAAGAATTTAATTCTTGTTTCAATACTTCTTCTCTAAAATTACTTTTTCTAATTTCGACGCGTGCTTGGTCATCCATTTCTCGCTCACGAGTGGTCAACTCAAATTTTGCACGTTGTTCATAAATGGCAACACGTTCCTTATAGGCATTTAGTTCGAGATAATGGAATCATCAGGAGCACATGCGGTGAATTCATCAAAAACATAGTCATTGTTGATCGCAGAAGATGCATCACTAGGTACAACTTCACTTTCACTTTGTTTCTCGATTGATCATATGGGACAATATTGATATTACCCGTATTTTCAATATTTGATTCAAAAGTTTCGTTGGTTGTACTTTGTCATGCATCTGCTGCACATCAAGATCATCATATAGCTTTAATACCTCGGAGATGAGTTTGTCCTTTGATGGGCCACTTGTGGTGAAGAAGTGACCTGGGAGACACCATGGGAGAGATGCTAGCCATAAATATGTGTGTGCGAGGTCCATCATCCACATCGTAGTCGAAGCATCGCGACCACCGACTTGAAAGGCATTTTGATGATTGTGACCTATCTCCGAATGGGCCGCTCATCTACATCCGCATCATAGGTCTTGGCATTGCCTTCAAGAAGAAACAGTTCCTCTTCATTCAAAGTAGCACCATTGTCCCGAGCTTGAGCCAAGAACATCTTATCTCAAGTATTCGGCATTTTGTGGACGCTTTGGAGATGTGCGGCCTTGCAAAGTGTCCTCACCACCACAGTTAAAGCATTTGATTGGCTTAGCTTGACCTTGGTTACCATTTCTTCCTCGATTACGGTTTCCAACATAACCTCTCCTGCTCCACCTCTCCCCCGATCATACTGTCTTTCCGAATCGGTTGCACCACGATCCTTCCATCTTTAAAAGTGGCTTGATTATGTGGGTTAGATGCGTTCAGAGGTTGTTGTTGGTTTGTGGGAGAGAGTTCATGTTTTGACTAATGAGTAGAGCTAGTTGATTAACGATGTTATCCACGCGTGCATCAAGATCGCCTTGTTTGAACCGAGGGTCGTGGATGAGTTTGTGATTACCATTACCCAAGGGAATGACTTGTGATGCTTTGGTTGTGATTCCAATGTTTGAGTAGAAAGTCGTTGAGTCATTAGACGAACTTGTCTCACCCTCGTTGGTTTTGAACCGATTGAGTATCAACTTTTCAAACATAGCATGTCTTTCATTCGCAGGAGGAAGGCATAGAGTTGCTCATAGTTTGTATGCTTCAATCCTTTAGTGAGTTTCATGATGTGACAAACTTGTGCCATTCGGGATTCATGTTGTTCACAAACTTAGAGTTCAACTCGAATGTTAGGCATAGTCATCTTGATGTTCCTCATGTCATTCACTAACTTATGAAATCTCACATAGTACTCATAGACACTCTCATCCGGTTTCATCTTGAAGTGCTCAAATTCATCATAGAGTTGGGATTCCCTGCCTTCCATAGTTAATTCGAACCCGAGAGAAGCATCTTAACGTTATCCCAATTGACCTTTGCATCGGTGTTATGATTGATCACTTGTAGATGTCTTTAGGAAGACCTTGAAGAACAATGTTTGAAGCCCCGATATCGCATCGAATCTCTTTTCTCCTCATTATCAAGCTCATTGTACATCTTAGGTCCGTCCATTCCGAGACAGGAGTACCATCTTCATTAGTATCAAGTATGTCTCTAGTCGCTTCAACTCGATATGGTCCTTCATCAATAGATTTGAGAATGTTTACACCATTTTCCTTTCCAAGACAATACAATCGATTCGTTGAGCCCAAGAATCGTAGTCGGCCTGTCAAGCATTGGTGGGACGAGTATCCGAGCCACCGCTTGAACATCCTCGAACAATGATGGAGATAACAGTGGGAACAGTGGGAATGTTGGTAGACATGTTAACAGATTATACGGGATTTTATAACTCTATGATTAAACCGGGAAATAGATTCTTTCACGGGATTTTACTAAATCAAGAGAAAACCGTAAACAATCACTCAAGTTGCTAGATGATAAAGTGCTAATTCGCTACCAAATAATGCACTAAGTCGCTAGAAATAAGTGCACTAAGTCGCTAACCCTTAACTCGCTACACGTCTAATTCGCTAGAATCCCAAGTCGCCAACAAGAGCAAGTCGCTAAGTAGTAACTCGCTATAGACTAAGTCGCTAGCCAAATTTGTGCAATAATTGCCACACAAGTCGCTAGATATGCAAGTCGCTAAAGAGCAACTCACACGGACTAATTCGCTACCACAAGTCGCTAACCTTAGTGGAGATTCCACTACTTGTCCTTTAACTCGCTAGCACTAACTCGCTAACTTTTAACACCGTAAGTCGCTATGAAGAAATGTTATCCGTGAGCTAACTCGCTACCATGAAAAACCATATAAACACCACTTTTCAATCCAAAACAACCCAACCAAGATGATTCAAGCTACCAAATGAAAACCTAAACACTTTTGATGATTCTAAACACAAAAGTACCAACAAAATTCAAACTTTAACACAAGAAATCAACCAAATGATGCAAAACCACTAAACTTTTTCAAACTCAAAACCACCTAAAACCACTATAAATCCAAAGATGTGCAAGATATGATCTAACCATGGCTCTTGATACCAATTGTAAGATATAACTTTTCACATACACATCAAACCATAACACAAGGTGGCGAATAAGATGGAATTCTAGAGAGAAAGTTAGAGGTTTAGGGAACTTAGTGAGAGAAAGTGAAAGATATTATTATGAGCTCCAACTCTACCTTGGAAGGTAGAGAGTATTTATAGTCTTACATAATTCGCCACACTACGGGTCATGGATCGGGCATACAGTGGGTAAAGACCCGTCCAGTCCTCCACGGTGTTACTTACCTAAATAACTACTTAACTTAAAAGAACTACGACTACGAGCTTAACGATTACATATACTTGAGGTGACCGACTCTTTAATACCGGAATTTCTAATTCCTAACACATTTCATAAACTTTAACTTTTCCCATGAATCCCAATCATCCCAAAATCAGATACAAAGGATATGACTCGACTTAGCAACTCATGCAAGTAACGGATAATTGAACTAAGGGTTTAAGGTGATAATAAATATTTGCACTAAAAGTGAGTGCATAAGGGTAGGCTAAGGCGATTTGGGTGTATATTTGGGGTGGGGTGTAAACAATGTTTTCATTGATATTCGGTAAAACCGAAATATCACGAGAACCGCGAAAAGGATAGGCTCGAGGGGTTAACTAGGGTATCGTGTACTAAAGATGAGTACAACGCAAAGGGTGTGGGGAATTACTCAACCGATGTGGAAGAAGTAATTATATTATGTGTATCAAACAAGGGTTATCCTAATGCCTCTTATCATTTAGTTATTCCTAACTACACAAGTGTAGCCTCACTTGCGATCTCGGAATGCATCACAAAACAAGTTATAGAATCTAATATACTACCGGTTCACACTCTAAGCATTAAAGATGAATGCTTTTAATTCCTACTAATCTAAGGCGATCCTCACATTTTGGGTGGAATTTGGGTGGTAAGGGTTTTGTGCTAGTCATGCAACTTCCTATCCATGAGACGCTTTTGTTAAGACTAATGGCCCACTCCTATATGTCATGAAAATTTTAAATTTGGTGCCAAATTACCCTAACCGACATTTCTCATGGTTTATTACACAATCACAATTTGGACAAAGCAAATAGTCAAGGATAAGCATAGTTTCAAAGTTCCCGCTTTATTTTCCCTCCTACACTTAAACCGAACATTGTCCCCATTGTTCCCGAAAGTATCAAAGTTATGATAAAAGAAGGTAATTAAAACGAAGAAACTAATACTCCCCGATTAGCTCGGTAGGATCCGTAAAGTGGTGGTTAAATTCTTTTCAAGAAGAATAATGCGTGAAAAGCTCCTTCCAATCTTATGTAACTACTTCTTGACAAACTAAACCGCACACTTGAAGAAAACAAACGAAACCTTCGCGTAAAATCGGTGGTAATAATATATATAAGACTCGATTTAAACTAGGATATAATGCTTGTGGAATGAATGTTTGAAATTTCTAAGAAAATTAAGACCGGAAAATTCCAAAATTTATAAGTAGCTCGTAAAACGAGAAAAAGTAATCGATGTTTTACTCCTTCTCGACGCCAAAGTTGCAATCTGACGCGTCAGTTATCCCGACAAAACGGTCTGCGATTTTGGAAAAATTTCGGAAAATTTACATCTTTAGAATCTGGAAAAATTTACGCAAAACATCCATTATGACTCGATACAAGCATTTGACTCGAACAAACAAACATATATATCTTTTAATTAATTGTTATTCTCATGTTTACGTTTCTTTTGAAAACGTGTGTAATCCTCCCTACACTTATCCCTTATGTAAAATACCTTTATATGTAATTAAGACGAAGTTAAAAACAAAATAAAGCATTTTTACAAATTTAAACATGAGGATAAAATAATTAATAAAAGATATATGACACTAACAAGCAAACAATTAAGCATGGGTTGCCTCCCACGAAGCGCTTTTCTTTATTAAAGAGTCTTGTAGCTAGACTCGCGATCGTGCTCCTACGCATCGATATACGTAAGTCTATCCTCAACAATGTCGTAAGGATCAAACTTATCATTCAAGTTCCTAGTAGTACGCTCGGTTAAATATGCCTTTTCAAACATCTCACCATCGGGATCATAGATTTGTATCCTAATGTGCCACCTTCCATTACCATCACTAGGCGGTCTATTCCAATTCCACATGTGTTCGGATTCTCAACTATCCACTTATTCATGACAAGGTTAACGGGCAAGCTTCCTAGGAACTCGGTCATCTTCCTAAATACTAAGGCGCCCCGAACGGGTTCACTTCTATATCCCTAGCCAATTCTTGTTCTTGGAAAGTTGTTGCACTAGTAAAGGCCTTATCTAGGTAAAAGGTCTTTGGGGCCTATGATGTTCTTCTCAATCCAAGGTCCATATCGAGAAGGCCTCTATCCAACCCTATCTCTGTGGGATTTCCTCATCCTTATAGTATGTATGTTTTTAACATCGTAAACGGACCTAGCACTCCCTCTCCTACCACTATTTTGGACATCTTACAATCGATGATGGCACTAGCGGTAGCTAAAAATCCTCTTCCAACTAGTAATGGGCATGTCGGGTCCTTATTCATGTCGAGTACATGAAAGTCGGCCAAGAGAGTCAACTCTCCTACATGTACTACCATGTCCTTTATTATTCCAACCGGACGTGCTATACTACCGTCCGCTAATCCTAAGATAGTTTCCGTTGGTTCAATTTTACCTAGGTTGAGGCTTCTATGAAGGGACAACGAACGAGATTGATGCATGATCCTAAATCGGCTAAAGCATCGAGTGGCTTGGAAGTTCCAAGTCTACACGGAAGAGTGAATAGCCCGGATCATCTAACTTCTTAGGTAAGTTGTTTCGCACAAAGGCGGACCCATGTTTCCCAAGCCTAAGTTCTAACTCATATTTTTCTTTTAAAGCATTATAATAAGGTGCATGAGCTAAGACTTCAAGAATTGGTTTCTCTTGATAGAGTTCCTTGTACCTCCTCTAAACTAGGTTTGGATTCTTGGTCGACGGGTTTCTCAGAGTAGGTTTTACCAAAGGTGCCGGGCCTTGGTATCTTTTGGATGACTTGGAACCCTTTTGATAGCATTTACCGAATGAACCGTTGGGTGAGAGGGACATGGATGTGCACTTTCCATGATGAACTGGAATGTGAAGTCGATGCAATCGAATTCACTTTGGGTTCTTAATGGTATCACTTGGGAGTGCTCCAACTTCCCGCTCATTGAAGGCTTTTAAGAGGGCATCAAGCTTGGTTGTCATCTCGCTCTGCTTTTGCTTAAAATCGGCTTCAAGCTTATTCAATCGAGTTTCTTGGGATGACAAAATCTAGATGCAATTGCTTCAATATTAGTGGGGTTCCCAGATTAGCGTAATTGAACCTATTAGGCGAACTAGATGAGCTTTGGGGTGTGCTTGAGTTTTGGTTCCACTTAAGATTAGGGTGATTTCTCCATGAGGGTTGTATGAGTTTCCTAAGTTGTTTTGTTCAGTTTGAAAGTGTACCACTTATCTCCCGCTCCGTCCTTGCACGTATGGAGGCGTAGTCCGCAAAGCTTGTTCGAGAGCCTTGAGCAATCACGAGTCCGCATAACTCACAAGGTAGAGTGATTTGATTCACTTGTCGTGAAGACTTAGGATTTTGTAGGAACTCATGAGGAATTTAACTTGATCTTCAAGTTCGATCATCCTACGGTCGGGAGGAGGCAAGGAGATTGCCTTGACGGTTTTGGGCGCTCACGGGGTCATCCCAACTTCGTTGTCATAGAGGGCAAGGTCCTCTATTATTTCCCATGATTCTTCTGCGGTGAGATCACTAAGTTTTCCACGGCCGCTTGGTCAATGGATCGCTAGTGGGAAAGTTGACATGATCATAAAAGATTTGGACTTGGAGCCAAAGATCAATGCCGTGATGAGGGACTTTATGAAGTAAGTCCTTGAATCGGGTCCATGCTTAGAGAGATTCACCTTGACGTTGTTGGAACATCAAGATGTCATTCCTAAGCTTAGTGGTTCTCCGGTGGGAAAAATTGAGCAAGGAAGCGAAGTAAGATCATCCCAACTTGAGATGGAGCCGTGGAAGTCGCTCAAGCCAATTACTAGCTTGGTCCCGAGAGAGAATTGGAAGAGACGCAGCGCGTGGTCTCCCGAGTAGTAGCATCAAGGTCGATGGAATCGACGATTTTGAGGAAATCCTCAGATGTCGATTTGGATCTTGAACGAAGTCCATGGAATGCACATCCGTTTTGCACCAACCGGATGGTGTCGGATCGCAGGCCGTAGTTTGGGCTTGGTCGGAAGCTCAATGGTGTTCCTATAGCCTAAGTGGCTTGGTCTCGAGTATTCACCAAGAGTACGGGCTCTTGGCGGGTCATTTGGTGGTATGTTGATGAATGGTAGTGGGTTATCACCTTCCATGACTAAAAGTGATGAGGTTACGAACAAAGGTTACGAAGAAGGGGATAGACTAAGAGAAATCTAAAATGAGAAAAAGTTTACTTGATAGGAATCAAGCAAAGAAACCTAAACGAGGTGGACTACTAACTAGCTATTCTATTCCCGCGTGGCGCTAAAAACTTGATAACGCCACACGCGCTGCTCGGGGACAAGGAAACTTCCTTTTCTTGAGCAAGTTTTATAACACCCTAGGCGGTGAACCTAATCGTTGTAGTGTAGTAATTAGGGTAAGCCACGGGTATTGATATCGTTCTCAGGGAATAGGAATGCTAGTAGGAGTTACTATGCTAAGGTTAAGGTTGAGGAAGATTATTTTTATCTTTTATATTTTATGAAAATAGAAAGGTACGAATCTCGGGTATTGGATTTGGGGGTTGGTATTTCACCGATTACTCTACTATTATCTAATTATCTAAACTAAGGTTGTGGGAGTCTATGTCTAATTAATGTGTGCTCGTATGATAGTTTAAAGATGTGTTTACTTAGTTTGTATTACTCCTTAATTATCTCCTATTGATGGTTGAGTGTCACGCCTTATTCCTAGTTGCGTTGTGTTTCTAAAGTTGTAGGGTATGCGTTTCTCCCTAACTCTTTGAACTTACCAAAGGGTCTTGTCTACAAACCACGTAGAGATTATAGACTCTACTCTAAGGCACTCTTCGGATGTTTTAGCCTACAATCACTCGTGTAATCATACTCTAAGGTTCACAAAGATGAATCAAGCATTAGTACACAACGAATGACCTATCGCATTACTAGATCATTAATCAACTAAGATAAGAAACAACCAATCAATATTCAATAATTAAGTTTCATACTTCCTAAGCAAACACACAAATAAATTAGCCGGACATGGAGAACATGCAAGCATACACACAAATAATCAAAGACATAATTGAATTAATGAAGCAAAGACTTATCTTGGTGTAAGATAGGGTTAAAAACCCTAAAATACCGTACAAGACACCTTAGGTTCGTTTTCGTGTTTTACCCAAAGACTCTCCACACAAAGACCGAAAAATTCGGATTCTATATATAAGATTACAATTGCGACGGCCACCTTATGTTTAGTGACGCCGTCGTGTCGCCGCCATTAGGGTTTCGTCTTGGCCACGTTAACCTTGCGACGGCGCCACCTTATGTCCGTGACGCCGTCCTCTTGACTTCGACGTCGTGCTGGATCGCATCTAGGCCGCCCGAGTAGCGACGGCCTACTCTTTCACAACTAGACGCCATCTCTTGAAAACACGAGTTTTTGCGTTCGACCCGTCACAATAATTCTCCGACGGTGTCGCAAATAGAACCCGACGCCGTCGCTTTCTACATTCAGCGATCGTGAGTGTCGATTTGACTTTGGCCATTTTCTTCATATATTCGCCTTTTCGTCCAAATAAGTGCCATTCCAAAGATTTTGCCTTCACGAGACCTAAAAGTGAAAAGGAACGATATTAAGCAATAACGGATACAAAAGTGATCAAATAAGGACTTAAACGACCCTCAAAATGGTACCTTTAAAACCTTATCACTCGGATACTTGATATCTTTTGAGAAGAACACTTTAAGTCTTTGTGAGAATCAACTTGCTACGGAAGAATGTGAGCAAGTCTAATTGGGATTAAATCGGCATTTCACTCTCCCCAATTAGTGCTCTCCCTAAACCGACAATCTTTAAATAAATGCCCGTAATAAGAAGAAGTCTTTGATAATCAAATGCAACTCGTCTTTTAGTCTTCTATCATACAGCAGAAAATGTAGAACCGACTGTAGACTCGACCTTCTTCTAGATTGTCCATTTGGGGAATAGAAAGTTAACATCTTCAACACACCAAAAAGCATCCCAATTAACTCACATCTTGCAAATCCCGTTAACAAAAATCTCTCCCAATCAAACAAGAACAAAAAGATGTTCATCAAGGAAATCAGCAATCAGCCCGCAAAGAACACACTAAATGGTAACACCAAACTACCAATCACATCAAACAAGAACAGAGAGATTGTTCGGAATCATCATGTTGATGTGTACTTGAAGCATTAACCGGAAGCACTTTGTCGATAAATCATATCAGCCCATGTGAAGATGTCAACCAACGGCTCTTAGAAGAAACTTCATGTAACGATGATGCGACAAGAAGAAGCTCGGTTCTTACATGAGTTAGGAGCCGTATGACCATATATTCTCAGATGTCAATCAACCATGCAGAATTATCACACTTCTTCTCCCCTTCGAGAATTGCATACGGAGGTGCCATTCTTGATTAAGCAAGTGAATATCTTCATAATGTAGTCTCTTCACACTTCTCCCCTTCAAAGGTAGCATATGATGTCACCATCGTCATTATAATCGAGAAAGTGGAATAAGAGAACAATCATCGGTAGTCCGGTTCACTTGATCACATAAAGCGCATAGAAAAAGCATGAAGCATGTTGTTGAGAATGGTCATAATAATAAGATTTCTCTTCTTCAGAAGATAATGCGCACTGAAGCGTACACATTTATTTTCTTTGAGGAACGAGGCTTGAACTGTTGTGTTCAAACGTCATAAGAAGATTTCTCTTCTTCAAAGATAAAGCGCATTGAAACGTACACTTTTCTTTTCTTTAGAGAACGAGGCTTGAACTGTTGTGTTCAAACGTCATAGCCGAATGAATATCAAGATTGAGTTACTTGAACCCGTGAGTTATGAGATATCAATCCATTAGTAATCCATACTTTAAGCCACCGATGTAGTGAAGGATCAAGTATCTCGCAATCGAGTAAGGACTACCGCACTAATATTACAAACTTGATTGCATATATTTTGGTTAGTGAAATTAGTATCCAAACCCTTTGGGTTTCACTTTGTCAACCTTGACTTTGTCATCGATGAAATGTTTTTTCGGTAGGCATCCACCTAAGTCCAACATCCTTAAACATTTTACCAGACGGAATCCACTTATGGCAAGGTCTAGGATTGGTAACATTCTTATGCACTGTGGAAGACTTATCGTTAATCCTAGACTCTAAATATTTAGCAGTTGGGATCCATCTAGGCGAAGTTTTGGGTTTGTTTTGCTTCATAACATGTTGAACCTTAGCCATGAAGGTAGTCTTAGTGGATTGTACCTTAACATGTGAATTAGGAAAATGTTTCTTATTCAGAAAAGACTCAGAATTTATAGTTTCATTTTTACATGCTTAGCATTTTTCTTCATATAACTACTCTTAGATGCAAGCCAACCCCTAGTCTTTTGAGAGTTCTTAGGTAATAGTTTACTACTACTAGCAAAGGCCTTGAAATCTCGTGGAATGCATCACCCTATGTCTTGCACCTAAAATTCGTCTTTCGAATCAGGCCTTTTTCCTAGCTTCTTCTAGATAATACTTCTTCCACAAGTCATTCATATCATATGAATTCGGGTTTTAATGCTTGGTTTTGACATGTTTTCGAACTATTCCTCTGTGTGCCGGGAGAAGTAGCTACTTGTTGAGGGTTAACGGAGCTAGAAGCATTATTCTTAGGTAACTTAGGTGAAGTGACCGGTTTTGACAAAACTTGTATCACATCAACTTGGGAGGCAAGCCTTGTCTTCAAAGATTTTGTTCTTTCGTATATAAATGCGAGAGTCGCCTAACAATGGACCGGTCTCTAGTGGGATGAGAAACTGCTTCCCAAGGTTGATGGTTTTGTAAACTTAGTGTTCATACTTTTCCTACGGTTTTCCTAAGCTCATTTTTAAGGCAACAATAGCGAAACTCTTTTCCCAAGTTGAGCTTTGAGTTCATCAATTTTGCTATCAAAGAATTTGTTTCCATTGACTTAGTTCTAGCTTCTTTGATGAGTCACTTAGTTCTATGTGATGCTTTCTCAAAGACTCATTTTCCTTTAGTAATTTGGCCACACAAACCGCTAATTCATCTTTTCTCATTTGAATATCATAAATAGCATTAACATCGTAATTAGTTGTAATCAAATTACTTTTCACATGCATACCGTAAATATGTTTCTTCAAATTATTGATAATCGAGTTTTTGGGTTGAAGCCGAGCTTTTAAATCGTTTATCTCAAAAATTCATGAAATTGTGAAATTCGGATTTTACATGGTTTCTTAGTTTGAAAACTTTCCTCCTTTCTTTGTATTGCAATTTCAAGAGAAATGCAATGTTTTTCAAGTTTTGAGAATTTGTTTGAAAGTTCATCAAAAGCCTTTTATCAACCATATCATTTGTTTTGAATTTATTAGTCTCACCTCAACCAAGGAACATTTATCGAATCATGTTCAAGATAAGATCAATTTGTTTAGGTACATTAGCGATGCACTATGTTGAAGCAGTTAAGGGTACCTCATCACATGACACCTGTTCATTTGTAGGTGTGATATTTGCATCCACATCATGAGTAACAAGACACCTGTTCATTTGTAAGGGTACCTCATCACATCACATGACACCTGTTCATTTGTAGGTGTGATCTTGATCATAATCTGATGTGAATTCCCTTATAATGATTGACTGAAAATGTTTGTAGATCACTTGAAGTGCAAAGATCGAACTATCCTTTTGAACCTTCTCTTTGTCAAGTTGTAGCTCAATTGCTCTCAGGTTTAACAAAGAAAGTTCCATTAATGTGGATAAGTCCCGATGGAAGAGGGCAATACATGTTCGCTCCATTGTTATGGGTAGAAGTAACATGAGGCAGAGTGAAGTTGTTGATAAGGTTCAATGCTACTTTCTTTATGCATGGTATTCTCGTAGCCTAGACGGTGCAATTCTCTCATTAGATTCTCGAACACGGAGATCTCACATCCTCATTAATTGATTCCATCATCCGTAGCTGCTCAAAGATAGCTAATATTCTCATGGTTGTCTACAAGATCATACGGTTTGAGTACTTCAAATCATTGAATCGAGTGTAAGACATGATGTTGATGTATACACGGATTTTACAAGTCTCGTGATTTAAACCGAGAAATAGAATCTTCATGGATTTTACTAAAATCAAGACCAAACCGTAAGAGAGTGAGAAATAGGATGTAGTAAGGGGAACTAGGAGATGATTTGGTGGTAAAGATATATATGGTGGTATGGTTGAGTTTGTGATATTCCCTAATTCTTTATATATACCCCCTGTTCCGCGGATCGAAAACAAGGGTTTTGTATGTTAGGTTTAGAGACAAATCGCAGGAATAGACAAATCTCAGTCCTTGACAAATCACTTTGATGACCAGTCGCTCAGATGACAAATCGCTTAAGTTGACAAATCGCTTAAGTTAACAAACCGCTTATGTTGACAAATCGCTTAAGGGACAAATCGCTTAAGTTGACAAATCGCTCAAGTTGACAAATCGCTTAAGGGACAAATCACTTAATACATCGAATCTGGACAAATTGCTTAAGTTGACAAATCGCTTAAGATACATCAAATCTGGACAAACTGCTTCTTTGAAAGTGACAAATCGCTTCAATAAGCCATCTTAGAAGAGACAAATCGCTTCCTAGAAATATCCAAAAAACGCCACTTTTCAATCCAAAAACAACCCAACCACGATGATTCAAGCCTTCCAAATCAAAACCTAAGCACTTATAATGATTCTAAACACAAAAGTACAATCGAAATCCAAACTTTAACACTAGAAATGATCCAAATGATGCTAACCACTCTAAACTCATTCAAACCCAAAAACTTTATGAAAACGACTAGAAATCCAAGAACATGAAAGATGAGTGATCAAACCATGGCGCTCTGATACCAATTGTTAGATATTGGATTTCATAAACACATAACACAAATCATATAAGAGGCGTATGAATGATGTTTAGAGAGAGAAAGTGGAAGATGGGAGCCTTTCTAGAGAGAGAAAGTAAACAAAAGAGAAAAGGTTAGATTAGAATGAAAGGTCCAACCCTCTACCTTGAGAGGTAGAGGGTATTTATAGTTACATACTACACGTCCTCCTTCGGACTGTGGATTAGGCATACAGTGGGTAAAGACCAGTCCTTCCTCAACGGTGTTACTCTAAGCTAAACTAAGCTAATAACTAACTAATAAACACGTAAATAACGATATGTCTACGAGCTAACTTATGCTAGATTATATTTGGGGTGACCGACACTTCACTATGGAATTTCTAATTCCTAACACTCATTTAATTGTGAAATAACGTTTGTCGTAAAAGAGTGATATACCTAATGCAAAAATATTGTGGTATTGAAACATATTCTGATTGGCTATGTACTTGCAAAAAAGAGTTGTGATTACCAAATAAAAAATCAAGTCAACTAAAATTTAGTGTGTGAACTTGCAATACTTAATGATTATTTTTGCACAATAACGTGCCAACTTACAATTTTTGGGATGACTTAGCTTGCATCTACATAATTTTCATTCTTAAACCAAACTGTACTAAACTTGCTTATAAGAAATGAAAAGTCAACTTGCTATAATGTATTTTAATAACTTAAAGTCGTCTGTATACTTTATTTTTAATTTTTATACTATAGACTGACATTCAAAACAATGACGATTTGAACATTATCTACCTCGTCATTTACCTACACATGTTTTACTAAGTTATACAAGTTAAGTAGGACGGTTAATTCTTCCACTTCAGTTACACAACATCAGTAAACACAACGATTAATTTTATTAATATATAATGAAAATCCCAAAGCTTCAATCCAAATATATGAGGTCATGATAATGTCATATTCTTAATCTATACCTTCTTAACTTGGATTGTATTGTATTGAAATAAGGTTTACATGGGTTTTTTGCTTTAATATTAGAAAAAGGCAAAAACAGTTAATGCTTCATATATAATCAATGGTAAGAGCATCTCTTATGGTAAACTTTTTGAAAGGATTTATATAATTTTCATGTCATATGCTCTTAAATTTCTCATTTTATAAACCTACTATCACTATGCTTAAACTTGTTAAAACTTTATAATTTGATGAGGTATTAAATGAATTACATGTATTTAGTTGCAATGAAAAGGTCTATAAACTTAGACCTATTTCATTCTATGTCATTGTAACACCCCCAAAATTTCACAGCGGAAGCGTTCGGGTCATGGGGTGCTACTAAATCAATATACACAACACAAGGTAATAAAGCATGGAAATTTTATTCCATTTTCAAAAGACATATGAATTTAAGAAAAAGTTTTACATAATTGTTTCAAAGTGCGGAAGTAAAGCCCATAAAAATATATGTTGTCCCATTAAAATTTGTATCAAAATGTTTGGAAACACTTCGGATGCCAGTCTTCAACGAATGCCTTTGCCATTGCCCACGCCAAGTAATAAACCTGAGAAAAACATGCTAAAATGTCAACACAAAGGTTGGTGAGTTCATAGGTTTAAGTAATCAAGTTTTCAAGTTTGGACCACGATTGCACATATAGCATCTCCGTGAATGACACTATATGCAAAAGGCTATTACGCTAGTACCAAGTTCATGCGACCGAAACTACGACGGTGTGCATGCATCTAGAAGCATGATAAATAAAAGCCCGCAAGTGTATTTCCAGACACTCAATCAATACGATATGATATCGCCCGGCGTTTGCCTATCCGGTCAAACTCGAACGGGGTGTCATCCCAATAGATCTATTCATAACAATCGCGCCTCCCCAAAGGGAACTAACGGTAGCATAGTTGGGATTCAAGGTTGTTTCACGTAATAGTGTTTTCGGTTTCGGTCCGAAAAGAGTTTTGCATGTTTCTCACCCCAAAGTTTTATAAAGCAAGTAAATAAACGTAAAAGTGGGGCTATAAACTCACCTTAGCGATTCGATGAATAAAGCACAAAGAGATCGAGTGACAAGTGGCTCCAACACGCAACCTAAATTAGTATGGGATTCTTAGTTTACGCTTTTGACTACCGACTCAAAGTGTGTGAATAAATTTAAGTGTTTTACAAGTGGTTGTGTTTAATGTTGCTTGTGTGGCAGAGTTTATGTTTAAAATGTTTAGAAGGGCTTGTAAGTATTTTTTATTAGTTTTGAAAACATATTAAAAGTTTAAGGAAAGTTTGCTAAAAGACATGAAGTGGAGGGTGAAAACTATCAATTGGTGAAACTTGTATCAGAAAAGAAAATAAAAGAAACGACCATTCATGGGAATCGAACTCATGACCCCTTGTTTGACTGCCCAACACCTCATCCAACTGAGCTAGGCCTTGCTTGTTGTTTTACTTTACAAATTACATATAGTTATCAAGTGTCTAACTATTTATAATTTTTTTGTTTAACTCTTTCTCAGTGTGTCGTGTATGTATACATGCACATGTTGGTTTCTGTAGAGTTTTTCCAAAGTACATCTTCTCTAAATATTTCAAAATATGCTAGGTTTATGTTATAGCTTATTCATGAGCTTACTAGTAAAAGTATATATTAAGATTTTTCCACACAAGCTTTTACGATACATTATGTTTGTTTAGTTCCGATTTTATACGTGACATGTGTGAAATGAAAACGAGTTTAGAAGTTTAAAGCACTTCACAAATATTACAAAGAAACTAAGTATGAGACTCCAAGCTACTTAACGTATTGAAATAGATCGAGGAACTTACGACACCAAAAGTGGTGGTGAGGAAAACGATTTGTAGGATTCGAACGGGGCCAAGTGAACTCGAACCTCCAAGATGGTAACCCGAAACGTACTAAACCCGTAAGACTCTAGGAACTTGAAAACCAACCCAAAGACTTGCTTTCTCTCCTCTCTTTCTCGGCAGTGAACAAGAAGTAACAAGAGTTGTGTTTGTGAGTTTTTGGATTTGTGAGTAGAGAATGGGACTACTAGTCTCATTTTATAGACACAAGCACATGAATCCTTGATATATTTAAATAGCTAGCTAGTACCTGAAAGTTTGTCAAAAAGAAAAGAAGACATGGCCTTTTGATTTGTTTACTAGTTTCTTGCATGGGAAGTTGGCAAAAGAAGTTTGGATGTTTTTGGCATGCTTCATGGATCGGCTGGAAACAAGGGAAGAAAAGGAGTAGTCGAATCATGTTTTTTTGAAAGGGAACACATTATACAATGGGTAACAAGTCAAAAGTGGTCATGGCATGCTTAGGAGAATTGTTTATGTAGTAGCTAGGGAGGCTAAAAGAAAGTTTTGGTCTTCTTTTGATTGATTCTACACGCAAGAAGAAGGAAGGAAAAAAAGAAATGTTGCTTTTGTTTCTGTCGTGAGGTAGCAGCAAACCAAGAAAAAGAAAGAAAAAAATTGAAGCTTGTCTATGGTTTCTTGTTGACTTGCTTTCAACACAAACAAAAGATAAATATATAAAGGTGTCGTGTTTTGTGTTTTTGCATGGGTTTTGCACGTTGGTCACCTTCACTTATCATACACATGCATGATACATATATCTTGACAAAAAGGTGTTTTAGTTTTGTGTTGCTTTGGTGCTACGCATGAGTCATAGGGAACACTAGTCTCAATCTAGCTTGTACTCAATATATTATTAAAGGTGAGCTTGGTTTGTTTTTGTTTTTGGGTTTGCTAAAAGAAAAAGGATATAAAATGCGTTGCATGAATTTGGAATGAGTAGGAAAAATATATATAATATAGAACTTGTTTTATCCTATAGAATTCTATTGTGCTTGGGTTTGTTCAGCGAGGCCCCGAGAAAGGAATTAAGAGTTGGATCGGGTTTGCGAGACACTGAGGGACAAAAATATAGATCGGGTTGGGTTTGGCTTAGAGGACCGGTGAGATAAAAAAATAAAGTTTATTATATATATATTTTAAATAATCTTATTATCGAGGTCGAGGTAAGTTCAAAAAAAATACCCGTGACTTGTCGTGTTTAAAGTTCGAAACGAAAGAAAAAAAAAATATAGCCACGAAAAATCGGCAGAGAAATTTACGAGTTGTTATAGTCATCATAAACCTCATCTCACTATAGTAACTCAATTTATAAACCTCTTTAAAATTTATAAACTTTTTCATGAACCTCTTATAGTGGATGCCCTAAGTACATATCATTTTAAATATCGTAGCAAATATAAATATAAATTGAATAAGTTATGATGAAATTGTCTTCATTTGGATCCCTTGAATCATAATCTATAAAAATATTAAACCTTCTTTTATGGTCTTATTATATCATTTAGTAATAGTTGACTATGATTGCCATATATCAAGGTAGATCATGTTGTTGTTAAATGTTAATGTATCACGTTTTGCAAGTAGACCAGACGTGACAAAACCAACATGCTAATTTTTTTATTATCACCATCTCTCACATAATTTACTTAAATGATTCTTCTGATAGATAGTTTATGAAACCAAAGGTTGTATCCAGTGACAAATAGGTAAATCTCATTTTTGACAAATTTGTATCGAATAACAAATAGGTAGTAACATAAAAGTTTCACACACTTGTCGCTTTAATAAATAAGTAAACGACACATATATTGACCTTATTGATCATTGTAGCTTGGATTTTGGGACTATTCAACAAAAAACTTATAACGAAGTTAAAGTGTCGTAGGAATGAGAGAAAGAGAAACTCAAATACAAAGTAATTTGAATAAACAACTTGAGTACATGTAAACGTTAGTAAAATAACTCATTCAAGTAATAAAAGAAATCGGCGTTTGATTTTAGTATTAATGGTTGTTATGAATATAGAATTGTAATAAAAACACATGTTAACCAAATTTATTAACATCTGATTATAAAATTTGTTTACATGTTTTTATGTTTCTTCCGACTTTTTATCTTTCTTAGGGAGGAGGGAGTGGTCACCTGATACCCTAGGTGCCACATCACCTCTATCTAATAAAAACCCTCCAACTCAAAACTACACAATTTTACCCTAACACTACCCGATTTGGAGGGAGGGTACCCTAGTACCCGATTTTTTTTTTTTTTTTTTTTTTTTTCAACCTCTCATTTGCTTCCTAAACCTCCCCAACGGTCAAAAATTCATACGCTCCAACAATTAAAACACTCGGCTTCCCAAACCGAAAAACATACCCGATTTTGGTACCCTAAGTGGTGGCGGCGGTGTTACCGCTCGGGTAAGGGTACCCGAATCCCTTACCCGAGACCACTCCCTCCTCTCTTACAATCATAAGCAAAACATCATGGTTAGTGACTAAATGAAAAGATGACTTTTTGGCTAGTGTTTTGTTGTAGCTAAGTGCAAATCCAATAAGTTATGGAAATTAAAGGCTCACAACCATATCTAGTTTTGATGTTGGACTTTCAATAAAAATTTATATTTTTTGCCCAAAAAGAAATTCTTGACTATTTTGCGATTATCTAGTAAATAAAATACATTTCAAAATTAGTTATAGTTTACTACTACAAAACTTGCACAAAATTATGAATGAAGCATGTTCGGCTATTCAATCATAGGCACTATGATTGGCAAATAGAAAAAGTCAACTACAATTATGTGAACTTACAATTATGGTTGTTTTTGTATAATCACATATGCAAGTTTACAATTTTCATTTAAATATATTCATTCTTAAATCGAATTCTAATAATATATCTTACCAAAAGCTTGGAAACAATTTAATCATGTTTGGTTAATTTATTCACAGTTGCTTGGCAGATTAGCATCACGTCAACCCAAACACAACGGCTATTTATTAAATGTGTCAAGAATCTCAAATTAGAAATCCAATAAATGAGGGTACAAGCAAGCTATATATTTACGACTCCTACTAGTCATATTTACGAAATCTTAAAAAACAAATCAGCACATGTATAACATATATGAGCTATTTATAACCCGAGTAATCTGTTTAACAAAATATGCTAAGTGGGTTGATAGGTCGATAGGTTAATTTAATAATTAGTTTATGTACTAATATTATATGCTAATTAAATTGATAAAAACATATATAAACCACATATAAAATTCCAAAAATCTTAAAAACAAATCAAAAATCAATTAATGAGGGTACAAGGAAGCTATATATTTACGACTACTGCTAATCATATTTATTTTTCAATATTTGTGTTTTTTATACTATTAATGGTTTATGTAATTAAATGTGTTGACGGGTTGACATGTCTAACACTGAACTAACTCGAACCTTAAATGGGTGACATACCTTTAACCCATGCCATTTATTTAAGTGTAGAAGTCAAATTGCAATAGTGTATTTAGTGGCTTGAAGTATCAAGAAAATATGAAAATGCCCATTAGCCTGCAAATAATAACGACATACCATTTACATTTAAAAGTAGCTCATGTCGTAGAGTAGCAACAAACTCTATTCAATGTTTCGGTACGCAAAATCCAAAACATATCATTAAATGTCACAAAAATTTATAAAGAACATTATAATGTGTTGTCATATTAGAAAAACACATACACATTTCACTATTTTTAACCTGACAACACATTAAAATGTGCATATTAGAACGCCTTATAAAAATTTGTAATATTTAGTGATACTTTTTGGAGTTTACGTATCAAAAGGTTTGTATCGCCGCTGAAACTCTCGTCACGTACATCTATTTTGATTGTCAATTTACCCTTCCCCAATGACCTAACCAGTGGCGGAGCCAGGAAATTTAACCGGTGGGGGCAACTTCGATAACGGGGTGAAAAATTTTTATTCTAAAATTTAGAATGAGTCGGGCCGGGTTTAATTAAACGCAAAAAGATGCACCTTTTAGGCAACTAACATGAACTAAAAAAGTGGTGTATATAAAACGAAATCCAACTGATAGTATAATTTCATCAAGTTAGTTTTAAATAAAATCAAGTCGGCTTGCGATCTTTTATCATTTACAAAATATGCGTAGTAATTAAAAAAAAATGTTAAAAGTAGCTAAACCTTTATTAAACTGATTGGACCTCTAAGACTTGCTTACAAATATAATTGGATAGTTTATTTAAAAATGTTAACACAAATATTTTATTTCTTTAGAATGAAAAAGCTTAAACTTTAAAACTTAATTAACAACGACACTTTTTAATAACTTCTAACAGTCGCTAATAGGATTGTCGAACAAAAAAGTGACTCACATACGTTAAAATAAGATACTGTAACAACTTTACAATCTAGTGGTTTTAAGAAAAAGTAACTTTTTCATTGATTATTTCTTTCTACTTTTCTAGTTTATACTCCTCGGTACTAACAAATTGTATGTATTATTAAATCTTTTATATAATAGCATTGTATATAATGTCCATTGGCTAATCAATTTTGACAACTTTCCCACTTCCCAATCAATATAGTCTTCATCTTCACCATGTTTTCTCTCCCACAAAACCAGAGGAAAAAAACATGCAGCCATGGATATGTCTTTTTAAACAACAAAATATCACTTTTAGGTCACTTGCACTTTTTAGTCAGCTCATCGAGGGCATTCAGATTTCTAGGTTAAGGGCACTGCACTTTATTTCTTGTAATTTGACATTTTTTCTTAACAATTTAGTGTTTCTCCAAGAACTTAGTTGGGGGCATGTCCCCCCACTACTTTGTAGATAGCTCCGCCCCTGGACCTAACGTAGGTAATAAAGAGCATATGTTTCGGTAACCTTTACCCATGAGTTGTATTGAATCTATGATTTATGTTCTCAAACATCAAATGGTGAAATAAATGTTTACCGTAAAGGAGTGATATACCTCATGCAATATGCTGGTATTGAAACATATTCTGATTGGCTATTCACTTGCAAACAAAAGTTGTGATTACCAAATAAAAAACAAAGTCACCTAAAATTGTGCGTGTGAACTTACAAAAGTTAATGATTATTTTTGCATAATAACGTGTCAGCTTACAATTATCACGATGGTTTAGCTTGCATATGTATATTTTTCATTCTTAAATCAAAGTGTACTAAACTTGCTTATAAGAAATGAAAAGTCAACTTACAATAACGTGTTTTAATAACTTAAAGTCATCTTTATAATTTATAATTTTTATACTATACTCTATCATTCCAAACAATGACGATTTGAA
Organism: Chrysanthemum lavandulifolium; assembly: GCA_022545495.1. Taxonomy (NCBI): domain Eukaryota; kingdom Viridiplantae; phylum Streptophyta; class Magnoliopsida; order Asterales; family Asteraceae; genus Chrysanthemum; species Chrysanthemum lavandulifolium. Next base: position 106,060,719 of record CM040239.1, on the reverse strand, counting down.
CATTATCTTCCTCATCATTTACCTACACATGTCTTACTAAGTTATGCATGTTAAGTAGGACCTTTAATTCTTCCACACCAGTTACACAACATCAGGGCCGGATTTGAGCATGTGCGAGGTGTGCGATCGCTCAGGGCCTCCATTTTTCAAGGGCCCCAAGATTACGGACATTGGGATTGATTTAAATGGGTTTCGGGCATAAAATTGATAACAATGTGTTCAAGAATGAAAAACTAATTGATTTTAAGAAAGAATAAGTTAATATTATAAGGTAATAAAAAAAACGACGTACACACGGGGTTACAGTGTCTTTGAGAGCACTACAAAAAAAAGTGTATTTTGGAACGACATACCCGTCCCAAAAATGCACCAAATGTCGACCCAAAGAAAAAAAGGCACGACATGTCGTGCCTTTTTGATAGACCCTATTGTGTTGACCCAAAAAATTTTGGCACGACAATTTCTGTATACTTTGGCACGACAGTAGTTGTGGGGCCCAAATGCAATTCAACCTGAAAATCATCTTTGGCACGACATCCTTTTGCAAAAAGGCACGACAATGTCGTACATTTTTTTTTAATCTTTTTAAATTAACGGAAAAAACGTTAATTTAATTACAAAAAGGCACGACAATGTCGTGCCAAATTGTAAATACACGTGGAAAAACACGTGGCCACGTTGTGCAGAATGGCACGACATGTGTTTGTATATTAGGGACGACATTGTCGTCCCTAATTTTCCTGGGTGGGCAAAAAAAATGCAGAAAACTGCAGATTTTCCATATTTTTTCCGGATTTTTTTTCGGAAAAAATCTACCAAAACAAATGCAACCTGTAATCAATCACAATCCAGAATACCAAATCGACAATATGATGCAATACCAAATTACTAAACGGATCGAATAACATTCCACAATTTTCTACGATACCATTCAACAAATACGATACAAAGTAAACTACTCTTAAACTATACAAGGCGCAAATTTCCTAAATAACATGTCTCAAACTAACAAGTCACTAGCTTATAAAGCTAAAATGTCCAAAAGTTATAAAGTTAACATAAATCCACGATAACATTCGATAAATACAATACTATTCCATAATATTAATAAGTCTAAAATTCACAAACTAACTTCCCGCCTACTCATCAATGAATTCGTCGCCCGACTCATAATCGAACTCGTCTCCGACTCATTATTATCCCCATTATTATCATCATTATTATTCAAATCATTATTATCAACATGATCATTTTGGCCCAAATGAGGATTATTTTGTGAGTTGTACCGTTAAGGTCCGGTGGCGGCATTGCATGGTTCGAACTAGTACCGGCACGTGATAGAGTTGGGAAAGGTAGGCGATAACAACCGGCAAATGCATTATTGGGGTTGAAAGTGGAATCTTGGAAACCATAAGGGCGGGAGGGAAAGGGCTAGGAATGGGTACCGAGGGAAAGGAGGTGAAAATGGATTACCTTGTGAGTTGTAGTGGGTGAAAAAATTCAAGGTAAGATCCAGTATGTCCCAATCGGCTTGGGCATGGCGGTACGGCTTCCTAGCCATGACAGACTCTTGCCTAGCAGCGCGCCTCGCCTCTGACGAGCCCGTTCTTGAGCAGCCTTGGTTTCCTCATCGCCTCGCCATATGCTCCCTAGTAACGTAATATTTAGCACCATGCCCACGTGTGAACTGCGGCGGTTGAGCCACCACCGTGTAACCTCCACGCCCGCCCACCACCATGACATGTTAAAACGGATGAATCGAGATACTATCGTGATACATGATATGTAACACTAACGAGTCTAGGTGATATCGTTATACTAACAAGTCAAGGTGATACTCGGTAGTCTATAACTCTTTATCTCATCAAAACATCCAACCAAAACTTCCCTCCAAAAATAATGGCGCCAAAACTTCCTCCATAAATACTGGCGCCAAAACTTCCTACCAAAATCTACCAGATTGCTTCATATATCACATAAAGAAAACTTGAGATCTTATCCCACCAAAAGCCACCGGATCTTATCCTCAAAACCACTCAACCTCACAACCTCTTATCTTCACACAAATTTCAAAACCGAGATGGAGCCATTTAATCCTTTTATTTATTCTCGTGGGCGAAATATAAAATTAAGAACATCGCATAGAGAATATTCATCGGACAACAATATTATTCATGTCCTCTGTCAAAGGTGAACAATCATACATTTCTTATTTATGTAAATATACAAATAATTGGGTTGTAATCTCTTAGAATTTTCTTATTATGTAATGACCCATAAAAGATAATGGGTGCGGATATTTTATGTGGAATGATGCATTTGGCGAGTACTTAAGAACAATCTACGCACCAACAGAGTGCTCGAAATGCCATGAAAAAGATCTTAGGATAAGCTTCTTTGAAACACAAAAACATGTGCTAGAGACAATAGTAAGGTTCTTTGGAGGCCAAACTTGAAATGGCAAGGATTCCTGACGACCACGCATGTCAGTCGGATGCATTACTTCGTGAGCTGTTAGGTGACATGGAAAATCTTCGTATGTAGTAGTAGTTGTTGTTCTTGTAGTTGTTGTTCTTGTAGTTGTAGTTGTAGTTGCTGTTGTACGTAGTTGTTGTTGTTGTTCTTTTAGTTGTTGTTGTTGATGTAGTTGTTGTTCTGGTAGTTGTTGTTGTTGTTGATGTTGTTGTTGTTGTAGTTGTTGTTCTGGTAGTTGTTGTTGTTGTTGTTGATGTTGTTGTTGTTGTTCTTGTAGTATGTATCCGTCAAGTATTTTTATAAATCAAAGCACATGTTGGATTTGTAAAGCTGGTCATGTTCTAAGTTAACCTATCACTTATTACTATGTACCTTTCAATTTGACCATGTTCTAAGTTAACAAGATTATGGTTTCCAAACACCCCTTTTCCAATACTAAATTACACATGAATAAAGAAACAACTTGACAAGCAAACGAAACAACTCGGCAAGCAAACAAAACAACTCAAACGATATGATACACAACACGACATAGACCATTTGCTACACAAGACATACGAAACAACTCAAACGAAACAACTTGACAACAAAACGAAGCAGATCAAACGAAACAACTCGGCCATTCAATTATTTTCCTCGCTACTTCCGCTCTGCTAGAACTCGCACCATCTTTTCCTTCCTTTGCTTGACGAACTGCTCAAACAATGCTTCAAGATTTGTTACCCTATTTCCCGCATCATCAAATGTGTAATCGAACGGCTTTTTTCGCCTTCATCTTTTCCTTCCTTTGCTTGACGAACTGCTCCCACATTGCTTGATTCCAGAGGTTTGCTCCTCCATTCCGAATGCGAATCGACTTCACGGTCAAATACACTCAGAGAATCGCTCTTTCCTTAACCATTCCGAATGCGGTCTCTCATCAATCGGTCTATGTTCTTATAAGAACCATATTCATTATAAATTTCGACCCATACGTATCAAGAACTCGAGTAAAGAGATATATGGACGATAAAACCGGTGACCACTCTTTTTTTTTGTGTAATCACCATTTTGTTGTTACGTGTGTTTTGTGGTTATTTATGTTTTAACGGGATATATAAGGAAAACTTTGCGGGAAAAATAATGGCGGGAAAAATAATGGGGGGAAAAATAATGTTTTTAATTCTATAAATGTATTTAATTTTAAATTAAACTATTTGATTATAAATATAAACTATTTAATTTTAATTTTATATTAATTAAAATTATTTAAATTAAATAAAAATAATTTTTAAAATTAAATAATTTAATTAAAATTGGTTTATAAAGTAAATATATATATATATATATATATATATATATATATATATATATATATAGTGTAAGGTTATTTTCGTAACCGTAAAAAGGTCGAGAATCTGAGAACCACCATCACCATTGGATTAAATGATCAATGGTCAAAATTGAATGTGGCATTTTGTAAATAAATAGAAAAAAATTATTTAATAAAGGAAAAAAAAGGGTATTATAGTCATTACATAAATGATCCTAATTAAAAGGAATTCATTTATCTCCCTTTCATTCTCCTCCCTAATTTTCTCCCCTTTTTCTCCAACACATTTAGTCTCTCCATTTTTCGGATCTGATCAGTTTTTTTTTTCACAAAATCACCGAAAAAAAAATCTCTTCCAACCCTAAATCCCTAATCATAAGCCGCCACCCATAAATCAAAAAAAAAAAACAATCTTTTTTATCAAGTAAGGGAACCAACTGCTGCTTGCGCTATAGATCTATCCAGCCGGAAAAAGAAAACCAATACAACACCATGGGAAAGGCTCACGGATCATTGTCTCGTGCTGGTAAGGTGAGAGGACAGCACCAAAGGTGGCTAACCAGTAAGCAAGACAAGAAGAAGCAATTTTATTTTCGTAAGTGTAAATCTTTTTATTGGTTTCAAGATCTTGGGTTTTTTATATGTTTTTGAGTTTTGAATCAATTGAATTAAAGGAGGTTGGTCCTCGGTTTTATTCGATCCGATTTTTTGACTTTCGATCCTTTTTTTTTTTTTTGCTTTTGGATCTGCTTTTTTTTTGGTTTAGGATTGGATCTGGAAATGAAATATTGGATATGGTAGATGATATCCTTTTTTTTGGTTTTGGATATGCTTTTTTTGGAAATGAAATATTGAAATATTGGATCTGGAAATGAAATATTGGATCTGATTTTTTTTTTGACTTTCGGTCCTTTTTTTTTTTGGTTTTGGATATGCTTTTTTTTTTGTTTAGGTTTTTATTCCGTTCTTTATGGTTCAGTGTAGATCTGGGCTCGTGTGAGAAAAAAGGTTAATTTCTTAATGTTGTGATGTTGTAGATATATGAGTACAATGGATGAGCGTTGGTAGGTAAGAATTGTTGGCTGCGTATATGTAAAGAAGCAATAAACTATGATTTGAATGTTACCACTTGCAAGTAGCAGGTATGTTGTGTTATCTTTTGTTAAAAGATTGTTTAGTTATAATAGATCAAATATAGATTAATTTGACCTTTTAGACATCATTTTTTTTTGGTTTTGGAACTAGTATGCTAACTTGTGTGATGATGTACCTTTATATTATTATTGTAATTTGTTGTTAGGCCTTTATTACGCTACTCAACTATCGTGTAATCTTAATCATTTTAAGGTTTTAGAAAACTGGTACTAGAATGCACATGTATTTACGTGATGAAAATGAGAATTTTGACAATGAATGCATATGTGTTTTATATCTCGAAAATGAGTGTTTGAAACGAATGCACATGTGTTTTTACGGTTGTGAATTTGAAACCTTCTATGCATATGTGTTTTTACAGTTTCATGAACTTGTTTCTTTTGTTTAATTTCAGTTGTTATGAAAGAATTGTGCATATATGTTTTGTTAGTTGTTATGATTAAATAATTCCTCTACTATTTGTTTGTGATTACAGGTTCGAGTATAATGAGCAATATCAAGAATGCACATACGTATATATAAGGGCATATGGATACAAAGAGATCGAGAGTGGCCAATGACGAAAAACACATGTGCATAAGGATTAAAACCACATGTGTAGATTTCATGGGTTAATTATTATTAGTGCACACATGTATAATCGATATATTGTACTTGCATTTTTTTAAACATATGTATAATGTTTATGTTATTGAATTTTAGTTTTTGAATATTAAAGAATTGTACGCTAAAACATATGTGCAATTATCTTCTTAAGTGAAACACATACGCACCATACTTTTAAAAAACATAAATGTTGAAAAAAAAACTTTTAAAAAATTTAAGTGGTTTAAGCAATTGAACACTATTTAAAAAAACACATGTGCACCTTGAGAAAAACACATATGCATCTTACTTTTTGAAATCATGAAAAAAAAAATTCCAAAAAAAAAAAAAAAAAAAAAAAAAATCCTAAAATTTAGGAACTAAAAAACGTTTTTATTAAAAAAAATCAAAAGAAAATAAAAATGTACTTTTACTATTATGCCCTTTTGAATTAAATAATAAAATTAAATATCCAAAAATATGATTGGTTGATCTTGGTTCGCAGCTTCTCGACCTTTTCTTGGTTCTGAAAAGAACCCTTCCTATATATATATATATATATATATATATATATATATATATATATATATATATATATATATTATTTGGATTTACAATGTCATCCCAAAATGTTTAGCGGGACAAAAAAAGGCGGGATGTATTTATTTACTTTAATGTTTTGTTGAAAAGATTTTAAATTACTAGAAAACAAATAATTACAAAAAGGCACGACATTGTCGTGGCTTTTTGCGTCGTGCCAAAACATTTTGGTTGACTGCTGTATTTGTTGAAAAGGTGTGGGTCCTACGTGCAATTTTGGACGACAAAGTCGACCCAAATAATTTGTCCGTCCCCAAACGATGATTTTAGTGTAGTGGAGGTTAAAGAAGATGACTACTTTTAGTTATCTACATTTTTCCCCTTAAGTTTATATATTTACACACGTGTCTTATATTTATTGTTTATAGGTACCAAAAAGATGTAAAGGTTTACAAATTTGATACATTCAACCCTCGTTTTTTTAAAACATTACTAGAAAATGCATTTTTTGGAACTTACTAATTGGTTAATAGATTTTCAAAGACTTCTACAGAATTAATCATATAAATTTTACCGTAGTTATTGTTTTTAAAGTTATGTATAACTTGCAATTGTTAAAAGTTTTTAACTGATCATAATTGTTTTCGACCTTATCTAAATATAAGAGTTGTTGCGAAAGGGCATGTTGTATAGTTAATGTTATGGCACAGGGCCTCTAAATTTCACGGAACGGCCCTGCACAACATCATTAAACACAACGATTAATTTTGTTAATATATAATGGAAATCCCAAAGCCTCAATCCAAATATATGGGGCATGATAATGTCATATTCTTAATCTATAACTTCTTAACTTGGATTGTATTGTATTAAAAGAAGGTTTACATGAGTTTTTTTTTTTCTTTTTCTTTTTTTTTTTAGAACTATAAAAAGGAAAAAATAGTTAATGCTTCATATAGTCCATGGTAAGTAAATATCATTGCAAATATAATATTAATTGAATAAGTTAACGTGAAATTGTCTTCATTGGATGCCTTGAATCATAATCTATAAAAATATTAAAACCTTCTTTATGGTCTTATTATATCATTTAGTAATAGTTGACTATGATTGTCATATATCAAGGTCGATCATGTTGTTGTTAATGTTTCACATTTTGCAAGTAGACTAGATGTGACAACCAACATGTTAATTTTTTATTATCACCATCTCTCACATTATTTACTTAAATTATTCTTCTGATAGATAGTTTATGAAAACAAAGGTTGTATCCAATGACAAATAGGTAAATCTCAATTTTGACAAATTTATATCCAATGACAAACATGTAGTAGTATAAAAGTTTTACAAACTTGTAGCTTTAATAATTAAGTAAACAGCACATATATTAACCTGTTTCATTGTAGCTTGGACTTTTGGACTTTTCAACAAGAAAGGTTGAATTAGAAACGTTTAATGAAATTAAAGTGTTGTAGGAATGAGAGAAAAGGTAATTTAAATAACAACTTGATTACATGTAAACCTTAGTAATATAACTCATTCGAGTATTAAAAGAAATTGGTGTTTGATTTTAGTATCAATGGTTGTTATGGATATAGAATTGTAATAAAAATATATGTAAACAAATTAACAAGAGCTTTGATAGATCTCTTATTATTTCCTCCTACAAATCCTATTACACACAACAATATTATATAGCTTTTTTTTCATTTAATCTCTCTATGTATCTAAACCGTCAGTTCTGACAAGTGTCAACAACCTGTAAGTAGGCACATTTGTATAAGGCTTTTGTAGGAATGTTTAGCATTTCTCAATTATCAACCATAGAGAAAAATCTACTAATTGAATGAAAAAAGGACGGTTGGTGGATGTTGCCTCTATATAGATTGTCGTATGTAAAAAATCATGAAGAAATAACTAATGGTCGTGGTTGTTCAGATTAAATGTCTATGAAATTCTTAATGGATGGGACATGCATTGGCGAGTTTCTATGCATCTTACAAGAAGTTATGATGGATCATGGATGCTCAATTATACTCACAATATCAACAAATGTTTTACATATAAATTAGCATCTAACGACATATGAAATGACTAATTAATGAAATTATTCTACTGCTAGTTGGCACCTTTTATTAGATCTACATTTACTAATAGCTTATTATAAAATTTGCTTACATGTTTTTATGTTTCTTTTGACTTTTTCTCTTTCCTACAAGAGTATTGCTATATCCTCCTCCCACTTATTCTTCTACACACATGAAAATATAACACATGTATTCCACTCATTATCTCACTTCATATCAATAGTCAGTTTTTCCATATGTCAGGATCCTGAAAGTAGGATAATAAGTAGGAATTTTTAGTAGGAAGAAATATCATTTCTTTTCTTACAATCATAATCAACGCATCCTGTCGTTGAATAAAAAAAGATGACTTTGTGGTTAGTGTTTTATTGTATTTAAGTGAAAATCCCGTACGATATGAAAATTAGAGGTTTACACCCATATTCTGTTTACGTTGATGTTGCAATTTCAATAAAAATCTAGTTTTTTTGCCTTAAAAGAATTATTATTTTACGATATTCTAGTAATAAAGTACCTTTCGGAATTAGTTTAAGTATATTACTACAAAACTATGATAGAAGCATGTTCGACTATTCACTCGTATAACAGTCACTACCATTAATAAATAAAAATGTCAACCAAACTTGTGTGTAACCTCAATAATTTATGGTTATTTTTGTATAATGTGTCAATTTACAATTTTCATTTAAGTAATTTTCATTTTAAATCGAGTTCTAATAAAATATCTTACCAAAAGTAGGGTCGACAATTTAGGCGTATTTGGGTTAAATCCAACTCTTGGCAATTACAATGTTGATAACAATGATTACTTAATTTTAGATGAATGATGATCAGTATATTGATTGTGCAGCCTGTAGAAGACCTAAATATAATCTCCATTTTTACACTTAAGGTGAGAAATGTCGCTCGTTTATGGAATTATTAAACGTGAATCTTAGGATTATACAATTGGGATTAGGCTATCAAAACGAGCAGGATGTCTTTTTATATATACATGATGATAATTTTTTTCAGCCAACTTTCTACGTCAAGTAAATTATCCCTCTAAATCGCAACTAATCGAAGTTATCGAACACATTTTTTTTGGCACGACTAAATCACACATATCTTGCAGTATCTCAGAAATATTTCGAACTGGACATCAACCAACAACATCTTGCTTGAAAAACTCACTCATATGCCACTACCCAATAGGAAAATAGGACAGAAGCCTCAAGTATGTTTTTTTTTTTTTTCTTATTATTAATTTCAATGTTTATCATGAATTACAATGCTTTGTATTCGGCGAGAAACTCGGGATTTTCGAGAAGGTGTTACACACAAAAAGTTGGTGCACAAAAAAACTGTCGAGTTAGCTCATTAAAAACGGAGGTAGCAAATCGGAGGTTGCACATACCACAAAATGACGGTTTTCTAAAGAAATTGCACTTCATGATCTAAAATCGGGTGTTGCTCATGTCACAGCCGACACCAATGTACATCCGTCCGTGTAATTGAATTACGTGGAATTATTATGGGGTTGAAGGCCGCTCAATTGTGCTATTAATTATTGTATATATGATATGATATATGTGCTTATATTATTCATATCCATGCATAACTTACATGCTGTTGAGGTCAAGATACATGATATACAAATAATAACATATAGACATAACAGAGTACACAACGGAAGACTTATAACATAATAGTAATTAACTAACTGAAAATAAACGCGTAACATACCTCTTGCAATTAGATTAGATATCTTGAACAAAGAAGATGAAGTGGTTTAAAGAGTTGTCCGTTACCGTTTTACAACTCAAACCAATTGGTGTAAGAATAATGTCTTACCACCACAGTTTTGTACAAACGAATTAACCACGAAACAAAGCGATTGCTAGATCTAACACAAGCCCTTGTTTTATGAAAAACAAAACCAAAACACCCTTGGTGAGGAGATTCGGCCGAACAAAGCAAAAGAGGGAGAGAGGAAGATCTAGGGTTAATTCAATGCACAAAAGTTAACCTTAAACCTTTAACCTAGACCTTGTATATATAGTGGTAGAATAACTTGTAGAAAAAGTTAGGGTTTTGGCTTGGGGAAGCCCCCTTTGGCCGGCCACCTTAGAGGAAGAAAAGGGGAACCCGAATCTTTTCCATTTTTAAGTTATTCACCATATATTCTCTCCCTTTTATATTTAACGGTCATTAGTCATTTCCGTTAAATACTTAACGATCGTTAGTCGGGTTTTGTGTGATAATTAATCGTAATCATTAACATTAATTATAACTTTAATTCTTATTCGCTAATGTGTGCAATCCCGTGATCACGAGTTCGAATCCGGACATGCACTGTAAGTTTACTTACAATGATAATCATAGACGGACCTACATGTATGTCTGGTATGGCACGGGCTACATTCGATTTAAAGTCATGAAGTGTATAGAGGTTTTAAAATTGTAATTTTTGTGGTATGTGCAACCCAAAAAAATTTGCTACTTATGTTTCTTAGAGCGGAGGGTGTGGCAAAATCGTGGCTCGCCGTGGGCTGATATGGCGGTTCGCCGTGCCTCGCCGCCACACCGCCCCTCTTCATCGTGGCTCGCCGTGGAGGGATTCGTCATGGTGACAACGAAGCAATTACTCTGACAAACCAATGCACCAAACCAACGCACCAAAGTTTTTTCTTTTTTTAATATATATTGTGTATGTGTGTGATATGTGTGTGAATGTGCAGGAAAGTTTGAAGAAGACAATGTATTTTTTATTTTTTTTTGGACCGGTTGGAATTGGGCTACATGAGTTGGAATTGGGTTGATAAAAAATTTTATCATTTTAATTGTTATTTTAAAAAAAAAAAATTATAAAAGATGTTATTTATATTACTCCTCAATCTTTTGTCAACGCTCATATACTTAGAAGTGCCCCAACGACAAAATATAAGCACTGGATGATAATATTATATTACAATCGATATATATTATTTATTATTGTTAATCGTATTTTATAGTCTTTATATATATACTTGCAAGCGTAGAATCTTCTTATTTTAATTGGTCATCGCAAACTATGCATCTTATATATCATGCTATCACCATCTCCGGCTCATTTTGGAAGTAGACAACATGTAACTAATCCAACAAGTTGAATCTTCTTAAGTATCACCATCACCCCATGATTAATTTAAATAATACTTCTATAGATGGTTTATAAAAACAAAGATATTTTTAGAGATAATAGGGTGTAATAATACACTTAATTACATATAATGTACATTGGTGATCAATATATACACATCTCTCAAGGTCTAGTAAATAACGTAAGGCGTGTCATGACAGCATGATCAAGCTTCACGCTTTAGCAGCCAAGAAGAACCTTTTGCATTTTTTAAAGCGTGGCATAAAACAACACAAATATAAAAATATTTATATATTTATATTATATTTCATATATATCGAGTTTACAAAAAGAGTTGTACATTAAGACATTATCAATACATATACTCCGATATTCTTTGTTTATAAAAAAATTATCATAGTTGCATAAAAAAAACTTCACACGCCTCAGCTCACGCCTCAGCGTGTCTTATCACGTTTTTTTCCGCCTCATTTCACGCCATGCCTAGAGTCGCCGACTTGGTCTATTTCGTAACGTGAAGGTCACGTCTCACGTTTTAGCGGTGCCTTGACGCGTCTTTTAACACCATGACAAATCTTGACAAATATAATTATGATAACAATGATCGTTTAAATTTTAGAGGGAAATTTTGCGGTATATTGATTTTGCAGCCGTGTAGAAGACTAGAAAATCATGTCCATTTTCACACTTAAGGAGAGAAATGTTGCTCGTTTATGTAACTAATTTTTTTGGGTTAACCATGGTTTTTGATCCTCTGGCCAATTAATTCACGGGGTTTGAATCTAGCGCTACACATACTTAAACCGGGTGAAGCCATCTTTTTTCTAGAGGTTGGCATGGCCATTTTATAGTTGTTAGCATCTAAGAGGACTTAGAATTGAGCTTGAGACCTCACATAACTTAACGTGATAGTCAGAAGTTCTTTTGCCATTAAGCCATTCTTAAGTGGGTCGTTTATGTAAATATTTAAACGTGAATCTTATGATTATACAATTGGGATTAGGCTATCAAAACGCATAGGCTGTCTTTACACCTATACATGATGATAATTTCCCTTCATCCAACTTTCTATGTCAATTAAAATTATCCCTCTAATTCAATATATTTTTTTGGTACGAAATTTTTCACACAGCTAAATCACATGTATCTTGCAATGTCTCAGAAATATCTCGATCTAGAGAAATATTGTTTGATGAACTCCTCACATGCCAGTATGCCACTACCCAATAGGACAATAGGTGAGAAAAAAAGGTTACATACAATAACAAAAATAAGCAAGATCGATGTATTTTTTTGTTATTATCCTTTTGTATTTTCATATACGTTGGTTGGCTTATATTTGGTAACATGAAGGGCTTGAAAAGCAAAAATATGACGCCTATATAGCCACAAAACTTAACAATACATACATGAGTTTCAAAAATAGCAAGTATCTGAAAACGGAGGCCTAGCTATATACGAGAGATATAAAGATTGGAGCAGGGGCGGAGCTATCTACAAAGTAGTGGGGGGACATGCCCCCAACTAAGTTCTTGGAGAAATAATAAATTGTTAAGAAAAAATGTCAAATTACAAGAAATAAAGTGCAGTGCCCTCAACCCAGAAATCTGAATGCCCTCGATGAGCTGACTAAAAAGTGCAAGTGACCTAAAAGTGATATTTCGTTGTTTAAAAAGACATATCCATGGCTGCATGTTTCTTTCCTCTGGTTTTGTGGGAGAGAAAACATGGTGAAGATGAAGACTATATTGATTGGGAAGTGGGAAAGTTGTCAAAATTTATTAGCCAATGGACATTATATACAATGCTATTATATAAAAGATTTAATAATACATACAATTTGTCAGTACCGAGGAGTATAAACTAGAAAAGTTGAAAGAAATAATCAATGAAAAAGTTACTTTTTCTTACTTTTTCTCACTTTTTCTCATCACCTCGGTTTTGGGCACAATTGGTACATACTTTTTCTCCCTTTTCCCTATGCCTTCTATGGTTAACAAGAAATTGGAATCGATCAGATCAAATTTCTTTTGGGGAAGCGATGTAAATCTTAAAAAGATTTCTTGGATATCCTGGAACCTAGCTCTCGCTTCTAAAGATAAAGGGGGTTTAGGTATTGGTAGCCTTTTTTCTTTGAACCATGCTCTTATTCAAAAATGGCGTTGGAGATTTCTCAACAATCCGCAAGCTCTCTGGACTCGGCTGATTGTTGATATCCATGGTCCGAATGAAGATTCTGCTACTTTTTTTAGTCACATAAAGATCAAAGGTGTTTGGTCTAGAATCGTTGGCTCTATCAATAGTATGCATGAGAAGAATTTTATCCCTCTCCTCCATCCAAAGACGTGTTAATAATGGGGCCTCCACTAAGTTTTGGTATGATACTTGGTTTGGATCTACCCCGCTTCGGTCTCAGTTTCCTCGGCTCTTTCGTTTATCAACTAGAAGAGATAGTCTGATTAGGGAATGTTGGGATAACGGTTGGCATCTTGACTGGATTCGCAATGTTTCAAGGGGTACAAATGCGATCCAATTGGCTTCTCTTCTAAACATGCTTGCTGATGTCTCGTTAAATGATTCTGAAGATGTTTGGGTCTGGTCTATTGATTCTCCTTTTTTCACGGTGAAAAGTGCTCGCCTTCAGATAGATTCAAGTATTCTTCCTGGAGATGGCATTGTAACAAGATGGAATAAAACTCTCCCTAAAAAGATTAACATCTTTATTTGGAGGTCTCTTCGGGACCGTCTTCCCTCTAGATGGAACCTTAGTCGTAAAGGTATTGAGGTGGAATCTATCTCCTGCCCGAATTGTGACAATGGTATTGACTTTACTTTCCATACTCTTTGGGTGTGCCCCCTAGCGAAAGCAGTTTGGACGCGTACTTTAAACTGGTTGGATCTCTCCCCTATTGGCATATCCAGTTTACTCGGATTATTCTCTTGGATCGATGGGCTGCACATGCCGTCAAGCAGAAAAGATATTCTGGAAGTCGTTTGTGGCGTTACTCTTTGGTCTCTTTGGAACTTTCGAAACGAGGTGATTTTTGGTTCCGTTCAACCAACTCGAAGCATGCTCTTTGATAAGATTGTGGATCTCTCTTTTAGATGGTATTCCTCTAGAAGTAAATTGTCTTCTATTTCTTGGAATAACTGGATTCAAAACCCGTTAGTGGTTTACTCTTTGTAATTTCTTTCTAGCGCCTTGCTAGTTTTTTAATAAAATTTCTGCCGTTCTAAAAAAAAAAAAAAAAAGAAAAAAACTTTTTCTTAAAACCACTAGATTGTAAAGTTGTTACAGTATCTTATTTTAACGTATGTGAGTCACTTTTTTGTTCGACAATCCTATTAGCGACTGTTAGAAGTTATTAAAAAAGTGTCGTTGTTAATTAAGTTTTAAAGTTTAAGCTTTTTCATTCTAAAGAAATAAAATATTTGTGTTAACATTTTTAAATAAAATATCCAATTATATTTGTAAGCAAGTCTTAGAGGTCCAATCAGTTTAATAAAGGTTTAGCTACTTTTAACATTTTTTTTAATTACTACGCATATTTTGTAAATGATAAAAGATCGCAAGCCGACTTGATTTTATTTAAAACTAACTTGATGAAATTATACTATCAGTTGGATTTCGTTTTATATACACCACTCTTTTAGTTCATGTTAGTTGCCTAAAAGGCATCTTTTTGCGTTTAATTAAACCCGGCCCGACTCATTCTAAATTTTAGAATAAAAATTTTTCACCCCGTTATCGAAGTTGCCCCCACCGGTTAAATTTCCTGGCTCCGCCACTGAATTGGAGGCCTTTTAAATTCAAAGACCTAAAGCGATGTTTTACCATCTTTACTCCCGAGCACAACCCTGTAAGTATCAAACTGTACTTCAATCATATGCACAAAGGAAATCATCAAAACTCTTGGAAAAGATACGAGGGAAATCAAGATAACAACAAAAATTAATTGAGGTTGAAATGAATCTCAGTTTTGACAAAATTGTAGTGACGGTCCATGTTGTGTTACTATTTCAGTTGGTGTTCCACTAGGCCAGGAGAGTTGTCGGAGCTATTCTTTGTGGGGTGGGCAATGGTTGGTGCTAAAAGGCATCCGGGATCAGGGTGTTCCCGTCAATCTACACCTTTTGTGAAATTTTTCCCTCGGACAAACAATCTAATAAACATGATAAACAGGTGGTATTTTGACACTAACCGTAAGAACTAGAATGTACTTATGATAGGTGGAAAGACAATGGAAAAAAATAACAAAATAAATTAAACATATATTAACCTGTTTCATTTTAGCTTGAATTTGGCTTTTGGGACCATTCAGGAACAATTAATAGAGTCAAAGTGTTGTAGGTATGAGAAAAAAGTAAACTCAAATACAAAGTAAGTTGATTACAAGTTGATTACATATAAAAGTCAGTAAAATAACTCATTTAAGCATTTAAAAGAATTGTTTAAAAGAACCTTACGTAAAAATAGAGTTAATTACATAATTGATCCTTGTGGTTTGTCGGATCTTGCAGAAAATGTCCCGAACTTTTTTGACGGTCATGTCTTCGTGGTATGCAAAAGTTACTGGTTTGGTCCTTTGACGCCATGTCATTAGTTGACCGTTAACTTGGCAAACCAGGGGACGATTATGTAACCGACAAAAAAAAAAAAAAAACAAAAACAAAAATACTTAAAAAAGCGATTAAAAAAAATAGAAAATATGTTTAAAAAAGCGATTTAAAAAAAAAAAAACTTTAAAAAAAGGAAAATTGTTTAAAAAAAAACGTTTACAAAAAATATTTATTACACTTAAATTGGTGCTTATGTAAAATGTGAGGCCTAAGAGAATTTTTTTTAATTATTATACTTAAATTTTGGGCTTATGTACAACGTGAGGCTAATTTTTTTTTTTATTAAACTCTAGAAAATGAAAATAAAAAAATTAGGCCCTCACAACGTAAGAGCTTAAATTTTTAGTGCGTATTTTGTACAAAAACGAATAAGAACATATAGCGTGAGGGCTTAAATTTTTAATGCGTATTTTGTACAAAAAAGTATAAAATACGCATTAAAATTTAAGCTCACGCTATGAGGACCTAATTTTTTATTTTCATTTTTAGAGTTTAATAAAAAATTAGGCCCTCATGTTATACATAAGCCCAAAATTTAATATAATAATTAAAAAAAAAAAATTCTCTTGGCCTCACATTATACATAGCATCAATTTAAGTGTAATAAATATTTTTGTAAACTTTTTTTAAACAATTTTCTTTTTTTTTTTTAATTTTTGAAAATTGTACTAAGCGAGTGGAGCCACGGAAAAAAATTTCTTGGAAGCGAGTTGCTTTGTTAATTTGAAGCGAGTTGACACTTAAGCGAGTTGTCGTTTAAGCGAGTTGTATTGGAAGCGAGTTGGTTTATGCGACTTGGCTATTAAGCGAGTTGTCTCTGTATGCGACTTGGGATTTAAGCGACTTGTCTATTAAGCGAGTTGTCTCTTTAAGCGACTTGGGTTTTAAGCGACTTGTCTTTTAAGCGAGTTGACCATTAAGCGAGTTGATATCAAATCGAGTTGATAAGGGTGCGACTTGTTAAGATTCACTACTTGTCTTTTGAGACTTGTCATTTCTTCGTGTTGCATTTTTACGGTTGTTCTTTTGATTCAGTAAAATCCCGTGAAAGAACTAATTTCCCGGTTTAATCAGAGAATAATAAAATCCCGTAAATTTTGACATTCATGGCTTATACCACTGATCCAGTAATTTCCAATGTGCTCAAACTATATGACTCAGTGGACTGCAGACAAAGTACATACTACTCATAAAGCTTGACCTTAACAGATTCAACCAATGATGATCTAAGCATTTCACACCTTGAGTCCAATCCAAATGAACCTCAGCAGCAATTACAAATAGAATGCAATATTAAGCCTTATCTACTGCTCCATTCTCATGTCTCACAAATTTTATCCACGTCTATGGATCGAACATGTAGTGCTATTTTCCGTCAGGATTTATCTACATTGAAGAGAACTGTAACACCCCGACCCGACAAGGGTAAAGATATCTGTCTGGTTTCATATCGAACTTATACTAATGTACAAAAGCGGAAACCTTTACAAAATATTCAAAAGAAAACATAAATAGCTAAAACTTCAAAATAAATCTAAGATCTCTATGGTAAAGTCTTGCTCTCATTCTACTCTCAAACCGGATCGCCTATCCCATAAGCTCATCTTGAAATGCTTAATACCGCCGCAGAAAAGAAAAGTGCGGCTGAGCTTACAAAGCCCAGTGAACGGATATAACGAAACAAAAGCTAAAATAGAGTAAATATACAAATACGAAATCAAAATGAAATAATGACGAAGGATCTTCTAGGATTCTGCGGAAGCACAAATATACAGAAATCCAAACAACCACATAACAGTTCAGACATCATATAGCACATTAATGACACAAACACAAACATATCAGAACAACCAAACACTTAACATATCAAGAATAACAGATTTCATATAAGCCAAACGGAAAGTCTCAAAACTAACGAAACAATTCTTAGAAAATAAACATGGTATACATACAAATCAATTAATCAACTTTAATACACTCAAAACAATATTGTAGCAATGAAAAGGAATAAATCATGGCGGATATAATAGCTAAACCAGTTCTCATATCAATCCTAACCTTAGCAGTATAAACATGGCGGTCACATATGCAGACGAGATAATTAAACCTTCAAAACAATCAATTATACAATAGCATTCATCTCACGAGATCAACGCATTCACGTAACAATAACAAATCATAATATCCGATATACGAAATCATGTTTCAAACATATTAATCCAATCCTAGCATGGCAACTAATAACCACTTAAACAAATACGTCATAAGCACATTCACTAACAAATCATAATAGAAATATCTTTCTTCTTCAAAAGGTAACATCGAAAATAAATGTACATATATGGAGTAGCTAGCTCGAGTGCAGTGAAGACGCATTGCATACCGACATCATTCACCGGATAACATATCGGATAACGGATCGATCTAGGATGCATCCATACGCCTTCCTACATATTCAAAATATGCTTCACCATCCGAGACGTGGCGAACATCACTCATCGCCCTAGAGTCATATCGAGGTGCATCATCGATACGGACATGGAACCCCATGACTAGTTAAATATTTGGTTATAGTCAACCAACTTAAGTCAAACAGATTGAGGATATAGCACGGATCATAGTCACACACAAGGTCACGTAATCATATCGAGATAGTTTCATATCATAAGGTTCATATTAGGATAGTCGAAATCATAAGTTCATAACCGAGGTTCATAATCCAATATAGCGAGGATTCAACAAATGTATATATCAAAGTCTTCCTAACATAAGTTCACATCGATATTGCATAGTTCACTAGAACACAAATTCGATAAGTAACGGATCAAACATTGAAAAGGGTTCATAGCAATGGCACGGAGATCCTAATAAACATAAGAGATATGATGAAGAAGGAAAACATGAGAGACCTTTCTTGAAAAGGTCGAACTCATATGCGATAACATAAGTGTCTTAAAGTAAGAGAATATCCGTACTTAAAGCAATTGAGAGAAAGTAACGAATGAACGAATACAAAGATGTAACGTCGCGTCTCCTTCAACGAATCTACACGGATTATGATTATTTAATACTTATTAGTATAACGGATTAATCTCACTAATACTTTTAGAGTTGTCAGAATATTCTCATTTTAGTGACAGACGAAATTACAACATTTTAGGGTATTCTCCATTAATTAACCAACTTCCTATTTTTAGTTCTAGGGTTTCCATACCTTCAATATTACTTATTACGCATTCAATTAACATGATACTTCCTTTAATGACTTCCACTTTGACCCAGAACGTACATGAAAACAAACCCAAGTTACCCCAAAACTCATGCGTGTCCTTACGTAATTCATTTACACATGTTGACCCATAATTTCCCAAAATTACATGTTACACCTTTAACACCTTTAATTATACGATCTAACCTTCTATTATCAGATTTTACACTTTTAGCCCAAAGGTTTTAGAATTTACAAAACATACCCAAATATCTTAAATACAATTCGAATGGCCCCTTAATTATCCAAAATTACATGTTTAACCCCCACACTTATTTTTATACGTTTAGTACAAGTATTTTACTGTTTACAAAAATAACCTTTAAGTTTCAATATTTACAAAACCAACCCAAACCTTTTATTTGAAAACCGATTAGAGCATAATTCAAAAGCAAGCCCTAAACCTAGGTTACACCAATCATTAGCTCCTCATTAATACTTCATTAATTACCTTCAATGATTACAAGGAAACCCTAGTTCATGATAAACCCTAATCGCCCCTTTTAAAAACCTTTCCTTTTTATGCTTTTCGAATCAAGAAAAACCCAAGACAAATCACACAAGCTTCAAATTCATAAACATGTATTTTACTCAGGTCTTATAACATGTAATAGCTTCTGGAAAAATAGATTCATGATCTCTAAAAATATTATAGACTCATTCGTTAATTAAATACGCTTTTTAGGGTTTTAGGTTTCAAATAATTTCATACGACATATAAATCATGCATGGCTAATTTTTATGTGTTATATACGACTTATAGGACTGAATTCATCATTAGAAACATACCCTTGATGAGCTTGGATCGTTAGAACAAAAGAAGCACAAAACCTCTCTTTGTCGAAACCCTAACTCTCTCAAAAACCCACAACGATCACCACAGCAACTCTGGAACTCAAACAATATTTTTCCCACCTTCTATACCTTGAATCTCGTCCAAGAAAAATGGTCTCAAGCTCTGGAAACTAGAATTCGATTTGTGAGGGGTTTTTAGGTCGGTTTTAGGGTTATCGGCAATAATGGATTATAGGAACCGAATATTTGTATATATACTTGAGCTATTATTTTTCTTGTGGGCTTAATAATACATTGGACTTAAAATAAATGGTCTTTTAATACTATAAATTATATTGGGCTTTTATTTAGTTTTATTTCTTTTATAAAGTTAATTAAATATATTCGGTAATTACAAAAATACAAAACTAATTTTTATAAAATCATAAACTATAAAAAACCTTTACAAAGTGTTTAATATTTATTTAGGTTATGTGGGATATTTCTTAAAATTCTCTGAATTTACATAGCTTACTTGGTATTCTTTTGAATTAATTTTTCATACTTTTGATTGTAGGGGTATTTTGGTCTTTTTGTGAACTTTAGAAATTCAGGTATTACAATTCTTCCCCTCTAAAAGAAAATTTCGTCCTCGAAATTGGACAAGCGAAACGAGCGTAAAAGCGAATCGGTTGAATTTCTAGGAATATAACGAACGTTAATCTTATCTTGGAATAAATGGATTTCTTATCAGAATAGTTGAACTCATATTTATTCAGAAATTAAATCAATAGTCAAATACTTATAATAGATAATTATATACTTATCAAGTAATGGCGGAGAATGATGAGACGCAGAAAATCAAACGACAAATTCGACTTATTCGGATATCTAATGATGAGGACATCATATGCATAGGCGGAATAAATCCTATCGGCCTCAATATTCGCAGAAGTATGTGGAGACATAAAATCTTAAAGCGGTCATAGCAATCTATAGGTTCGTATGCGAGATCATAACAACGGATTCCAAACGTACAAAACTTATACTGAAAGCAGATATCGATTGAAAATCTCACAATTAGGTGCGGAGTTTCAAGCGAACATGAAGCACCAAATAACACATACAATCCAAGTTCAAAACACACATCAACTATAGGCATTTCCCAGACTTCGTATACCTTCAATAAGTTCAGATTATATGATCTCGGTATTATTACGTTGATCAGGCGTCATAATACTTGCATCACATAACAAGTTCTTATTGTCATTATATTCGGTCTCAGGTCATGACAAAACACATACTAATCATATCAAAACATACCACATACAGATAATACACAGATAGCAAGTAATCTACTATAACAAACCAGATACACATGAGTACGCCATCATGATGGCCATACTTCATTCAAACGGAAAAAAAATAAACAACATCACTAAGAGAATAAAAATATAGCAGACGAAACTTATGAGGACTAACGGAAACTTAACGAATCTAATAAGAAGAAACAACAGACAGGAAATATACTTCAAAATTTTATTTTATTTCCATTAATCAAACAAAATTTGAGAATCGTCTTAGGATGAACTTCAAACAAAACTTAAAAATCCAGATTCAAACGTCAAATGAAAACAAAAGGCCTAGCTCAAAATCAAATGTCGAAAATTTCATAAAGAGTAACAAATCGAAACAAAACTCCTATTCTTGTGTCGGATTGAACCTACTAGTGGTCAGTAGACTCCATTTCCGACTCCACCTCATACTCTTCCTTAGGTTCTCTCTTCTTCCTCCTCCTCGCTTATCCATCCGTTCTTGTTTCCTTCAGTTGTGGTAGTACCATTAGCAAAGCCACCTTTACGCTTCCTTTCTTCCTCCTCCCAAGACACGATCCACAAAGGCATACGGATCGCGACTCTCGGTGGTCCTACTCCTTCATCCTCAACGAACTTGGGACACCTATCATGATATGTAGTAGTGAAACCTTCGTTGTCAACCACCTTAGTTTCATATTCTTCCACCACCTCTCCGTCAATGGTCCTCAAATTGACTTCTCCTCGATGGTACATGGCCGCATATTGGCGGAACTTTATCCTCTTATTAGTCCTCTTCACTTCTACTGTACCTCGTGCACCCTTAGCAATGATAACGCCCACTTCGTCTTCTCCTTATGTTGCCTAGCCGGTCCTCGATTACTCTATCGGATGAACTAGCGACGGGGAATAACCATCTAAAAGAAATTCCAACTATCGCAAAACTTAAATATGATAGGTACTTGAAGAAGTATGCAGAAGGAAAATCTTAAATCTACCCACTTCCAAGTCATAGCCTAAGCTACAGGGTCCTAAAACCTAGAGCTCGATACCATAAATTGTAACACCCAGGCAGGCAAGGGTAAAGATATCACAATACGGTTTCATATCGAACTTATACTAATGTACAAAAGCGAAACCTTTACAAAATATTCAAAAGAAAACATAAATAGCTAAAACTTCAAAATAAATCTAAGATCTCTATGGTAAAGTCTTGCTCTCACTCTACTCTCAAACCGGATCACCTATCCCATAAGCTCATCTTGAAATGCTTAATACGCCGCAGAAAAGAAAAGTCTTGGTGAGCTTACAAAGCCCAGTGAGCGGATATAACGAAACAAAAGCTAAAATAGAGTAAATATACAAATCACGAAATCAAAATGAAATAATGACGAAGGATCTTCTAGGATTCTGCGGAAGCACAAATATACAGAAATCCAAACAACCACATAACAGTTCAGACATCATATAGCACATTAATGACACAAACACAAACATATCAGAACAACCAAACACTTAACATATCAAGAATAACAGATTTCATATAAGCCAAACGGAAAGTCTCAAAACTAACAGAAACAATTCTTAGAAAATAAACATGGTATACATACAAATCAATTAATCAACTTTTAATACACTCAAAACAATATTGTAGCAGCGGAAAAGGCAGACAAATCATGGCAGACATAATAGCTAAACCAGTTCTCATATCAAATCCTAACCTTAGCAGAGTATAAACATGGCAGGTCACATATGCAGACAGATAATTAAACCTTCAAAACAATCAATTATACAATAGCACATTCATCTCACAGATCAACGCATTCACGTAACAATAACAAATCATAATATCCGATATACGAAATCATGTTTCAAACATATTAATCCAATCCTAGCATGGCAACTAATAACCACTTAAACAAATACGTCATAAGCACATTCACTAACAAATCATAATAGAAATATCTTTCTTCTTCAAAAGGTAACATCAGAAAATAAATGTACATATATGGAGTAGCTAGCTCCCGAGTGCAGGAAGACGCGCGATGTACACGACATCATTCACCGATAACATATCGGATAATGAGATCGGATCTAGGATGCATCCATACGCCCTTCCTACATATTCAAAAATATGCTTCACCATCCGAGACGCGTGGCGAACATCACTCACGCCCTAGAGTCATATCGAGGTGCATCATCGATACGGACATGGAACCCCCATGACTAGTTAAATATTTGGTTATAGTCAACCAACTTAAGTCAAACAGATTCAGATATAGCACAGATCATAGTCACACACAAGGTCACAGAATCATATCAGATAGTTTCATATCATAAGGTTCATATTCAGATAGTCAGAAATCATAAGTTCATAACCAGAGGTTCATAATCCAATATAGCAGGATTCAACAAATGTATATATCAAAGTCTTCCTAACATAAGTTCACATCAGATATTGCATAGTTCACTAGAACACAAATTCCGATAAGTAACAGATCAAACATTCAGAAAAGGGTTCATAGCAATGGCATCGGAGATCCTAATAAACATAAGAGATATGATGAAGAAGGAAAACATGAGAGACCTTTACTGAAAAGGTCAGAACTCATGTACGATAACATAAGTGTCTTAAAGTAAGACAGAATATCCGTACCTTAAAGCAATTGAGAGAAAAGTAACGAATGAACGAATACAAAGATGTAACGTCGCGTCTCCTTCAACGAATCTACACGGATTATGATTATTTAATACTTATTAGTATAACGGATTAATCTCACTAATACTTTTAGAGTTGTCAGAATATTCTCATTTTAGTGACAGACGAAATTACAACATTTTAGGGTATTCTCCATTAATTAACCAACTTCCTATTTTTAGTTCTAGGGTTTCCATACCTTCAATATTACTTATTACGCATTCAATTAACATGATACTTCCTTTAATGACTTCCACTTTGACCCAGAACGTACATGAAAACAAACCCAAGTTACCCCAAAACTCACGTGTCCTTACGTAATTCATTTACATGTTGACCCATAATTTCCCAAAATTACATGTTACACCTTTAACACCTTTAATTATACGATCTAACCTTCTATTATCGATTTACACTTTTAGCCCAAAGGTTTTAGAATTTACAAAACATACCCGAATATCTTAAATACAATTCAATGGCCCTTAATTATCCAAAATTACATGTTTAACCCCACACTTATTTTATATCGTTTAGTACAAGTATTTTATGTTACAAAAATAACCTTTAAGTTTCAATATTTACAAAACCAACTCAAACCTTTTATTTGAAAACCGGTTAGAGCATAATTCAAAGCAAGCCCTAAACCTAGGTTACACCAATCATTAGCTCCTCATTAATACTTCATTAATTACCTTCAATGATTACAAGGAAACCCTAGTTCATGATAAACCCTAATCGCCTTTTAAAACCTTTCCTTTTATGCTTTTCAATCAAGAAAACCCAAGACAAATCACACAAGCTTCAAATTCATAAACATGTATTTTACTCAGGTCTTATAACATGTAATAGCTTCTGGAAAAATAGATTCATGATCTCTAAAAATATTATAGACTCATTCGTTAATTAAATACGCTTTTTAGGGTTTTAGGTTTCAAATAATTTCATACGACATATAAATCATGCATGGCTAATTTTTATGTGTTATATACGACTTATAGGACTGAATTCATCATTAGAAACATACCCTTGATGATCTTGGATCGTTAGAACAAAAGAAGCACAAAACCTCTCTTTGTCGAAACCCTAACTCTCTCAAAAACCCACAACGATCACCACAGCAACTCTGGAACTCAAACAATATTTTTCCCACCTTCTATACCTTGAATCTCGTCCAAGAAAAATGGTCTCAAGCTCTGGAAACTAGAATTCGATTTGTGAGGGGTTTTTAGGTCGGTTTTAGGGTTATCGGCAATAATGGATTATAGGAACCGAATATTTGTATATATACTTGAGCTATTATTTTTCTTGTGGGCTTAATAATACATTGGACTTAAAATAAATGGTCTTTTAATACTATAAATTATATTGGGCTTTTATTTAGTTTTATTTCTTTTATAAAGTTAATTAAATATATTCTAGAATTACAAAATACAAAACTAATTTTATAAAATCATAAACTATAAAAATTACCTTTACAAAGTGTTTAATATTTATTTAGGTCATGTGGGATATTTCTTAAAATTCTACGAATTTACATAGCTTACTTGGTATTCTTTTGAATTAATTTTTCATACTTTTGATTGTAGGGGTATTTTGGTCTTTTTGTGAACTTTAGAAATTCAGGTATTACAAGAACGTTGCTGCTAGACCTAGAACAGTTGAAGATCCAGCACATCAAAGGGAAGATTATGAAGGATGATTCCATTGCTGAACTCCAGATGATTCAAAACCATTTCCAACCATTTATCAATGAGGAATATTCCGCAGATTTTGATCAACACCTGACTGGTATTTCCTTCAAAAAGCATACAGGAATGGAAATTCATGAATTCATCAATACATTCATCAATACATTCATCATATTAATGGATAATATGGAAATGTACATTGAGGAGGCTGCTAAAGCGAATGATAATGAGTGCCAGGAACAATTAAGTGATAATTATGAAATATCTGGTGATGTATCAGCTGAGAGGTCGGATGATGCTAAATGCAGAATGTCAGAGACAATTAACAATGATATTACACTTGAAGTGAATGCAGGGATAAGAAAAGTGAACGAATGTCGGGCACAATCATTCGATTATAGTGTTGAAATCGGAAAGGCATCGGATGATGAATATGCTGACAATGAATGCAAAGGATCAGAGTCTAATAAGCATGAAACTGTCAGAAATTCATTGACGCTTATTACAAGTAATGTGGATGCACGTGCCAGACCTGTAAATGAACTGGTGTCATCTGATGAGGTACCCTTGACTGTTTAACACAAAGCATCTGGTAACGTATCCAAACCATTTGAATTTATGGATGAACATGATTCTGATAGATGTCTTAAAACAAATGATATGGTTGAGAGTGAGTCGTAAGTTTTAAAGCGAATGATATGATTTTTAAAAGGGCATTGATGAACTTTCTAACAAATATTCGATTCTTGAAAACTTTGCATTTCCTTGGAAATTACAATACAAGAAATGGAAGAAGGTCTCTTGCTTCAAAAGCATGCAAATCCGAATTCCTGCAATTCGCAATTTTTTGAAATTAATCAATTAAAAACTCAGATTCAAGACAAAGACTCAACCATTTGTAATCTGAAAAAACAAATATCAGACCTTTAGGTGAATATGAATGTGGGTGTGAACATAGTGAACCATGAAGTTAGTGATGAGATTAAATCTAGGAATGAGGAACTGGCCTTATGTGTAGCTTAATTGTTAAGAGAAAATGAATCGTTGATGAAGAACTCTTTAGAAAGTAGGACCTAATAGATAGATCATATCAGCTCCATGCTAGCTGACATTGATGCTCTCAAAGCCCAAATTCAGGATAAGAGCTTCACTATCGTTGCTTTAAAAAATGAGCTTAGGAAAAATATGGGAAATAGAGTGAACACTAAGTTTGCAAAACCATCAACATTGGAGAAATCAACCTTACGTAATGTCACCAAACGACATGTAACTAGGCAACCCAATGCATTTAAAACGGAAAGGTTTAAAATCTCAAAATCTAGGCTTGTCTCTCAGGTTGATGAGAATCCTATTTTGTCAAAACCAGTCACTTCACCTACTCACTCAGTTATGATTAAGGATATTTCTCAAGAGAATGCTCAAAACATTCAGATTAGGAAAGCACCAAGATTATCTGGGTCTATTAAGAAGACCAAACACCTGATCATTTTTCTAGGGAACCAGCTAATAGCAATGTGTCTAAAATCAAGAATAGGGAAAAGGTCAAATCTTCTTATATGACTAAGATACTTTACCTAAATTTTTCTAGTCTTAAATGGATGCCTACTGGTAGAAGATTTATGAACATTAAATCTACATGGAATCACACATCTAGTTCCTGTCTTAAATGGATACCTACAGGAAAAATCTTTAAGAAGGTTGGATTCAATTGGATTCCAACCAGCACTCTGGCTACTGAGGATATCTCAAAACATGACTATTCACATAATGAACATGAAATAACTGCTACAAATCCCTCAAAATGTCATCTCACACATGCTAGTAGTACAGATTCTCCTTAGTTATTTTCAGGTACAATGCTCAATTCAATCATGAACCTCATGAAGTGGTTCCCAACAGAACTGAAGACTGCTCACTCAAGAATCGTAGCTTGTCAGAATTGATGTATTTTGTACTTTGACTCCTGATCACCTCTACTCAGGACTCGTCCTCATTTAGTCTTGTATTAAATTTCTTAAAAAAAAATAAATTGTTACACTCATTTAAACTTTTCTGTCATCGATAACATCTACGGTCCTAGAAATGTCATTAAACAATGGCACGGGGCTTTAGATGAAGTTCGAACAGAGTCTTTATAATCTTTAGTGTTACTCGTCTTAATAATCACAAACTAAAGTTGTCTAAGACCCACGGCAATGTTACTGAATCAATCAATGATTACTTTCTGTATCATTGATTGAGGGGGAGAATTGTGCATCTTCATTTGCTTAAGTACTTGGGATAGAATAATCATGTCCATTTAGGTTGCATGTGTCTGCGTTCTTAATTGTGTGGTCTGGTTGTTGCATGTTATGTGGAGTTATTTAATGATTCTTGGTGTGACTTAAGTTGTTTAACTTTATGTATTCTGAACTGATATGCTTGTCTCATAAGTTAAGCAATTTTATTAAGTTTTTTTTTATGCGAGTTGCTAATATGGTTCATGCGTATTGATAACGTGCGAGTTGACTAACCTATTGATGCGCCTTCAGTTCAATTATGCGAGTTACAAGGTATAGGGACTGAAAGTGTCAACTCACTAAACCTGTATACTTATGTATGCGCGTTGTGTCTTGGTCAAAACAAAAAACTCACTTGGTCAAAGCATTTTTTAAAAATACATTCTCTCTCAACTCTCAACTTAGCGAGTTAACAATTTGTGATTGTGTGGTAGGTTTTCTTGCTATCTGATCTTGTTTATCATATCTCTATCATGATTTGTACTTGAACCATTTCTTATCTTAATCCATCGTGCAAATTGTGTCTCATCTTTCTCGTCTTGATAAAAAATTTCTGACTCTAGGTTTGTATCTCTTTGATTAACGTAATTGAAAGTGGTCTTAGATGATATTGCGTAGGGTTGTCTACATTATGATCTGAGTTGGGATTGTTTGTATGATCTAATTTGATTATCTACTGGATGCGTGTTGCGTTTGAAATAAGACTCGTATGATGTGGTTATTGGATTTGTTTTAGTTTGATATTTTGGTTCGTTGAATAATGACCATTTTAGGTTTGTAATTTATCCGTGTGATAATAATCATGTGTTTGAGATATGTGTTTGATTAATTGGGTCGATCATCTTGTGTTCTTCTGAGCGAGTTGCCCATTGCTTATATGCGAGTTGCCTTGCAATATTCTTTATAGCGTGTTTCCCATGGTTGCTTATATGCGAGTTGTTGTTGATATTTTTGAAAGCGAGTTGCTATATGCGAGTTGCATTATTTGTTGGTGAATGCGTGTTGCCTCTTGCTTGTCAATGTATGCGAGTTGTTGTATGCGACTTGTCACATACAGTTTGATGTATGCGTGTTACATTATATGTGTTGACCAGTTTTTTGACCAAATCGAGTTGATGTATGCGAGTTTCCATATGCGACTTACCTCATACTTTGATGTATCTTGAGTTAATATTTAAATGTTACTTATGCGTGTTGAGGTCATGAAGTTGATCTAATTTTTGTTCCACAAATGAGTTGTTTCCATGCGAGTTAACATACTTGTCATATGCGAGTTAAATTATGCAGTTGTCAATTTTGTGTGATATTATCTTATTGATGTCCTCTCGCAACTTATCTTGCATTTATATGTCTCGCATCATCGCTTGCATTTTTTGAGTCAGTGCATCCTATGTCTCCATTTTGTCATGTCAAACTTCGTAGACTATATGTTTCTATCCATGTGCTTATGATATGGGGTTACAAATAGGTCACAATGGATAACCTTGTCTTTACCTAACAGATTTTCTAGATATTGTTGTTGATGTATGTGTAATTATCAGATTTCAATGGCTGACAACACATCCTCTGATATACTTGCTGCCACCACACCAACTGTCACTCTGACTGATGATGAAATACTTCCACGTGCGGAATGGGTTACAATTGCTAAGAGCAACTGCTATGTAGATGTGGATAGAGGCTAACAAAATCCAGCCTACTGACTGGCTATCGACATCTTGAAGGACACCAACTTCTTTGGTGCCTTAACCAAGCGTTGCACAATTCCCTCCATTTATATTCAGCAGTTCTAGAATACCGTTACATGGGATAAGATATTTGCTACATACTCGTGTAAGCTTGAATACAAATGGTATGAAATCTCCGTTGAGACTCTCAGGAATGCTCTTCAGATCACACCAAAAGACCCTTCCAACATATTCGTCACTCCACCTCCACTCAAGAAATATTAGACTTTGTCGATGAATTGGGATACCCGGAAAGGCTAACCAAAATCTCATCACTCATCAATGCCGAAATATATCAACCATGGAGATCAATTGTAACGACATCAATCTATGCCTAACCGGTAAAACATCGTGACCTGATGAGTAAGAGCTCCTATAATGCAAATTCTGTCGGGGATGGTCAAAGGGAAAAATATTGACTACGCTGAACTTATTTGGGAAGAATTCATCTTGTCTTTAGATACATTCATCACTGATAGAATAAATTCTCAGAATAAAGTCAAAGGAAGAAAAGGCCTTGGAAAACGAGTGATTCCCAGCATCAGGTTCTCAAAACTTATTATCCAACATCTACAACAAACCTACAAGTTCAACTCACGAAGCGAGTCAGCCCTGCATGAAGCCAGCGATGAATTCGTTCTTGGCAATATAAAATATATTGCCAAAGGACATGACAAGGAGATCTTTGGAATGCCTGTTCCTGAAGCTTTGCTTACTGAAAGAATCAAGAATGCTGATTATTTTAAGAGATATGTTAAGAAAGTCTCCGCCTCAACCGCTGATGACACACCTAAGTCTACTCCTGCACAAAAAAAATCAAAATAATCAGAGTCTACCTACGCAAACCTACCTAAGAAAAAGAAGAGACCCGATAGCTCAATATCTTCTATCTCTTCGTCTCAAAAACAAAAGAGGATAAGGAAAGACTCTGGAAAGGATAAAGATGAAGGAACAAAGGCTCCAGAGGGTGAGATGTGATTGATAGATGAAGACGAGGCTGCTTTGCAACAAGGAATTCAACAAAGCCTGGATAGTTTGAACTTGTCTCAAAGACCACTAGTGGGAGGGGTAGCACCACGAAAAATCACTCCTGCCACACAAGACAAAGGTAAAGGAATTGCTGGAGCAGAAGCAGAACAAGCCGCACAAATGCTACTAACCATCTCCTCACCACCTCCGAAAACAACTGCCCAATTTGTTCTTAAGAAAATAGATGTTGAATCATCCTCAGAACAAGTTCTATCGGGAGTGGAAAAAGATGTGCCAGACACACCTGTTGAAACCCCTGATTCCAGTGATACTCAATCACAAAGCCATGAGACAACTCCCTTTACTGAAGAGGTTCCGGTGCTTGAAACAGAGTCTGAACAGATGGACACTGATAGGCATGATATGGAAGTCGGGGGAAATGAAGATTCTCTGTCATCACTTAAAACTCTTGAACCTGACCTCACTTACGGTGATCAATTCTTAAATGACAGACCATCTGACACTGAGTCTGACAAACAAAACGATGAAAAGAAAGAGGTTCAGTCGATGTTCTCAGTTACCATACAACAAGACACCTCAACCATCCCTCCAATGTCAGCACCTGCTCAAACAACCGCACTTCCACCACCCGAACCTGCTCAAACAATCGCACTTCCACCACCCGTATCAATCACCAGTTGTCACAATCAGTGATGCTGTCACACCACCGGCCTCACCACCTGCAGCTAAGTCCTCAGAGCAACTACTCACTGAAGCACTTTTCAGAATTGAAGCTCTTGAGAAACACCTGGCTAAATCCATCAACGTCCTTGATCGTCGTGTCAAAAAGGTCGAGAATCTTAACTCGATGGTCGCCAGTGAGCATTTAATTGAAGCAGAAGTTAAAGATGTGGTTGAATGGGCAATGCAGGCTCCACTGCTTCAACGATTTAAAGATTTGCCCATTTCTGATATGAGAGCAATTCTTTCTGATAAAATGTATGATGCTAAAGAGCACCAGGATGAGGTTCATAAGAAGTTATACGAGGCTCTAGAAGAATCAATAAAGCACGACAATCATCTGCAGTTCCTAGAGGACATTCGAGAAAGAGAGGCTAAGAAGAAAAGGAGGACTGCTGTGTTGGAGTCATTGCATAAAAGCCCTAAATCTCCACCACCTCCTCCTCCTCCAACTGGTGGTGCAGGAACTTCTGGAGCAGGTGGATCTTCCGGTAATGTCACCACTCCTAAGGCAAACCCACCGACACCTCCACCAAAACCTCAAAATCAAACAGGATCTTCAAGTGGTCAAGGATCTCAAAAGACCTCTACTGCATGGACCACCGTTGATTCCAGGTTTACACCAACGTTCTCCTCTATCCCAGAAGATCAGATGATTAATGAAGAGTCTTATGTTGCACAAGAGTCAGATTCAGAAGATGATGACGTCTCCACCAAGCATATCCCCAAAGTCACTGAAGAAGAAGATTGGTGGGACGCTTATATTGAGGGTAAAAACATCAAAACCTCAAGGTCTGCACCATCAAAGGATATGATTCAAAGCTGGCTCACCAAAGAGAAACCTCAAACTCCTGAACCTTCTTGGTCCATTCCTGAGTCTGATTCGATAATCCCTGACAACAATTGGGCTACAGCAATTACTTCCAACTATGAAGCTCCAGCAGAAGACTCTCTTCTTCACATCACAAGGGATATGGAATGCTTTATGAAGTGGTTTTGTGAGAAAAAGGAATTTCATCGATCACTCCTAAGGATCTTGAAGGCCCAGCGTTTGAAATCGTCAAAGTCTTCCACTCTGATGCTAATCAGCTTCAATATCAGATGGAAGAATGCCATAAAATGTTGAATGATCAAGTAAGTGAGCAGATCAGTCACTTTGATATCAACAACCCTCTTCCTATTAGTGGTGAACCTGGACAAATGACAATCCAGTCAGAGTTCTTCTTCAACCGTGACCTGGAATATCTATGTGCTCAAACTGAAGAAAGAAGGCCAGCTTTATCTATTTCTAAGATGAACGCTGCAACATACATAGATCCAGGTCTCGAGCAGATGGTACCTGATCAATTATGGACAGACAAAGAACGCGTGTATGACATTGCTGCATCATACGGCATTTCTCATTGGTGGTTCATAAAGAAGAAATTCTACATAGATAGACATGGTGCTGAAAAGAGACGCAAATCTGTTCGATCCAAGCCGCGCATTCTAAGTGTGGTCAGTGTAGAGATCTTCCCAATCTACGGCTATGATTATCTAAAGAAGATTGTTCTCAGAAGAGCGGACTTGAAAGATCATGTTATTGAAGAAAATGACTTCAAACATTTGCTCCCGAGTGACTTTGAAGATATTTACCTTCTAAACCTTCAAGGACATCTAAATCATCCACCTATTCGTGAGAAGAAGGCTCTCTCTGCAGCAGTGAATCTTTGGATCAGGGGCTTAGTCATTCGACAAAGAGTTGGCGATTTTCAACTTGGGGTCGAAAGCTATCAGACTCAAGTCAATCTTACGAGACCTCAATGGGAAGCCACAAGACATGAATTTCGTCACGACTACACTGTTATTGACACCCCTAGAGTAGTCCTCTTCATAGAAAGATACGGGTCAAGAATGATAATGAGGTTGTGCGAGCTGTACAAGTTCAGTGATGGTACACTCAAGATGGTTGAAGAAGAATTAAACTCAAGGGTGAAGGAAATCAGACTTGACTTAAAGCCGTGGAACAAAACAAGATTCTGGTCTGAACAGGATTTGAAGAGGTATGAAGAGTTCATTGTTGTGATCGGAAGAAGACTTAAGACAAGAAAGATCTTCCACAGCCTTGGGTTTTAGATTACGTGAAGGTCATTATAAGCTACTGCAAAGAACTGAATGAAGACATCTTCTTGTAGTAGTTTTCTTATGTATTATTATCTATGTTATGTGGTGATTGTACTATGAACAACTATAACTATAATGTATATAGTAGTGATAGGTTATAAATTGTAGTATCCCTTTTTATCTAAAAAGGGAACTTAGGATTAATCCGCTTCAGATCAAATAAAACCGGACACATTTTTCTCCAACAAGTTTTGTTTCTTACATATTTAAATCACTTGAGATCCAAAATCTCAAAGGATTTGAAATTTTTGATCGGGGGAGAAAATGTGATATAAATATGCAATCTGATAAAAGGTGACCAATTTGTCTTAAAGTGTATACTGCTCTCTAATATTTGCTAAACTCTTTTCGAATCTCAAAGCACATATTGAGGGGGAGCATTTTAATTGGAATATAAACCTTCAAGGTACAAATACTCACATGTTTCAACATAATGTACCTTGATTGATTTTTCTAAAGGGTTCCGTATGGCTATATGATCGTGTATGTGCTTCTAAGAACTCTTCCCTCTTTGTGTAAAACAAGTTTAAAATATAGATGCACAAGTTGAGGGGGAGCAACTCTTTTGAAAACCTCATCCTTTCCCAAAAATATCTTTAACAAAGTATGAAAAATACTAAATTTGATCGGGAAAAGTGATGTTGATATCTTTTAGGAATTGTTGATCAAAGAATTGGATGTTTCATTCTTGAACTCTGAGATTTACAAATCCTCTTGCCTTCATGTGCCAAAACTATTTCAAAAATTATGATGCACAAGTTGAGGGGGAGCTGTTTCTAAAAATATCAAAAAGAATTCAGGTACAAAATGTTTTGATCATGTATAAAAAGTACTTGAATTGATTTTCAAACGGTTTTCAATTGGTTCCATTGGAAGATGAACAATACCAAAAGACTCGACTAATTTGTTAATACAAATAAGCGATAAAAGCGCTATTTATATTTTACGATCTTCAATGTTTTGTCGATAACAAACGAAATAATTTTAACGAAACAAATAGAATACATAAATAGTTTGAGTTAATAGTTTCCTACACATACGTTTCACATAAAACACTAAAACAAGTATAAGTGATTTTATGATTTAGATACATATGTACAACAACTAGTGTTTACATATTGGGTTAGATATACTTAAAACTAAGTATACTAAAATGGGTAAAAACATGTATATGATAAAATGGGTAAAACTAGCAAATGGTATTGACCCCAACCCATGATTTTATATATACCACTTAACCAAGTTCATTGTATCCTCAAGATGCATTGTATCTAGAAAAAACCATGGATCAACCCATAACCCATGACCCATGACCCATAACCAAAAAAATACCCATGGGCAGAAGAGATGCGTTCCACGGATCCCTAGCTTTGTGCTAGCTTGATCCCTTGTGGTAAGGATCCGTGGGATCGAGGAATGATAGAGAATTTCTGTATAAATAGAGCCATTTCTTCTTTTTACTCACCACTTACACACATACTTCCCCAAGTATTATAACCCTCACAACCTCAGATCCAAGTGATCTATGTAGTTTGTCTTTGTTTTGTGTGATCTTCTAGGTTCCTCTAGGCTAGATCACCACTTTCAAAACGACAAGCTCAAGTCCATGAGTTGCCATGTTGTCATCATCAAGATAACTAAGGTTCTCTTGTTAATAGTTCTTCCTTTCACCATAGATGTTGGGTTGAAGGCATTAGTGAAGAATGCCGAAAGTGTCAAGATGAAAGCATTAGTGAAAGTGCTCATCATCCGTCAAGCATTAGTGAAGAATGCCAGGTGTCAAGACAAAGGCATTAGTGCGGGGTGCCAAGCGTTGTGTCAAAGGCATTAGTGAAGCGATGCAGAAGAATCAAATCAAGTCGCATTGGGAAGAATGCCTAGGTCGTATAATCGATGAGGTGCATCGTTATACATATAAGTATTTGTTTATTTCAAGGATGGTGATATCCTTGATGGTGTTCTAACAAGGGTGGATCTCCTTGATATTAGGTGTTGTGCGTGAAGGGTAGTAGTTCCTCCATAGTAATGGAACTAGGTGCTTAGCCTAGTACCTAATAAAGGTATGCGACGTTGTGATAGGATTAGTTCTCCTTGGTGCGAAAGAACCTCGTTGGTTAGCCTAGCACCGTATAAAGGGTAGGCGGACGTTGTGTTAGGTGTGGTTCAGCCTTGGTGTGAAGGAACTCGGTATTTAGCTTTGTACCGGAAAAAGGTTGAGCGGCGTTGTGGAAGGCTTCTCCGCCATAAGGAGTTGGTGTAGTGCTTACGTAACTCTCGAGTAGGTGACTCGGGGAGAGGAGTAGGAAATGAAGGTGTCCTTGTGGCCAGAACCACTATAAATACTTGTGTCGTGGTGACGTTTACTCTTTATCTTTCATTACACGCTTATATATCTATCTATCAACGTCCAGCATAAACAACTAAATAGATTGACATAAAGTCGATCTAAATATTTAAAAGGAAGTTTTAAATTGGTAAAACTATTCAACCTCTTCTAGTTTTCCACAATTGGTATCGAGCTTAGTTACAAGTTTCTTAAAGTATGTTGTACTTTAAAGACTTGATACGATCCGTGTATGTTTGAAAACTACAAAGAAGGATTTTTTTTTAATAGTCATATTTTCTTCTAAATCATTTTGTTGGACATTGATAGATCTTTCTAACAATTTTTGTTTTCAAGAAATCTTCATGCTAGAATCTCTCCAAAATCTTCATCTCTATTCAAAGAATAATGAAGTCAACATTAGGAAGGATCTAAAAGTAATCACAATTTACATACACCAAGTACAAAGGATTACTTTAAAAGCTCATGAAGTATTTTTGGTATTCCAAACCAAGAAGCATGGAGGTATGTTTTACTTTTCATTAGATAGGTTACACGAGTTTAATTTATTTCATAATTTTCTTTGTTTAAAATTACTAGCATCGTTAGAAGTCTCTTTTCACACCTCTCCGTCTTATTCATCATCGGAAAAGTATTCCTTTTGATTCATCCAGAACTAACACGGTGCCACATATGAACCCTCGATACGTGATTCATCAAAACCCGCCATTCATAAACAATCCTCATCTAATACCTCCAAACTATTTTTAGTAAGCTAGATTATAAGCCTACTACAAAAATAATGCCAAACAACCCTTTTTACATCCCGATGGCTGGATCCTCTAGTTGCTACTAGCTTGATCCCAAATCTAAGGATTCTGGGGAACCGTGGAGCAGTAACTCATTATACGCTTTCAAAAATCACCATGATCTTTTTCCTCTATTCACATAACACAAAACGACTAAGCTATGGAATTCATCCTCATTGGCTTCCATACTCTCAAGTATTCCTTCTAGAACACTATTGTAAGTAATTACATTAACTTGTTCTAATTTTCATCATCCTCATCCTGGGTTTATGGTTTCTTAATTTCTAATCAATTAATTTAATTAGGGTTTTCAAATTAATCATGAAAAGGGGTTTTAACAAAATCACATTGTGTTACAACATTGTTAATAAATCGAAAACCATAAACCAATCCCAACTAATTTTACCTAATTGAAAATTTTGTATCTTTAGGACCAACCATGCCCAAAGCTAATCAACAAGATCATCATGACACCGCTCATTACCTTACTCATTACTATCGTAAAAAGATTAATTGACCAAAACCCATCGTAAAATATTCAAAAGCCTTGTAAACGACTTATCCACGAAGGTCGTGTAGTCAAGGAATGTTTCCTTGAAGATACCGACATTCGTCGAATTTTCTCGACAATCAACTTTGATTGTCTCCTTGACATGATGAACAAATTTGTCCGGTCTTCATTTTGAATTTTACAAAGCTTTAGGATCATTAGAAACAAGCAATAATAGCATCTCAATATTCATCATCCAACAAACAAAACTTTATTCTTCCTCTCAACACATTTGCTCAAATTCTTCGCATTCTTGTGAAGGAATTTGTATGTACTCAAGATCGTGCAATTAACTTCAAAATCTTGCACTTGATCCTAAGCCTCTACAACACTCCTACTCGACAATCCAAAACCATTCGAGATACTATCTTCAAAGTTAGGACCAACCAATCCCGTTACAACCATAACAAAAAGCTCATTCACCGTGATCCCTTTCGAATGGAACTTTTCGAAATGCATCCCATGTTTAGAAAATGGGAAGAAATCCTTAGGGAAAACATCGTTAGCCTAGTTGGAAACAAAGATCATCCAAACGCATGTCTTGTGCAAATGATCTATTGTCTTGCCCACCAAAGGCCATTTAATCTTGCTTATTACATGGTAAGGAGAATGGCTGGGGTATTCAAAGCTTCCAACATGGTACTCCGTATGGTATGCTCCTAACACGACTTTGTAAGTATGTGGTGCATTGCAACCATCTCCATCAGCGATGATCATTACTTCCGAGTCACGCCATGGTACTCTCTTACCAAATGACCCCTAAATGCTCATGGTCAATGGAAAGAAACTGAAGCTCTCGAACTCCTCGGTTGGTGAGGAAGAAGAAGGTGAAGAAGAAGAAGACGATAGATTTATAGCGAACATTGAATTGGAACCTTCGATTACTACAACTTCCAACCATTCCAAACGAGACCGCGAATTCAAACAATTGAGGGCATGATTCAAAACCTCGCTACAACCTCACTAAGCCGTCAAAAAGGAAAAGAAAGGATTGACGAAAGAGACAATAGGAACATGCTTATTTTCCTTTATTTTTATGTTTGCATGTTTACGTTTTAGCACTTTGATTTATGGTAATTTGGATATTGTTACTTTATCATGTCTTTATAAGGGGTGTTTTGTGATAACATGCTTGTTCTTATTGCTTTGTTTAATGATTTATTAGTGTGTAAAATCTGCACAGCAATTACATGAAAATTACGATCCGCAGATGCTGGGATCCCTAGGATTAGCCTTGCGGATCCCTTCTCGGGGCAAGTAGTGATCCGTGACATCGGATCGAAATACATCATGCTTTACATCAAAATAGCTTTCTAGATAACATCACATTAGCTAAGCATATGTTTTTAGAATCCAACTAAGTCCACTTCAAGGATGAGAAAGGCTTAGACTCACTAAAGGCTTACTTAAGATCTTAGTCAAAATGCCTCTTGATTTATCAACACATCAAAACTCACCATATTTCGCTTCAATACTCACAAACTGCTTTCTCATCTTTCAAAACACTTAAGTGGACATATTGAACAATTTTAGAAATTGTTTCTAGTCATCTTTATCTCAAAGTAAGTCAAAATTAGTTTTCAATTCTTGTGATTTTTAAGGATTTTTCAAATTTCACCTCAAGCTTAAATCTGATCACTAGGATCATTTATTATGACTTGACACCACTAAAACTCTTAGTGTTATCCTTGGACATCCATTGGTAGTCATCTTATCCCATCTCCCTTCCATAAGAAGCAATCATTTGCTATAACACTTATTACCCTTGATCATTCAGTACCCTCTCATCTTAAACACTGTGAGAATCCAAACACTCAAAATAAGATGGGCTTTAGCTCCTAGAAACCTCATTTCAAACTGTCATAACTGGCGATTCATTGGATCCCTAGGATTAGCCTAGCTGGGATCCTCAAAGGAGGGAACCGTGGGATCCGGTGACAGCTTATGTCAAACATTGCTTAAAACAATCATTTCAACTCATCTTCCTAACTCAAACACTCCATCTCATCTTAAATGAGGTTCCTAGATCGGTGAAACTCGAACTTCAACCTTGTGCATGTTAATCATCACATTTCAAAGAATCTTAGTGGCCTAAGTCTTAAATGCACTTACCAAGCTCTTCCCTTTATAAGCCCGTATTGCTAACACTTTAGTCATCAAACACAAACCAATTATCGAGCAATTGCAACCATCTCCCTTAGTCATTTCATCATGAGAAAGGCTCCTAGTGCTAACTCATCCACTCAAGAACCACCCAAGAAACTTGCTAGGATCATACACTAGTTTCTCAACCGAATCATCTCGGTTAAGTCCACTAATGCTAAGATTTCTCCTACACCAAGGAAACCAATCAAACTAATCCCCAAGAAAATAGTTCCACTAGGACTTCATCACCAAACTCTACCAAACCAAACATACCCTCCACAACTCAACCAACATCATTGGTGCCTAGAGCCACCTCACAATCATCTCCACATTCTGCACAATGTGAAGACTTACCTCCTTGGCCATCTCACCTTCCACCAGCTACCAACAAAGAAAAGGTTTGGCAACAAAATCAAAATATTGAATCAACACTGATCCAATGTCAAACTCTCATTCCTCCCAATAGTCCATTTTGGATTATGGAAGACATCAAAGTCAACCACTCGACCACATGGAAGTTGATGCTAACTTTTACCTCCACCCTCAAACATTGTAGAGCCATCACTTAATGAGCCTCCTTTGATTCTCCTTCATTTGAAGATCCTCAACCCACTTCACTTGAACTTCCACTTCAAGAAATTAAAACCACGACAAGGATTGCTATCATTGTAAACATGTTGAAAGGTTGATACATGAACTACGTGAAGAGCAACGTTTCATGTTTTATCACCCTCGAACGCTTTGAAGGGTCGGTAAAGCCTAAACTACAATGAGCATCATAAGTCACAAGCTCGAACTTAGAATGTTTGAAACCTATCTCATCCTCGATCGTCATTAAGCTTTTTAGTTGAATCTAAGTTTGGGTAACTCATTAGCATTAAGTAGCACTTGTATGGCTAGTTCATTCTCTTAGTTTTAGAGATTTGGTTGATCATCTCTTGTTTTATTGAATGAATATCTATATGCCATAATTGTTATGTGCTTTATGTGTTGTGCTTGATATATCATATACTACTTCACATCCTCATTAGCATTGATTGAAACACTCTCATTGTCAAGAAAAGCGTCAACGCATGCCCGGATCCTCCAAAATGTCTGAGGCGGATCCTCCAAGAAGCGGAACCGTGGATCCGTGGATCAAGCACAAACTTACTAACTTGAGTTTATTTATGAAATCATGCACTATACTTTGTTTTCTAACCTTTACTTTGTAGATTTTCAAAATACATATGAAGATTTTGAC